>JAZKJV010000045.1:678940-920988 GCA_037367405.1 Ottelia alismoides | reverse complement strand
TGATGCCGCATTGGTGTTATTCGACATCGTGCAGTATCGCATCATTAGCGTGATTACTGGGATCGAACAATTTTGCGATCACGACACCATGCCATTCGAGGAGGTTGTGGGACAGTTGAAGACCTATGAAGAACGAGCGTGCCTGCGGAAGCCTAGCAACAATGGCAATGGAGAAAATCAGCTCTTGCTCACTCAAGCCGAGCGGGAGACGTGACAAGAGAAGATTGGCAGCGATTCAATGTCGAGCAACAAAGGTAAATCTCAAACTCCCTCAGATAGAAAGAACCGTGGCTGGGGAGGACACGGAAGAGGACGCGACAGGGGAGGCCGTAATGGGCTATCACGAAAGTAGGGTGCATGTGGCTCCAACGGCGGTGGCTGTGACAAAAGCCACATCCGGTGCTTCAACTGCAACAAGATGGGCCACTATGCACCTGAATGCAGGATTCCGAAGAAAGAGGCAAAGGCACACTTTGCTTGTATCGATGACTACAAGGCAAGCCTACTGCTCGCGGCATCAAGGAAGGAGCAGGAGGAGGTCATCCTACTGAACAAAGAAAAGTCGAGGCCGGAGCTGTGTAGCACGAAGGAGGTGGGTGCCCTCTGTCACGTCTGGTACCTAGACAACGGGGCAAGAAACCACATGACCGGTAACAAGTCTAAGTTCTATGAGCTAGACGAGAATGTCACCAGTAATATCAAATTTGGTGACGGATCAAAAGTGCAGATAATGGGCAAAAGGGGTCAATCTTGTTCAATTGCAAGAACGGAGATCAGTGGCTCCTACATGAAGTGTACTACTGACGAATCCGAAATCCACTCTTGTTAAAAAGATGTATTTGTTGTATTTGATCATGCGTAAAAAATAATGATAATGAATTGTCGTTTCGTTGTAGGCAGCAATCGGAATCTGTCAAGTCCCAAAATATTTATCAATTTTAATGAATGTGGTTTTATGTTTATTTTACTTGGGCAAGTCCCAAGGTCGAACACAAGGAGGCAAAGGAACAACCTAGAATTATGTCTATCAAAATCCATATGCGGTTTTCAAGGCGGTCTTTTTCTGTTATTTTTAATGCAATAAAGGATGCAATATGCAATTTTGGCCTATTTTAGGACTAAAATGTGAATTACGCTCAAACAATGTCTGAAAAATATGAAATTTGGCCACGATGCAAAATATGATGAAATGAGTACACTGTAATTTTTTATGAATTTTAAATGCAAAAAAAAAGAATTTCAATATTAAATTATAATAAATATTAAACCTAATTATCTTCAAGGAACAAAATTATCTAAGATCTATCACTAGGTGATGGATCTCAGAAAAATCCTAAACCTCAAAGATGTGAGATATAATACCTATTAAATATTAATCACTGAAATATGCAAAATGATTTTATAGGGCAAACTATGTATGCAAATGCGATTCTTTTTGGGCACAAAGTCAAGCATAATTAACTCTATAATGTATGATTTTTCAGAAATTTTTAGAGCAACGGTTAATCAATGGTAAATTTAAGAGCACAAACTGGGTAAAATATGCAATTTTCCACAAAATAATTAATTATTAATTAACCATCAATCACAAAAATGTCCACAATATGTCAAACTGAAGAGAATTAATTGAGGAACATAATGCTATTTTTTTGATAAATAAAATATGCAATGTAGAGGTACAAATTCAATGGGGGAACACAGGGGTATTTCTGTAGTACAATAAATAAATAAGTATAAAATGCAGGGGGGCTATAATGTAATTACCGAATCTAAGGGGGGTTCTTCTGCAAAATTTCCACCAGGTCACGTGTCAAGCACATGACCTGGTTGGTGGGGGGCTTTGGCACAAAAAGGAGAAAACTCCTGCGAGCTTGGTGCAATTTGCCCCGAGGGCACTGATGAATGCCCATTCATCACTCTTTATTCTTATATTTTAGCTACAAAAACCTTTGCAAATACATGTAGATATATGTAAATAGGAATAATTACCAAAAGCATGCATTGTGTAAAAAACTGTAATTAGCATGTTTTCGTGCAAAAATAAAAGAATCAAGAGTAAAAAGAAAAAGAGGGAAATATTTAGAATAAATATTGAGCAACCTAACCCAAGGGAGGGCTCGGCATGGGCCTGACCGCATAAAAGCCAAAGTAAAGGGAGATAGGGGCTCATGTGTAAATATTTATGTAAATAAATAAAACTATATTTTCCTCACCCAAAAATATGCTTGTAAATACTTGTATATATTTATAAAAGATAAAAACAAAATAAAAAGTTAAAAATCAAAAAGATCAAAAATACCCCTTTCATCATGTACATAAACCACACCTATATATATTTATTTAGCTTTGTAAATATACAAAAGTAATTTTTATAATTTTTGTAAATAGTCTATATTAGATATTGTAAATAAATAAAATAAAAACGATTAAAATCAAAACAAAATAAAAATAAAAAAATCAAAAATACAAAAATACATTGTACATATACCATGTATATAGATGTACATATCTATTTATTTTACCTATGTACATAAATAATAAAAATAAAATAAAAATATCTTTTTATTCCTAATTTTATGATATAAATAAATAAAATATAAAATGGGAATAAAAATGCACAAAAATAACAAATTAAAAATAAAAAAAATTAAAAATACATATTGTACATATACCTATGTATAGCTATATATTGTAAATACCTTAGTTTTATTTTGAAAAATTAATTAAAAATCACCAAAAAATAGAAAAAATTAAAATAAAAATATTTCATGTTTTGACTTTTTGATAATTCTGCCATTTTCTATTTATAAATGATTTTTCAAATCATTTCCATGTGGCAGCTTCTCATTGGTCCACAGAGATGTTGATCTCCGGTCAACTCCCTCCGAGGACCTTCTTCTCCAGCGGATCTCGCGCCCGACCCGACTTCTCCTCTTTTTCCGTGCTCGATCCGCTCGCCATCTCCGCAAACCCTGGGTCTTACTTCTTCTCCTTGCATCCGACATGCTCGCCGGAGCCCTTGCCTCGGGATCCGCGCCTTCCATTGCCCTACCCGACCAGCCCTAGTCGGATCTGCACCCATATATACATCGAGCTCCGCCACCTTCAATCGTTATCTTTGGCCATTTACTTCATTCTCCAGTGAGCTCCAAAGAGAGAGAGAGGTGACAGCTCGCGCCTTGACCTGTTGCAGCGAGGAGAGGAGGTGAAAACCATCGATCCGGCGAGACACCCGCCGCAGCTCCGCCACCTCGGCGAGCTTCGAGCCTCGGGCAGAGACACCCCTTGAGGCGACAACCGGGAGCTTCCCCAGCTCCAGCACAGTCTACTCCTTCACCCAGGTAGTCACTAAACTTAGCCATTTCGTCTAATTTCCATTTTCCCCCAATCTTCGCCGTCGACGCTTTTCTTCGATTCCGACCACTCCGCCTTCCATCTCGATCATCGGAATCCACCCTCACGTTCGCCTCTCTCCGCCGCACGTTCTCCACCCACTCGCACAACCCAGCTCGCACAGGAGCTGGGAACCGGGCTCCACCGTCTTCCACCTTCGCCGGTGCCCGCCGCCCCGACGCACCAGACACTTCCACATCACCTAATGGGGTCGAGGCACTTTGCCCTCGACCCGCGAGTCTTCTGAGCCCCTTTGCAGGTCATTCCGAGCCCATCTGAGGGCTTGGTCATTCAGGTCGGGAGACCCAGCTCCGCCGACCGTGCCTGAGCTCCTCCGAGCTTTGGTCGATCATCGGAGCACCACAGCAGACGCAGGAGCGCACGAGCTTTCTTCTCCGATCATTGGCGCGCTCCGAGGAGGAGGCCAGCACCCGCACGAGCCCGGCGAAGTTCGCCGGGGACCAGTTCCTCCAAGACCCTCCAGTGTCGTCGGATCTACCCTCAGCTCCAGACGCGATCCAGACCGTCCATTCCTAGCACCCCTTTGACGTCAGATCTGAGGCAATAGATCCAGGCCGTCAGATCCACACGTGTCCTGGCCTGGACCGTTGGATCTACCAGAGCAGCACCAGCGTTGAGAGCCGCCCCCGATCCTGACCGTCCGATCTACACGTGGCGGCCATCCATCAGCTCCGGTTAATAAAGGGTAAATTACCCTTAGGCCCTTATCTTTCCATTATTTCATATCAGTCCTGTAAATATTTAAATACGTTGTTTAGTTTTAGGTTAAAATTGCATAGAGGACCCTGAGCTTAAGTTTGTTTGCATTTATACCCCTGCCTATTGTGACCCACGTGCTTCGTCACGTGTTTTGTTGGTGTATTTGCAACCTTTACCCTTGTAGTTCTGGTTGTTATGAAATGAATGAAATCTTTTTGATATTTGCATTTATGCCCCTGTGAATGGTTTAATTTCGCATGTGCGTTTATTTGTGGGTAAATTGCAACTAAGGCCCTCGGACTTTTGGTACGTGTTACCAATTGGTCCCTTGGGACTTATTTTTTATTACATATAGGTCCCTGAGTGCCCCAGGCACGCGCTTGGCGCGTGTTTTGCTGGGTTAATTGCACCTGGACCCCCAGAACTTTGGGTATTTGCACTTTGGTCCCTATACACAGTGCCCTACCTTTACTTTTGAATAAAATATCAAATCACCTCCAAATCCAACGAAAATTTGAAACATGGCTCCTGCCATGGTGTAGGATTTTTGTAGATTTTTTAGGACATTCCTGAGTTTGTTTGTTATTTTTAAAAATTCAAAAACCCCTAGTTTTGTCACTGTCCAGATTGAAAAATCACAAAAAAATATAAAAACTCCCTTAAAAATTCCATAAAAATTAGCTACTGTTTAGTTTAGTTTGCTTGATTTTCTATCTAATTTTGGATATTTTTCATCACTGAAAATCACTAAAAACTTAAAAACACTCAAAAACCCATAAAAATTCTAATAAACACATTAAAAATCCAAAAACAATAAACTTGGTACCTAAATTTTCCTTGATTTCTCTATTTTACAGGAAAATTACCTCCAGGCCATTTTGAGGCCCTTAGATATTTTATCTAGGGCTTTTTGGCTTGGTTGGACAGTACCCTTTATTTTTGTCACTGTTTGATTTTTAGAAAATAAAATAAATATCAGAAAATTATCAAAAATTCACCAAAAACATAAAAAAATATAAAACACATAAAAATATTTTTGTCTGAATTTTTGATTGCTTTTTAGTGCTTGAAATAAATTGTTGAGTTGTGTTCTTCCTTGCTTTCCTTATTTTCTTAATAAGCTTAAAAACCCAAAAAAATATAAAAATAATTAAAAACCACTAAAAATATTTTCCTCTTTTCTCTCATTTTTTTGACTACTTCGTAGGCCTCTAGGCCAATCCGTGCTCCTTGAGTTCGACCCTGGGTGCTATACCAGGTTAAACACATAGCAGGACCACTTCCTTGCTTCGATTGATTTTATTTGTTTTGAGTGGTTCATTTTTCTTGATTGACACATCTGAGTGACCGAGGTCGCAACGACCTATTCTGTACCTTTACCTTAGTTGCTCGGATTCCGTGCCATCAGAATGGCGCCGTTGCCGGGGAGCACGGCTTAGTAGTCATTTTTTTTAGCTTCTCCGCGGCTTTTGATTTTCGCGGCTTTTTGTATAGATTCTTGTATATATATTCTTCTGATATTTTCTGACAATAATTTGGACTGACCCCTTGTCTCTTTTTCTTGCGAGGGCCCGAGGATCGAGGCGGCCGATTTCGAGAAGCCGACGCAACCGCGAGACTCGGAGGCGGCTCCCTTCTGCACGGAGCCGTAGGAGAGAGCAAGAGAGAGAGAGTTGAGTGGGTGAGGACTATTTGATTACTGTTATAATAATACAGGGACTCAAACGTGGACCTTTGTGGACTTGCCGTAGCGGATCTGTTTCGCCGAGCACCGGTGTGCTCGGGGGACCCTTAGGACTTGCGCGGTTTTTCGCGGTTTTTATTTTCTTTCTGCCTTTTCCGGTGTTTACGCGGTTTTTGCTCGAGCCCCTAGACTTAGGAATTTCTGGTGATTGTGCCGCAGTTAGTAGGATCCACACACCTAACTGATTATCTGTCCCCATAGAACGTTAATTGGATCTGCTAATAAATCAATAATAAAAATAACTTAGTCGCTTTCCTGAGAGCCTACGCGCCGTGAGCCTGCCCCGTCAAGCACTACTCCTGAACTCGACCTGTCGAGAAGAGGAGGGGTGGGTCTAGACCGGACTCTTTGGAGCGAGGGCGAGTGACTAAGTTAGACGGTTCTTCGCTAGAAATTGCTCGTTTAGGACTCGGCTTTCCCGTTGCATCATTTAGGTAGTTTCCTTTCTGTCTTTAAATTATGCGCGGATCATATTGCATGTAGAGTGCTGGGAGTCAGGTACACCTTCCTTACTTTGCATGCATCATTGATTTTATCGTGCATCGGCTTTTTCGACTTCTCCCCCCTGTTTTCAGACTTAATAACCAGGAGAACCGAAAAATTCGTTAGGCCTTTTGCTTGATATTTGAAAAAGATTAAAAAGAGAAACCCTAAAATTGGGACTGGCTAAGACTATTGACCTTAAAAACCGCTCACCCTAAAAATTTTGTCTTGGGGAGAGCAACCCCCTCATTGTATGGTTTGGATGCGCGAGAGAGTGACCCGCACCCTAGGTAGAACCCCCCGGTGCTAGTCCCGACTGATTACCGACTCTTCCATGCGGGCCAGTCGGTTGGGATAGCATCGGATATCCTAACAGGTCACGTAAGCGCTCTGATATTTTGTGTGTTCACCAAAATAAAATAGACGAGATAATTTGACCGAACTTTCACGGTCTTCAGCTCGCGTTGCGTTGGTGAACCGGGGGTTTATTTGTGATCATAGTTGCTCCAGATCTCATCCGCCTTACTCGCCAGATCAAGATGATGGGTAGACGGTCTCTTAGGCAGCCTCTGGCTGCACCGCTTTCGGGCACGTCTACCCGATCATCTAGGTTGGCCCGCGAGAGCCGAGACCAGCTCTCCGAGCCCGAGTACGACTCCGCCATGTTCCCCCTCGACCCCCTTTCTTTTGGTACTGAGAGACATGAGCCCGAGGAGAGATTAGCAGATTTGACAGCACCTGAGTTGGGCTCGTTTGATTTTGCAGACATCGCCATGGCCGGCAGTTCAGATGATCACCCCCGTCAGCCCAAGCATTTTGTACTAGACCAGGGGGCGATCAACTCCACCCTGATCGCATCACTCGAGACAGTTCAACAGCAGTTACGTGATCAAGGGGCATTCATGATAGAGATGAGGCGAGAGTTGGAGAGGCTCAGAGCAGAGCGAGACCAGCAAGGCGAGCCCGAGGAGATACCTGATGCAGAGGCACGAGCCACAGCAACCGCAGCAGCAGCAGCAGCCGCCGCCGCCGCAGCGGCAGCCGCCGCGGCAGAAGGACCACCACGACCGATGCAGGAGTTGTACAACCCCGGATCGACACTCATGCATCATTGGGTAGTAGTGCCAGCGATCGTGGGGGACTTCAAGTTCCCCCCGAACACCTTGCAGTTGCTGCCCCGTTTCCACGGACTTGCCACTGAGGAGCCCCACCTCCACCTCCAGGAGTTCCTGATGATCTGCAGCACTGTCCATGATCGCCATATGGATCAGGACACGATTCGGATGATAGCCTTCCCCTTTTCACTGGCAGATAGAGCAGCCACCTGGCTGAAACACTTGGGGAAGTTTGTCTACACCTGGGAGCAGCTCCGCACCGAGTACTTGAACAAGTACTATCCACTCTGGCGGACGAATGCAGCGAAGGCCCTGATCAGCAACTTCTCCATGTTCCCCAATGAGCAGTTTCACGAGGCATGGGAGAGGTTTCGAGAGCTCCTAGACAGATGCCCGCACCACGACATCTCCAAGCCGAACTTAGTTCAGAGCTTTTTCAGCGGGATGACGCCAGAGCTTCAGGGTCTGGTGAACGCTTCTTGCGGCAGGTCCTACTTTGCCAAGGACCACGACCAGGTCTGGGCCATCTACGAGGAGATGGCCGAAAACTACATGGTGATGTCCCAGACCAGGTTGTATACTCAGAGACCCCAGCCACAGCAGCCAGGACCCGTGCAGTACCAGCGGATAGCACGGGTAGATGCAGGTCCATCCAGTTCGTCCGCAGTCGCAGCAGCACAGGCAGAGTCATCCGCTGCGGATATGGGTATTATCAGCGAGAAGTTGGACCGCGGAGCTGATTGAGAAGAAGCAGTGCCAGAGCATCACTCAGATGGAACAGATGGCACAGGTTCTGAGCGACATGAAGACCCAGCTCATGTGTCTCCAGGAGGCACAGACGGCTTCAAAGCCCCGTCTTCTGTCGCAAGGCGATACCGGCGGCAGCAGCAGCTCGTCCCAGCGCTCCAGCTCCTCACAGCAGCCTAGACAGGTTCACCTTGTACATGCGGAGCCGTACCAGCAGCCGCAGCCTACCTACCAGTCCCCACCATCTCCAGACATGCAGATGGTGGTCTACCAGCCGGATCAGCCTCTGGCAGTACTCCCGCCAGCCCCCTTCGATGCAGAGCCGTTGATGGATGTCAACGGTATTTGGCATGACCGCCCCCAGCCTGGGATCCGACGAGACCATCCCGGATTCAGGTGGGGGAATGGTGATGCCCAGCCCCAGCAGCAGCCGTCAGGTCAGGGAGGGCAGTACTCCCAGCAGAGAAATCACCAGCAGTCGCAGCAGCAGCCCCCAGCATACCAGCAGCACCAGCCATCATCCTTCGGTCCGCGTCCCTATCAGCAGCAGGGACAGTCGTGGAGACGTGAGCAGCAGGCTCACCCAGTTCAGCAGCAGCACCCTTCCTCATATCCCTCTCACCACCAGCAGCAGCTCCATCAGCCTTAGCACCAGAGAGGCTACCCATCGGGCTCCCACGAGAGCCCCGCTTTGGATGACATCGCCCGCCTCCTCACGGACCAGCAGGCCACATTCAGACGGGAGATGGACGAGTTCCGCCAGGAGATGCGGGACTTGGTGAGAGGGAAGGCCGCCATTCCAGCCCAGATTGAGCCGAACCCGAACAACCTCAAGAGGAAATCTGAGCAGGTAGTACATACTGAGTCTGCCACTCCTAGTGATCCATTTGTTGATACATCTTCGGATCTATTTGATGCTGATTTTGTCACACTTAGGAGCGGTAGGACCCCAGCAGGCGGCGGCGCCTCATCTGAGCTTCACCAAGAGGATACGTCAGAGGCGCCACATGAGGAGGAGGAGAGCGGTACTGAGGCCACTCCAGATGATGACGGTGGCACTGAAGCCACCAAGGATGCTGATCCCACCGGCGGTACTGAGGCCGCCGCTTCACCAGTTCGAGGAGGTGGTACTGATGCCACCCGTTCAGCAGAGCCAGCCAGTGGTGGTACTGAGGCCACCGGTGTTTGTATTGAGAGAGATGTTGTCTTTCCTCGCTATGATGTATCTCAGAACTTTGGTTTGAATAAAGGAAAAGGTTTAGTTTCTTCTGGTCCCACTGTGGTGCATGATGTATGTGTGGATCCGGTCGTCGAACTGTCTAGGCCTTTTCCTAGTCCTTCATCTGAGAAGGACCCTGTGATCCCCTTCCCTAGAGCCCTTCAGATGGGGAAGGGGAAGAAAAAAGAAAATCCGAAAAAGAGAGAGCTTGAGGAGTTCAGCCAGAGCATGATCGATCGATTCCACATCCAGCTGACCCTCCAGGAGGCTTTGCAGCACATCCCCCTTCTCCAGCGTTCTTTGAGAGACAGGACTACAGTCAGGAGGAGGAGGAACCACACTTCAGAGATCCATGTGCTGACCAAAGCCACGTGTTTTGCGATCCAGAACCGCCTGCCAGCCAAGAGGCCAGATTCAGGGGCCCCGTATGTCAGATGCCAGATCAGTGAGCAGAGGTTCGACCGTACTCTTCTAGATAGCGGATCGTCGATCAACCTTCTTCCGGCAGCCCTTCTCGACCGCTTCGAGTTGGGCACTCTTCGACAGAGCAGGACAGTCCTTCAGTTCGCTGATCGATCTGTCAAGAGGCCGAAGGGGTTATTACGGGACGTTATTGTCACGATTCAGGGCCTGAAATTCCCCGTGGACTTCGTAGTGTTGGACATGGAGATCCATGAGTCGGTGGCCGATACCCCCATCATCCTTGGTCGTCCGTTCTTGGCCACAGCAAAGGCGGTGACTGATCATGATAGCGGGAAGGTGTACTTTCGCGTCGAGGGCGAGAGTATACAAATAGAGACGGTCGAGGACTACAGAGCTAGAGAGAGCCCGCTCAGATGCGAGTACAGATTCAGAGCAGCTGACAGACACAGAGCCAGACATCCACCAGGACTGTGATTTTGTGATCACAGACGATGAGGCAGCTTGGGCAGATCCTGCAGCACAGACCATCCTCTCATATTCAGATACAGCTGATGCTGAGATGATAGCAGAGGAGAGTTTGGAGAGCACAGCCCTGGTTCAGGATACCATAGAGGCAGCAGAGCCGGTCCTTGATCGCAACACGATGTTTAGTGATGGTGGTGCTGAGGCCACCTTGTTTTCCGGTGGTACTGATGCCACCGCGATTGATACAGATCCCTCGGATTCAGAGTCTGATTGGGCCGATTGCTATGATCAGATGCCAGACCTGAGTCCACCTGAGCCTATAGATGAGGAGGAGGTAGATGCAGAGCCGAGCAGAGACAGTGCAGTTGAGCATCCTTCTCCCGATCCAGTTTGCGAGAGTACGCTTTCACTTTCCCAGGCAGATTTGGCAGACCTAGCAGCTTTCACTCAGTTTCTTCCGCAGCCAGATTTGCCAGCACCCAACATTCCAGAGCTGAAGCCGCTCCCTACTTCGTTGAAGTATCGATTCCTTACGGGCGATCCAGAGATGTACCCAGTCATCATCTCTGCCGAGTTGACTGGAGAGCAAGAATCCCGTTTGATGGGGGTTCTTGAAAAGAACCGCAAGGCGATCGGATGGAGCGTAGCGGATCTCCATGGGATTAGTCCAGCAGTGTGCTCCCACCATATCTATCTCGAGGAGGGGGCGAAGCCGTCACGTGAGTTCCAGCGACGACTAAACCCCAACCTGAGAGAGGTTGTGATGAAGGAAATATCGAAATGGTGGAGTGTAGATTTTATCTATCCCATTTCCAACTCCAAGTGGGTCAGCACCTTGCATGTGGTGCCCAAGAAGACGGGCATCACGATTGTGATCAGTGAGTCGGAAGAGGAGATCGCTACACGAGTACCCACCTCTTGGAGGGTTTGTGTTGACTACAGGAGACTCAACCAAGCCACCAAGAAGGACCATTTCCCCCTGCCTTTTATTGACCAGATCGTTGAGAGACTGGCAGGGAAGAGCCATTATTGCTTCCTGGATGGGTACTCGGGCTACAACCAAGTGGCCATCGCTCCTGAGGATCAGGAGAAGACCACCTTTACCTGTCCCTTCGGCACATATGCTTTTCGACGCATGCCATTTGGGCTATGCAATGCCCCTGCGACCTTTCAGAGGTGCATGTTGTCGATCTTTTCGGACATGGTAGGGGAGTGTTTAGAGGTCTTCATGGACGATTTCTCGGTCTACGGCGACGGATTCGACTCCTGTCTTGACTGCCTAGACCGAGTACTCCAGCGATGTATTGAGTATCATTTGGTTCTATCTTGGGAGAAGAGTCACTTCATGGTGACTCAAGGGACGGTGCTTGGCCACATCATCTCCAACAGGGGCATGGAGGTTGATCCGGCCAAGGTTGATGTCATTAGGAAACTCGCACCGCCGTCCAATCTGAGGCAGCTGCGGTCATTCCTGGGGCACGTTGGATTTTATAGGAGATTTATTCAGGACTTCAGCAAGATTGCCCGACCGTTGACTGACCTCTTGACGAAAGACACCGAGTTCCTTGTTGATGACAAGTGTCTTTCGTCCTTTACGACTCTTCAGCAGTGCGTGATTGAGGCTCCTGTTCTCCAACTGCCTGATTGGTCTCTCCCATTCGAGATCATGACGGACGCCTCCGATTTTGCCGTGGGGGCAGTGCTGGGACAGAGGAGGGATGGAGTTCCGTTTGCCATACACTACGCTAGCCGCACATTGGACTCCGCTCAGCAGAATTACACGGTCACAGAGAAAGAGATGCTAGCAGTAGTGTTTGCCCTAGATAAGTTCAGATCGTATATCATTGGATCTATAGTGACTTAGTTTACAGATCACACCGCCATCAGGTACCTCATGGCAAAGAAGGATGCCAAGGCCAGACTGACTAGATGGATCCTTCTACTCCAGGAGTTCGATATTGAGATCAAGGATAAGCCTGGAGTCAAGAATGTGGTGGCGGATCATCTCTCCCGACTAGAGCAGCCTGAGGATTATGAGCAGATTGATCCCATTCGAGATACCTTCCCAGATGAGGCGATCCTTGCTATCGCCTCACTCCCGTGGTATGCCGATATTGTGAACTTTCTCGTTGCTGGGAAAGTCCCACAGGATTGGCCCAGGCAGAGGCTTGAGACCTTCCTTGCGAGGGCCAAGTCCTACCACTGGGAGGATCCCATCCTTTACCACGAAGGAGGGGATAGCGTCTAGCGTCGGTGTATTCCTCAGGAGGAACACCGTAGCGTCCTCACTTACTGCCACAAGCTTGAGGCAGGAGGACATCATTCTGGGAGGAGAACGGCACAGAAAGTGCTCCAATCCGCCTTGTGGTGGCCTACCCTCTTCAAGGACTCTAATGAGTTCTTGAAGAGGTGTACTGACTGTCAGAGGATGGGCACTTGTGGACAGCGTGATATGATGCCGATGCAGCCCATTCACTTCTGTGAGGTTTTTGACGCATGGGGCATCGATTTCATGGGTCCATTCCCTAAGAGTCAGGGATTTGAGTACATTCTGTTGGCCGTTGATTATGTTAGTCGTTGGGTGGAGGCTATCCCCGCCCGAGCCGCTGATGCGAGGACAGTTTGCAGATTTTTGAGGAAGCATATCATCACGCGGTTCGGGGTTCCACGAGTTCTGATTTCTGATGGGGGGTCTCATTTCATCAACGACCAGGTGAAGGCCCTTGCTAGCGAGTTCAGTATAGACCATCGTGTTGCCACACCTTACCATCCACAGACGAATGGTCTAGCTGAGGTGTCGAATAGGGAGATCAAGACTATTCTGCAGAAAGTCGTCCGCCCTGACCGAAAGGATTGGTCACAGCTTTTGGACTCGGTCTTGTGGGCATATAGGACGTCTTTCAAGACTCCATTGGGCACATCTCCCTTTCTCCTCGTTTATGGCAAGCCGTGCCATTTACCTGTTGAGCTGAGGCACAAGTTACTTTGGGCAGTCACAGATATTCTTATGGATCCAGATGGTATGGGAGACCAAAGGAGGGCAGAGTTAGCTGCCCTGGAGGAGCTTAGAGATGCAGCTTTCTCAAGCAGCCTACATTATAAGGAGAAAGTCAAGGAGTGGCATGATTCTCATATCAGCCACAAGCATTTTGAGATTGGACAGAGAGTATGGCTGTTTGATGCGAGGCTTCGTTTGTTTCCAGGGAAGCTGCAGAGCAAATGGAAGGGACCCTACTTGGTCAGAAAGGTACACGACAATGGTAGCATTGATATATCCGAGTTGTCTTCTGAGAGTACCTTTCGAGTGAACGGCCAACGGCTCAAGCCATTTCTAGATCATGAGCCGCGGGACGTTATTGTTGCCCCTATTCATTTTGCGTGAGATGTGGTCTCTTGACTCACATCTTTTGCATCTCACGCCTGATTTTCACTGTTCCTCCGCCTTGTATAGATCCAGTTGTCCATATCATTCTATTCTTTAGTTCCACATCCCTTTTCTCATCTTATGATTATGCTATACTTAGGGTGTACTTTACCCTAAGTATAGGGGGGATGTAGGACCTGCGGGTATTCTTTTCATTCTTTCTGCTCCTGTTTTGCTGCCTATACTAGGGATATTTTAGCCTAAGTATAGGGGGGGCAGACTCTGTATCGTCTTCACTCGGATTTCCCTTCATGTACAGCTTGCTATACTTAGGATTAGTTAATCCTAAGTATAGGGGGAAACCACCGAGTCCCTCTCATTCTATTCATTTATTCATTTCTGTACTTAGCCATTCCTTTTCACACCCCTTTTACTAAGCACGAGTTATGTCTTCTTCATCGCTCTTGATCACTCTGAGGACATCGTTCGAGCTAAGTATAGGGGTGTGTGTATATATTTCATATATACTTTAGCCATAACTCGTACTTTGTGTGAGTGTGTTAATAAATAAAATGGCTAAAAATCACAAAAATTAAAAAAATTTTCATGTACATAAACTTCTTTTATTTGCACATACATAGCTAGTGTACAAAGTATTTTTGTAAAAAAATGATTTCAAAAATCTTTTGTGTAAAGCTTGTGTAAATATTTTTGTATCAAAATTATGTATATAGTACAAAATTTTTCCAAAATGTTTTGAAAATCAAAAGATTGCAAAAATCTTGTGTAAATGTTTGTAAATATCTTTTTGCAAAACTTGCACCTCATGCATCATTCATCCATGATTTCAAAACATTTTTCAAAAATTTTGCGTGATTGTAAAATATTTGTAAATAGCATCTTGTGTACATATATGTATATAGTTTTTCCTGGATGAGAGTTGACATTTAAACTAAGCCTGGAATTAAATTGAGAAATGGAGCTTGAATAAGATCTTAATCCACTTAACTCTAAGAGGAACCTTATAGGACTTAGGGTTAAGGCTTTTCAGGTCCATAAGGACTTAATTCTTTGAGTCCACTTGGCTATGAGCATATGTCATCTTGATGAGCCTAAGTAGAGCACTTAACAACACACGCATGACTCTTAGAGACAATGGCTTGACTTGCACTAGCACTTTACACATGGCTCTCCACGGATGAGGTGGTGAGGAGGCAGTTTCCTTTGGTTTGGGGTAGCATATGAGGGTAGTACTTCTAGGCGGAACCTCTCTTCTTCTTCTAGTGAAGGAAGTGCGTCTCAACTTGGTCTAGTGGTGATGAAGGCTAAAGACAGAAGCTGTGGGTTGCAATAAAGCTTCAAAAGAGGGACAGTCTACTGGCTCAAGAGGAAAATTTCTTGTATATATGCTGCACCATGTAGATATGTTGTATAGAAGTCCTTGAAAAAAAATGCAAAATGCAAAAAGAACTCCAAAAAAGTGGTGGGTCGGATTGAAAATTTAATAACCCCACCGGAGTGTATATAGTCAAATAAAGCAAAAGCTTATGGTATCCATGTTACATCTCATGAAGCTTGCAGCGGGAGACTTAGCTACACTGGCTAAGCTTCCAAAAGTCTATACTTCTTCCCCCTCTTCTTGAGCCGGTTGCACTTGAACTTAGAAGGGAATACCCCGCTTCTCGAGGAAAGAGTTGCTAGACCGAGGCATTAGAGTTACCAGGTTGAGGGAGGTTGTTTCTTTGTTACTTCTGAGGTGGGGAGCCACCTATCACTTACACTGCATGGAAAGATTCATGGTCATTAGAGTTTGTGTATGTAGACTTGTTCTGATCTGGTTTATTGAGGAGTCTTGCCCATAGATTGGTGGAACTTAGAGACTGTTGAGTTTTTAAGCTTAAGTCCAAATAAGGTTCCGACACATTAATAATCCAAAGATCTGATCGAGCTCCATAATTCAATTTAATGAAGGAAAGTTTAATAATTCAACCTTGATCCATGTACATTCCCCTCTTTTTCTTTTTCTTCCTTTCTTTTTCACTTCTTTTTCAAATAAGTGTTTGCTAAGGGACTAGCAAAGTTAAGTATAGGGGGTGATGAATGCCCATTCATCACTCTTTATTCTTATATTTTAGCTACAAAAACCTTTGCAAATACATGTAGATATATGTAAATAGGAATAATTACCAAAAGCATGCATTGTGTAAAAAACTGTAATTAGCATGTTTTTGTGCAAAAATAAAAGAATCAAGAGTAAAAAGAAAAAGAGGGAAATATTTAGAATAAATATTGAGCAACCTAACCCAAGGGAGGGCTCAGCATGGGCCTGACCGCATAAAAGCCAAAGTAAAGGGGGATAGGGGCTCATGTGTAAATATTTATGTAAATAAATAAAACTATATTTTCCTCACCCAAAAATATGCTTGTAAATACTTGTATATATTTATAAAAGATAAAAACAAAATAAAAAGTTAAAAATCAAAAAGATCAAAAATACCCCTTTAATCATGTACATAAACCACACCTATATATATATTTATTTAGCTTTGTAAATATACAAAAGTAATTTTTATAATTTTTGTAAATAGTCTATATTAGATATTGTAAATAAATAAAATAAAAACGATTAAAATCAAAAAAAATAAAAATAGAAAAATCAAAAATACAAAAATACATTGTACATATACCATGTATATAGATGTACATATCTATTTATTTTACCTATGTACATAAATAATAAAAATAAAATAAAAATATCTTTTTATTCCTAATTTTATGATATAAATAAATAAAATATAAAATGGGAATAAAAATGCACAAAAATAACAAATTAAAAATCAAAAAAAATTAAAAATACATATTGTACATATACCTATGTATAGCTATATATTGTAAATACCTTAGTTTTATTTTGAAAAATTAATTAAAAATCACCAAAAAATAGAAAAAATTAAAATAAAAATATTTCATGTTTTGACTTTTTGATAATTCTGCCATTTTCTATTTATAAATGATTTTTCAAATCATTTCCATGTGGCAGCTTCTCATTGGTCCACGGAGATGTTGACCTCCGGTCAACTCCCTCCGCGGACCTTCTTCTCCAGCGGATCTCGCGCCCGACCCGACTTCTCCTCTTTTTCCGCGCTCGATCCGCTCGCCATCTCCGCAAACCCCGGGTCTTACTTCTTCTCCTTGCATCCGACATGCTCGCCGGAGCCCTTGCCTCGGGATCCGCGCCTTCCATTGCCCTACCCGACCAGCCCTAGTCGGATCTGCACCCATATATACGTCGAGCTCCGCCACCTTCAATCGTTATCTTTGGCCATTTACTTCATTCTCCAGTGAGCTCCAGAGAGAGAGAGGTGACAGCTCGCGCCTCGACCTGTTGCAGCGAGGAGAGGAGGTGAAAACCATCGATCCGGCGAGACACCCGCAGCAGCTCCGCCACCTCGGCGAGCTTCGAGCCTCGGGCAGAGACACCCCTTGAGGCGACGACCGGGAGCTTCCCCAGCTCCAGCACAGTCTACTCCTTCACCCAGGTAGTCACTAAACTTAGCCATTTAGTCTAATTTCCATTTTCCCCCAATCTTCGTCGTCGACGCTTTTCTTCGATTCCGACCACTCCGCCTTCCATCTCGATCATCGGAATCCACCCTCACGTTCGCCTCTCTCCGCCGCACGTTCTCCACCCACTCGCACAACCCAGCTCGCACAGGAGCTGGGAACCGGGCTCCACCGTCATCCACCTTCGCCGGAGCCCGCCGCCCCGACGCACTAGTCACCTCCACATCACCTAATGGGGTCGAGGCACTTTGCCCTCGACCCGCGAGTCTTCTGAGCCCCTTTGCAGGTCATTCCGAGCCCATCTGAGGGCTTGGTCATTCAGGCCGGGAGACCCAGCTCCGCCGACCGTGCCTGAGCTCCTCCGAGCTTTGGTCGATCATCGGAGCACCGCAGCAGACGCAGGAGCGTACGAGCTTTCTTCTCCGATCATTGGCGCGCTCCGAGGAGGAGGCCAGCACCCGCACGAGCCCGGCGAAGTTCGCCGGGGACCAGTTCCTCCAGGACCCTCCAGTGTCATCGGATCTACCCTCAGCTCCAGACGCGATCCAGACCGTCCATTCCTAGCACCCCCTTTGACGTCAGATCTGAGGCGATAGATCCAGGCCGTCAGATCCACACGTGTCCTGGCCTGGACCGTTGGATCTACCAGAGCAGCACCAGCGTTGAGAGTCGCCCCCCTATCCTGACCGTCCGATCTACACGTGGCGGCCATCCATCAGCTCCGGTTAATAAAGGGTAAATTACCCTTAGGCCCTTATCTTTGCGTTATTTCATATCAGTCCTGTAAATATTTAAATACGTTGTTTAGTTTTAGGTTAAAATTGCATAGAGGACCCTGAGCTTAAGTTTGTTTGCATTTATACCCCTGCCTATTGTGACCCACGTGCTTCGTCACGTGTTTTGTTGGTGTATTTGCAACCTTTACCCTTGTAGTTCTGGTTATTATGAAATGAATGAAATCTTTTTGATATTTGCATTTATGCCCCTGTGAATGGTTTAATTTTGCATGTGCGTTTATTTGTGGGTAAATTGCAACTAAGGCCCTCGGACTTTTGGTATGTGTTACCAATTGGTCCTTGGGACTTATTTTTTATTACATATAGGTCCCTGAGTGCCCCAGGTACGTGCTTGGCGCGTGTTTTGCTGGGTTAATTGCACCTGGACCCCCAGAACTTTGGGTATTTGCACTTTGGTCCCTGTGCACAGTGCCCTACCTTTGCTTTTGAATAAAATATCAAATCACCTCCAAATCCAACGACAATTTGACACATGGCTCCTGCCATGGTGTAGGATTTCTGTAGATTTTTTAGGACATTTCTGAGTTTGTTTGCTATTTTTAAAAATTCAAAAACCCCTAGTTTTGTCACTGTCCAGATTGAAAAATCACAAAAAAATATAAAAACTCTCTTAAAAATTCCATAAAAATTAGCTACTGTTTAGTTCAGTTTGTTTGATTTTCTAGCCAATTTTGGCTATTTTTCATCACTGAAAATCACTAAAAGCTTAAAAACACTCAAAAACCCATAAAAATTCTAATAAACACATTAAAAATCCAAAAACAATAAACTTGGTACCTAAATTTTCCTTAATTTTTCTATTTTACAGGAAAATTACCTCCAGGCCATTTTGAGGCCCTTAGATATTTTATCTAGGGCTTTTTGGCTTGGTTGGACAGTACCCTTTATTTTTGTCACTGTTTGATTTTTAGAAAATAAAATAAATATCAGAAAATTATCAAAAATTCACCAAAAACATAAAAAAATATAAAACACATAAAAATATTTTTGTCTGAATTTTTGATTGCTTTTTAGTGCTTGAAATAAATTGTTGAGTTGTGTTCTTCCTTGCTTTCCTTATTTTCTTAATAAGCTTAAAAACCCAAAAATAATATAAAAATAATTAAAAACCACTAAAAATATTTTCCTCTTTTCTCTCATTTTTTTTGACTACTTCGTAGGCCTCTAGGCCAATCCGTGCTCCTTGAGTTCGACCATGGGTGCTATACCAGGTTAAACACATAGCAGGACCACTTCCTTGCTTCGATTGTTTTTATTTGTTTCGAGTGGTTCATTTTTCTTGATTGACACATCTGAGTGACCGAGGTCGCAACGACCTATTCTGTACCTTTACCTTAGTTGCTCGGATTCCGTGCCATCAGGCACATGCAATGCACGTGACCCCGGGGTACTCCTGTTGCTGACGTAGTTCCCCGCCACGTGCCTCGCACATGAGGTGTGGGCATAGGGGCTGGTGCCTGGCTGGCGGTGACGGAAGGGCTCTTCGGTGTAGATGGCGATTATTTATGGTGGAGGAGCTTGGTCGGTGGCCGCTGATAGCCTAGAGGTGACGAAGATGGCGGCGTTGCGATGAAGCTCGGAGGTGAAGGCAGTGAAGGTGATCGTTGGTCGTAGGCGGAGTAGATGAAGGTGGTTGGCAGTGGTCGGAGTCAAAGGTTGAATGACAAAGATGTGCTTTTGGTTGGTAGGCTTGACGGCATTGACGGAAGGCCGAAGCATGGCGGCGACGGTCGGAGGAGAGCTCGCCGTAGGCTGCAACGAGCTGGAGGGGCTCGGATCTCGTCGCGAGGAGGCGCCGGTCTGTCACCCCTGCGTTCGTGGAAGAGCACTTCGACAGATGGGAGTCTTGGAGGTGGCACTTGGGTTAAATAGGGGAGGGGGTTACCGGAGAAGGAAAGTTTTGGAGATGACGATTCGATCAGTGACAGAGATGTGATTTGGGAGTTGACGATGTTCGTTGGGAGGAGGAGATCGGATGGATTCGCGAGTATCGGAGATGTAGCGGTGATTGGGGATCGACTGAGATTCATGGCGGAGATTATGGAGCGGGGCGGCGGTGAGGAGAATTGGGAAAGGAGAGTGTTGCTGGAGAAGACGAACAGTGGTCGTCCGATCGGCCGAGATCGGACGGCCGGCGGGTTGACGCGTGGCGGCTTGGGGCGCAAAGGGGAGATGTGTGTGTGTTGCGCGTGCCTGGAAGGCATGTCCGACAGACGTGCAAGGTTTTTATATAAAAATTAATAAATATAAAGCCAAAAAATGGCTGACATGTGGCGGCTCCAGGATCTACCACGTGTCAACACCACAAAAATCGGAAATAGAATACTTTGTAAAATGCAAAAGAAATAGTAAACAGCCTCGGATCGAAAAAGTTTCTTCACGAGAATTTCTCGTCTCGATGAGATCTACAACTTTCATGAAAAAAATTAAAACCAAAATCGATCAATTGCACAAAGTGAATTTTTTGGGTATTCCATGTACATAGAATACCTTGATTTTTGGGTTTTGTAATTTTTTTGTCATTTTTAAACCAAATAAAAATCCGAAAAAATGTGGAAAAATCAAAGATAAATAATTACAGATTAATCTAATTTTTCTATTTTTATTAATTAAGAAAAAGAAGAAATAAAATAAAACAAGAAAAAGACCACTTTTGTACAGTCGGTTAGTGAAGACTTGAACACAATTTATTTCTTTGATTTCAAGCTCTATTTGGGTTTAGATTTTTACGTATTTTAATAAAACTTTCATCAAAGAAGACAAATGAAAAATAAATAATCTAAAATAGGTTAATTATGTAACTAGAATAATAGGTCAAAAATCGCTAAAATACAAAATGTACAAGAGAGGCCCAAAACCTAACTTCTCACGTATGAGCTCTGATTCACATGAATGATCTTGTTTTGAAGATAATTGAATGTACATTAGTTCAAAGTGAGTAGGATTAAAACGGACATTGGATGAGGAAGATATGAGGTTTTTAGTCCGGAAATCCCAAAACTAGGGTTTGGGTTTTTGTCCGCTTATTTGGTTAGTTAATTTTTTTATTTTTCATTTATTCTTATTAGTGATATGTACACAGTGGAGGTAGTTTTGTGTCATTTGGAGTTAGCATGAATGATTTAAAAATCTGGGAAGTTTGGCTATTTACAAGTCAATTTTGGCTTGGATTTTTTGCTTCTTATTTTGTGCAAAAATTAGTGCTAAAATGCAATTCTTATGAGAACATGCATGAATGCTAATTATGCAGAATAGATGCAGAAATGTTGTTGATTTTGAGGGATTTGAGCTTAATAAATGAGATTTAGAGTGATGAATCCGAGATTCATCAACTACATCCCGAGACTCCGCAGCAATATAGTAAGTCTTGGACAGCTAACCGAAACTGGTCACAAGGTGATCATGGACAAGGAATCTCTACAAGTCTTTGACAAGACTTCTGCGCAACTACTCATGAAGGTAAGATGCACCACAAACCGTCTTTACCGAATTGAGTTGCACCTGGAGGAGGCGATGTGCCTCCTCACGAATCTCAAAGATCCGACATGGTTATGGCATGCAAGACTTGGACATGTCAACTTCCACTTAATGAAGATGCTCGTCAAAAAGGAGATGGTGGTAGGAGTGCTGTATAAAACACCCAACTCAATTGTGCAAAGAGTGTTTGGTGGCAAAGCAGGTAAGACAACCATTCCCAGTGGCTACAAATTATAGAGCCAAAAGGTGCTCGAGCTGCTGCACATGGCTCTCTGTGTACCAATCACTCCATCAGCTCCCGCCGGTAACAATTATTTCATATTAATTGTTGATGATTATTCACGATGGATGTGGGTCTACATCAAGTCGAAGGACCAGGCATGCTCCACCTTTGTGAAATTCAAGGCACAGGTTGAGAACACGAGCGGGTGTCGCATAAAGATGCTCAGGACCGATCGCAGTGGTGAATTCATCTTCATGGAGTTCTCCAAAGTGTGCAAAGAAGCAGGGATTGTGCGACACCTCTCCGCACCATATACACCCAGCAAAATGGTGTGGTGGAACAAAGGAACAGGACCGTGATGGCAATGGTGAGGTCCCTTCTGAAAAACATGAAAATGCCAGGAAGACTTTGGTGGGAGGCAATTCGGTACACGGTGTATCTCTTGAACCGCTTGTCGAAAACGGCACTCGAGAAGCGTTCTCCATTCGAGGACTGGAATGGAAGAAAGCCACATATAGCACACCTTCGTGTGTTTGGTTGTACAGCGCATGCGAAGGTAGCAACACTGAATCTGAAGAAACTTAACGACCGAAGCCATCCGATGGTATATATTGGAGTTGAGGAAGGTTTTAAGGCTCGTCGCATATTTGATCCACATCGCGGCAAAGTTCATGTGAGTCGTGATGTAAAATTTGAAGAAAATATGGAACAGAAATGGAATGCAGGTACGAGTGACAGAAATGCGTCAGATTTCATCATCAAGGAGGAGTACAACAAGAAGATGAACGAGGGTGGTTATAACCACTCACAGGTGTCCCGATAGGCGAGCCAATGCCTGCATCACCATCTTTCTCGACCCATGAATCGACACCGTCGGCAGGCCAAATGACACCGGTAAGGTCATATTCCACCGTGGGAGGTCTTGCAGCAAACCCTTCGACACCTTCCACTGGTTTGACGACTACGCCTGATGCTAAATCACCAGCAGGTGATACTGTTACATCTTCAACGACCATGTCTACCCCGCTATCAGGATGTAACAGCAGCAGCACCGACGAGGCTACTATCCGCTACAGGCACATCGAGGATATCATGCACTATTCTCGAAGGGTGGATTTTGAAGAAGACATGGAGGGGGAAGTCATGCTCATGGTGATGGAGGAGCCATCTAGCTACTGTGAAGCTGTTGAGAACCAAGTCTGGGTAGACGCCATGTGCAAAGAGATCGAGTCCATCAAGAAAAATAAAACTTGGACTCTCACGGAGCTTCCGACTGGCTGCAAGCCCATTGGTCTCAAATGGGTGTACAAGCTGAGGAGGAACTCCATCGGTGGCGTAGTCAATCACAAAGCAAGATTGGTTGCGACAGGATATGCCTAGCAGAGAGGTGTCGACTTCGAGGAGGTGTTCGCTCCAGTAGGCAGGTTAGACACTACACACATTATTCTCGCCATTGGTGCTACTCATGGTTGGAAAGTCCACCATCTCGATGTCAAATCAGCATTCCTAAATGGCGATCTTGAATAGGAAGTATATGTAGCCCAAACGGAAGTATTCACAGTGAAAAGCAACGAACACATGGTTCTTAAATTGAGCAAGGCACTCTATGGCCTTCGGCAGTTGCCCCGAGCTTGGAATATAAGGCTTGAAAGAAGTCTCAAGAAACATGGATTTGTGAAGTGTGCCCAAGAACAAGCAGTCTATATAAGGGGAACATGTCAGTCAAGAGTGATTATTGGGGTTATGTAGATGATCTCATTCATACAAGGGAGAATACATAGGCAATCGCGGCGTTCAAGAAGCAAATGATGTCAGAATTTGAGATGACTGATCTTGGGTTGCTCAAATACTACCTTGGTATTGAGGTGATACAAGAAGATGATCACATTAAAATTAAGCAAACAACCTATGGAAAGAAGGGACTGGCACAATTCAGAATGTCTGAATGCAACTCCACCAAATGTCCTATGGAGCAAAGGACAAAATTACAAAAGGATCCCGATGGACAACCAGTGGATGCAACAGAATATCATCGTGTCATTGGATGTCTCAGGTATCTACTCCACACTCGTCCAGATCTCTCCTTTGTTGTTGGTATGTGTAGTAGGTTTATGGAGAGACCTACCATCATGCATTACAAGGTGATGAAGCAAATCCTACGGTAGTTGAAGGGTACGCTTCATGACGGACTCGTATACACTAAAGGAGGAAGCGAGGGGACAATCACTGGGTTCACAAACAATGATCTGGCAGTTGATTTGGATAATAGGAAGAGCACAGGAGGGATGGCATTCTATTTAAACAACAACCTGGTCTCATGGAACTCACAGAAGCAAAAGATGGTGGCCCTATCATCATGGAAGCTGAGTTTATGGCGGCAACGGCAGCGGCTTGCCAAGCAGCGTGGCTCCGAAATCTGTTGAGCGAACTTATAAAGAAAGAACCAAGATCGGTGAAATTGTTCATTGATAATAAGTCGGTCATTGCCTTGATGAAGAATCTTGTTTTTCATGGGCGCAGTAAACACATTGACTCCAAATTCCATTTTATCCATGAATGTGTTGAAGCAGGACAAATTGCAGTGGAGTTCGTATGCACGGAGGAACAACGAGCCGATGCACTGACGAAATCGTTGCCTGCGGCGAAGTTGGCAACAATGTGACATATGTGGGGCCTTCGCAATCTTGGGCCACATCAAGATTAGGGGGGAGTATATTGACTCTAATCCTAGTCGTTCCCCAAGTCTTAGTTGGTTGGTGCTGGAGATATGCTCTAGCAACTTAAGAATACGTGGGTGGCTCTCCTTGCATGGGGGAGTTTCTATTTTTATTTGCATTCTATTTTTATGCATGAGTTGTAGCTATAAACGCATGTGGGTTCCATCTTCCAAAACACATTCGGCAATTGCAATACAATAAGTTTCATCTCTCTCGTGTGTATTGTTTTGCTCACTTCCTCGAGTCCATATTCCACGCCTGTGTGTTTTCAATATGTGATTGTATCCACCGAAATATATTGAGTGTGAGATCCTACAGTTCGGTCCACATTCTCTGCTATGCTTATTTATCATGTTTTTAGAACTCTACAAAACGTTATTATCTGAACCTTTTATCTTATTAAAAAGGAAGATGCAACGGTCCAATATCGTTGTCAATCTGATAGTGACCATGTTGACATGAAGAGGTCAAGAGCAGCCAAGGATGAATTGCTGCTGCAGGCATGCCCACTGATCTTCAGATTGGCTACTTGTTGTTGCGGGCAATTCAGACATGGTTGTTTTCTGCAGATTTCTACTCATGTTAGATTCCCTGTTTCACCGTATCACTACATATTAATGGAGACCTTGATTCACACCCGTCAACAGGTAAATTGTTAGCACAAGGTATCGTGCAACTACAAGAGTGTTGATCCATCTTTCTCATTGCATGGAGAACCGAAGACTAATGGTTGATGGTTATCGACATGCTGATACGAAGTTGCAGGATCAGCGGATATCTCTTTGGCACTGTCGTGCTGATTGGCAATGCTTTTTGCTATTGTGCTATCAGCATTCCATGTGTCACAGACGGTTGTTTCAACTCCATCATATTTCTAAGTCCATCACTGAAGTCATGATATTTCTGAGAAGGATGATACTATCCAGGAAGATGGAAAATCTTCACCTTTCTATAATTTAGAGGTACTGCCAACCATGACTGTGCAAGATATTCAATGTAATCGTGGGATGCTGGGCTTGATTTAGGCTCATGAATGCACAGGAGTATTTGAGAATATGTAATTTTAATGAAGAGAAAGGAAATAGATGAAAGAAGAAATAGATGAAAGAATGCTCGTCAACTTTGAAAGGAAATATAATCTTCTGATTTCAATTATTTTGCTCCAAATATACACACATGTGAGAAAAATGAGGTTGCTCCCTCGTGGTAGCTAACAGGCTGCTCCCGCCTTATTTTTCGGTAATTTTTAAGAAAATACCGCCATATATTTTCATCACTATATTGCTCAAATATGCCATTCTAATTTCGTCAGACAGAGACATATGCCCTCCATAAAGAACAGGTCGATTACAACAATTCTAATACCATTAAAATTTGACAGTCTAAAGGAAGGGGATAAGAGTCTATGTTTCTTATGAAATTAGAATGGCATATTAGATGGGTATACAATATTCACTAAATATTTTTATGGGTTTTTTAATTAATATATATTTTTTAATGTTTAATTTTATAATTTTCAAAAATTTTAATTTTTTATATTTTATTTTTTATATATAGGAAATTGCTATAAGAATATATATAGATGCGTATAATATAAGGGTTGTATGGGGCTGCCCCATCCCATTTTTTGTAAATTTTTTTTTTAAAAAAAAATATTGCCATGTATATTCATCCCTATATTCGCCATATATGTCATTCGAATTTCATCAGAAACAGAGACTCCTACAGCCTCCATCCAGATAGGGTCAATTTAAAAAAATCCACCGTTAAAAAAATAATTGTCTGTATGGAGGTCGTAGGAGTCTATGTTTCTGATGAAATTTGAATGGCATATAGGAGAGATATAGGGATGAATATACATGGTGATATTTTTCCAAAAAAATAAAAAAATTTGTGAAAATGGGGTGGAGGCAACCATGTTGGCTACCCCCAGGGGGCAACCCCATTTATTCCATAATATAATATGTATAATATATGTGATATATAATAGAATATATATAATAAATAAATCAATCAAAAAATACATGTAAGAACAGTCCTTTTTATTTTTAAAAATATTTAAAAGATACTTAGGTATTTATAATAATAAATAATAATATAAGCTATATATAATAATATATAGATATATATATATATAAGATATATAGGGTATTTAATATATAAATATATCTATATATAATAGAATATTTTTGTACTTTTCAAATATTCTTTGATTCTTGTGAATTTTTGGGGAATTATTTCTATTTTTGTATTTATAAAATAAAAAATAGTGAAAATAGGGAATATTTAAATAGGCTGATTTTTTTGAGATTTTAAAAATACAAAATGGGTTTAAAATTTCTCAAAACCTTTTTAATAATAGTAATAGTATATATAAAAATATAGGAGAGAAACTAGATCTTTTGGTATTTTTAAAATTATTTTATAATTTTTTAGGGTTAGCAAGGGTTTGCTATTTTTTGAGTTTTTTTGAGATTTTCTTTTGTGATTTTTCTTCTGTAGTGATAAAATAGGATAATAAATAGTAGATATTTTTTGGAATTTTAAAAAAAGGTTTTATATTTTTTGTACTTTTTAAGTCAAACAGGAATAAACTAGATTTTTTATTTTTCATCAATAAAAAATGAAACAAAAATGCTAAATAAACCACATGGCATGAGTAAGCATCTAATCAAGCATTTACACCTATTTTTGCATATTTTTTAGGTATTTTTAGACAATAAAAATTGCAAAAATAAAAATAAATTGAATTGGGAGGGGGCTATTTACAATATAAAATATTTGTAAGCATGCAAAATAACCAAATTTTTTGAACTACAAATCAATTTTTAAAGACCAAATAATAATTACATAACCTGGAGGGGTGCTAGAGTAAAACATCCACTCACGTGGGGATCCACTTGAGGTGACTTGGTAGAGGACTAAAGTACAATATTCAAAAGTTTCAAGTCACATATGCAATCTCTACTAAAATATTATGCCTAATTAATATATTTACAGGACCTTTTATAAAAAAACAAAATATGTGGAGGGCGTATTTGATATTTATCCCACTTAAGTCGCTTCCATCCAATCGCTCGATGCGTGCCACATGGATGATCTGACGGCCCCGTTTGTGTACCCCTTCGATTTAACTAGACGGCCCATATTAGATCTGGGTCATGTTCTTGATCAAACGGTCAAGAGGTGGTCTGCAAGAACACCCGACGAACACTCCTCTGGCGATCTTTGATCCCTTCTTTCTCCTTCGTCCAGCAATGGATCTTCTCTTCATTAGGTCTGGGAGCTTGTTGGGGCTCCTACGCATGTGCAGGGCTACTCCGATGAGATCGAGGAGTCCATATGGGGGTTTGAGGGCTCGAGTTGCTTACAGGTGACCCGGAGGTGCTCCAAGTCTAATTGTTCGCTCCAGACAGATCCTTAGTTCCCAAGACCTGCGCGAAAAGCTTCCTGGGCTTGAGGGATGTGTCCTTGGTCATTGGATGAAGTTGAAGGCAGCGCGGTGATGAAAGTGGCGAACCTCCAGCGAAGGGTGGCAGAGCGAGGTCAATTCGTTTGATTAGCGGAGAATCGGGG
The DNA here is from genome assembly GCA_037367405.1 of Ottelia alismoides. Taxonomy (NCBI): domain Eukaryota; kingdom Viridiplantae; phylum Streptophyta; class Magnoliopsida; order Alismatales; family Hydrocharitaceae; genus Ottelia; species Ottelia alismoides. The sequence goes on along the minus strand of JAZKJV010000045.1, from coordinate 892,961 downwards.
TTGAACAGATGGGAGGATTGATGGAGCACATGAAGGGGAATGGAGTGGGGTGGTTATCAGGTAGAGATACAATTGGGAGACAATGAATTTGGCCTGGAGCTCATCTCCTGGTCAAAAGGTGGAAATCAAACTACGTCTAAACCTAATTCTTAATGGCAAAATTGAAATGCGGAAATGGAAAGTTATCCTATGATTTACCTAATAACAAGAGACAAAAGCCTCGATTCTACTGGAGTCGAAGAGGTAGAACCAACTGACAAAATCCCTCCAGCAATGGATCATTGCTCCTCCTTGTTGCAGCTTCTCCCAACTTTGAGCTATCACCGAAAAGAAGAGAATGCAGTGGACCTGAGGGTCTAAGAGCTCCGGAATAGGGATCAAATTTGGAATTGGGGTGGAGGAGCTAATTTTATAGGTTGTTGGAAGAGGTGACTTTGATCGAGAGTTTTGGCTTGTTCAAGAAAGATTGGATCAATCAAAGGTGTGGGCGATTTTTAGGGGCATCATATCAACGGGTTTTGCTTATATCAAAGGGATAAGAAATGAGTGGATTGAGCAAGAAAAAGGGATGAAAAGTCGACTTGGACATGTTCCATAGCTCGAAAAGGAGAGAGGGGTCAGTTGATCGAGGTCAACATATCCAGGCTTCTGGTTGGTCCACGTGGACCAACTAGAAAATTCCTTAGTAAAAAATCCTTATAAATTCAATAATAAATAATAAATGGATTAATTAAATTATTAAAAACAAAAATATTTTAAATTTAATGTAGTATTTTATACCTATTTTTATCTATTTACGCAAGGCTTTTTATTATAAGTTAATATTTACATGTAAAAACACAGGTAAAAATACATGTATTTTAGTATTTTTATTTAGATTTGTATTATATATTTTATTATTATGTACAGGTATTTTATATATTTTAGATTATATAAAAACACATTTGGATATTTTTATTGCAGTTTCTGAATTTTATGTACTTTTAAATAAATTTGAGTCTTTATTATATAGGTATATTCATGTATAATTCATCTATGGATGATAATAGGCTTATTTATTTTATTTTTGATATTTTTATTTTATTTTAATTATTTACATGTGTTTAAATAATATTTAGACTTTATAAAAAATAAAAGGAATTGAAAAATATATTTAATATAATATACAAGTATAGTGTACAATGAGGGTCCAAAATCTAACTTTTGTGTCTTGACTCCAAATTAAATGAAACTACCTTCAGTGAATAGATTATTTAATTTTATATACAATTAAAGGTGAGTTTGTAAATTTTGATATATACTGTAATGTTTTTGTTTTGCCTTTTTATTTTGTGTGTCCCGGGTATATTGGTGGAATCAATTTTGTGTTTTTCTTTGTATTTTTATGTACTATTGATATTGAGGGTGCTTATTATTTGAGGTGTAAAAAACAATAAAATAAATTAGGTTGAAATTATTGGGCAAAATAAATTACTGTTTTATTTGTATTTTCTATATGATTTCTTTGCCCCATCGTCCCCTACTTTATTCCTTATCGACCAAGTCACCATGATGATTGGGTCTTGGGGTGTTTAGGGTCATTCAATACCTTTGATATGTCATTTATTTTCCTTTTCTTCCTTTATTCTTTTATTTTGTATTTAAATATATAATTTATACAGAAATTTATTCAGTACTTTGTACAATTTATAGAGTGTTTATTTTCACAAATTAATGATATATGCATGCATTTAGAAGGGGATTTAAGGCCAAAATGGAAGAATAAAGGTGATGAAATGGAGATTCATCACCCCCATATACTTGCAATCAAGACGATATTGAACCTAGCCTTATGGTCTCAAAGAATTAAGTCTAGAAGACCCGAAGCGCTTCAATTTCAGTTCCACTAGGGTTCATGTGATTAAGTGGATTAAGGTCCAACCAAGCTACAATCTCCGAATTTATTTATCCTTGTCCAATTGTCATTATCAATCCGAAAAATAGAAATGTTATGCATAATGCAATAAAATATTTTTGTGAAGTGATTTTCTAATTTTTAACTTTTTAAGGAATTTTGGAAAAGTTTGGCAAATTTTTATATAAGTTTTTGAAACCTTTTTTAAGTTTTTATAGGTTTTTGGGTTTTGCAAATTTTAGTGATTTTAAAAAATAAAAGAGTTAGTCAAATACTTATGTGCAGATATTTACGTTGGAGTGCTTCTATTATTTACATGAATCAATGGAATGTTTTTACACTAGGTTTTTATAGGTTTTTATATAGAATTTGTAAAAAAATTATTTTATTCATGTATGTACATGGTTCTCAAAATAATTTGAAAACATTTTGACAAATATTTTTGAAAACTTTATTTTTGCAGGTAATTTGATAAAGAGGTTTCGCAAACATTTACAAACTTTGAAAATAATTTTGCAAAGATTTTTCAAACAATTTGTATAGGTTTTTCAAAGTATTTGCAACCATTTTCTAAACTATTTGGAAATAGATTTTCAAAATATTTTATTTAAATAAAGAAAAGAAATGTTTACAAACAAAACATTTTTACAAAGGTTTGAAGATATTTTATAAAATATTTTCCAAATAGTTTTCAAAAGATTTTTCAAAGAGATTTTCCAATCATTTTTCAAACATTTTGCAAAATATTTTTTAATTAGTTAATTAACCGTAACTACAAAGAATTTTGATGTGTGTTTTAATTTTTATTAATTAGCCATATTTTTGAAAATACGAAAGTACGAGTTATAGCTAAAGTATATACAACATATATACGACCCCCTATACTTAGCTTGAGATATGTCCACATAGATCGAAGAGAAAATGAAGACATAACTCGTACTAAGCGTAAGAAAGTTTATACTACAATGAAGGAATAAAGAATAGGAAGTCAGTTATCCCCTCTATGCTTAGGATCAATTAATCCTAAATATAGCAGACTGTATATAAAGCAGGGAGGGTCGAAGGTGGAAATAAACAAATCATCGGCTCGACCTATCTCCCTCTAAGCTTAAGGTAAAATATCCGTAGGTTTATACATAATACCAAGAGTTGATGAGATAGGTGAGGGATCAAAGAATGAACACATGTATACACTCATCTCCCCTATACTTAGGCTGAATCATATATTAAGTATGGCAGTAATGAATGGGATGAGTGAAACTTATCAGAAAAATGAAAGAATGAAATTTGGAAATAAGAAAAGAAGAAAAAGATTAACTAATCAAAAATATATTTGGATGCCCTATCTGAATCTAATGACGCTGCAATTTGAAATTCTTCATCATAGACCACCTGTATAGAATCAACCACGAACAGAAATGCATCATGCTCGAGATAAGGCTTCAGTAGATGTCCGTTGATGATGAAAGGTTGTGCATCAGCTGACAAACCAGATATCACAATGCTTCCATTATCAGGAAAAATGCTTTACTACAAATGGCCCGATCCATTTGCTCTTCAACTTCCCTGTGAATAATTTTAACTTTGCATCGAACAACCAAACCATCTGACCCGATTCAAAAATCTTTCAGCAGATATGTTATCATGCCACTTCTTGACTTTCTGCTTTTACATTAGGCTGACGTCATATGCATAGTCGTGGAATTCAAGTAGTATGTTCAGATCGAGCTTTCTGTTCTTTCCTGCCTTCTTGGAATCCAAATTACAGGCATTTATTGCCCATAAAGTTTTACGAATTAATTTGACCAGCAAATGGCATGGCTTGCTATAGACGAGGTGGTAGGGACACATCCCCCAAGGTGACTTATACGCGGTCTGATAGACCAAAGAATTGAGTCAAGTAGTTGCAATTAGTTCCTTGTCCTAGGGACACACAAGCTTTTGAAGATTGTCTTAATCTCCCTATTTGAACATTCTGGTAGGTCATTGGATTGTGGGTGTTATGGAGAAGCGACACCGTGTTCTATGCAGTATTCTTGAGTCAGCTTCTTCACTTCTCTATTAGTGAAATGGCTACCACCATCAGATATCAGAATTTATAGAATCCCAAACCGTGCAAGATGTGTTCTTTTAAGAATCGACAAATAGTGCAATTGTCAATGGCTCGGGTTGGGATAGCCTCCACCCAACAACTGACATAGTCGATAGCAAGCAAAATGTATTCAAATCCTTGACCATTGGGAAATTGGTCTATGAAGTCAATGCCCCACACAATGAATATGTATGAAATCTGAATGTATTTCAGGGGCATAGTATCTCTCAATCCAATAGTTCCACCCATTTTCTGATGGTCAGTACACCGTTTCACAAAATCTTCTACGTCTTTGAATAGAGTCAATCACCAGAGGCCGCATTGTAGCACTTTCGCTACATTTCATTTTCTAGAGTGGTGTCCTCCTAATTCTCGAGTGTGGCAATGTTTGAGGACAATATGAATTTCCTCCTAAGTAATGCACCTTCTCCAGATACAATCTACCCTCTTACAAAAGAGATAAGGATCCTCCCATTAATAGAAATGGATATCTAAAAAAACATGTCATTTTTCAGCTTTAGCCAATCTTGTGGAGTACTCTTAGAAATACGATAGTTCATAATATTGGTGAATCAGGGGAGCAAGGTGACTGACATAATGGCTTCATCAGGAAAAGTTTATGTAATCGGTATCTGGCTCTATTCAAGAGTGTCTAACTTTGGTAATCTTGACAAATGATTTGTTACCACATTTTTTCTAGGCATGTCTCGGATTTCAAGGTTAAACTCCTGGAGTAGAAGGATTCATCTGATGAGTCTTGGTTTCACGTCCTTCTTGTTTTGCATGTATTTGATAGCAAAATGGTCTATCTATACAATGACTTTGGATTGCAACAAATTCAATCTAAATTTCTCTAAGACGAAGATGATTGCTAGCAGCACATTTTCAGTGACTGTGTAATTCTTTTGAGCTTCACCGAGTGTTCTGCTACATAGTGAATAGAAAATGGTAGTTCATCTCTTCTATGTCCTAAAACCACTCCAATGGCATAATTTGAAGTATCTATCATGATCTCAGACCAATCTAGCGGTTGAAGGATAGGGGCATGAATGATTAGATCTTTCATCTGATTAAAGTCTTGGAGGACTCTAGCATCAACAATGAAATTTGTCTCCTTTTCTCAAAGCTCAGTCAATGGTCTGGGAATCTTGTTGAAGTGTTTGACGAATCTAAGATAGAATCCCACATACCCCATGAATGACCAGACTTGCTTCAAATTTGTAGGTGGCTGAAGTTTCGAAATGACCTCCACCTTTGCAAGATCTACCCCCATGCCATGTTTAGATATGACATGGCCTAGCACAATCCCTTCAGTCACCATGAAGTGACTCTTTTCCCATGAGAGTGCTAGGTTCACTTCACAGCATTGTTTCAATACTTGATTTAAATATGATAAGCATTGATCAAATTGTCGTCATAGGCTGAGAAATTGTCCATGAATACCTTGAGAAAACTACCGATCATATCTGGAAATACTGCCAACATGCATCGCTGAAATATATTTGGAGCATTGCACAACCCGAATGACATTCTACAGAAGGCATATGTCCCAAATGGACATGTGAAGGTGGTCTTCTCTTAGTCTTCAAGAGCAATTGCAACATGATTATAACCATAATATCCATCCAAGAAGTTGAAGTACTCCTTCACGACCAGCCTTTCAACTATATGGTTGATGAAGGGAAGTGAAAAATGATCATACTTGATCGTTAAATTCATGCATCTGTAATCCACACAGATGCACCAAGATGTTGGAAGTTTGGTTGTCATCTCCTCTCCCTTGTCGTTCTTCATGATGGTGACCCCTGATTTCTTAGGCACAACATTCAGAGGACTCATCCATTTTGAGTCAGAGATGGGATATATAAATCTCGCATCACACTATTTTGTAATTTTATTCATAATGACCTCCCAGAGATTTGTATTCAATATGCACTGAAATTTTGGGAGGGATTGCTATTTTTCTTAGGGTAGATGTGATGGGAAATAGTGACGGATTAATCCCATGGAGATCTAAAATTTTCTAGCCTATGACTTTGTGGTTTCTTTCTAGAACCTCGAGTAGACGAGATTCTTGTTCCTTGGTTACTTGAGAATTGATTGTCACCAGGAACATATTATGTGCAAGGAATGCATATTTCATGTTCATTGGAAGTGGTTTAAGCTCAGGTGGGGTTTAAGTCAGCTTTGTGTCTACTTTTGCAACTGTGTAGATCGATGGTGTCAAATCTTCTAACTATACATTGTCCACCATTGGCATTTCAATATATGAATTCACTGTTGACAAAAGTCGCTCACCTCCTCAGAAGAGCGAGGTACGAGCACTCATCTCCTCAATGAGCGGGAGAAGAGCTGCAACTCGCTCACCTCCTCGGATTCTAGTTTTCAGAGCGTCCGAGCTCACCTCCTCGGATTCTAGTTTTCAGAGCGTCCGAGCTCACTCAATAACGTCATCTTCTTCAAAGAAATCTTCAATATTCTCCTCTTCCTCTGCTAAGGATAGGTTGCCATCAATCAGTTCTTTTGGCACATCAGCAAAAATCTCATATTCCAAGACAGGGGGAATTCGATTGTGTTATCCAATCCTTCCTCAATGGAGAGGAATCTGTGGGTCTTAGGTCACCCATAAACAGATTAGTGTCTCTGATTTCTGCAAGAAAGTCACAATCCTTTGTTCTTGGATCTAAAGATTCAATCGCATATTATGCATGTTCTAATGATTTCGCTACTTCGATCATCTGAATTGGTGCCTTGTCGCAATACTTTTGGTTGTTAGAAGGAACGATCATCCAAGTATAACCAGGGTACGCAGAAGAATAGTTGAGGTGTCCATGTCAAGTACAACGAAGTCCACATGGAATTGCATCCATTAAATCGTGATGATGGCATCCCCTGAAATTCCTCGAGGCCACTTGATGGATGTATCCCCAAAATGCAAAAACATTCTAGTTGATTTGAGTGGTCCCAACCCAAATTCCTTCAGCAATGAAGTAGGCATCAAATTGATGGATGATCCATTGTCAAAAGTGTTTTGTCAAACTCTTTCTCGAACAACTGGCATCTGATGAGAGGGTCTCCCATCTCTTTCTTCTTGCTTGGGAGATTGATGATTGCATTTAATGTAGATGTCGTCAAAATATGCTTCACATTTATTTGTGCATGCCTTCTTCAATCCTTTCTCAATGTTAGGCATGTACTTGATGACTTTAGCAGAGGCATCTCTAGAACAAGATTCTGAATTCTTTATACAATATCTGGATCAAACAAGGCTTCTTTTAAATTTATATTTTTTAGATTTTGCATAGTGCCTATGTAACCAAAATCAAAAGCATTATTCTTATTTACAACAAAATAAATATCTACATCATTCCATATAAATGGATGGCAAAAAGGAGTGTCTTCATCCATCTGAGATGGGCATCCAAAAAATGGCAAATGGGGCTCCATCAGCTGGCGTTGGATCACCTGCAGGTGTCGTCCTATCCATTGCTAGCGTGGCATCGTTCATCTATTGTTGTCTTTTTGGCATTTTTTATTTTCCTCATTTTTGTATTTTTCCTTCTGGTGCTTTTCCTTTGTCTTCTTCTTCCTCACTCGGCCGACTGATGGTTAGGTTGAAGCAGAAGAAGACGATGATTTGTTAATGGAAGCTTTATTCTTCCCCTTCATTATGGCAGACGGTTGCAAAGTCCTACCACTATTGAGAATAATTAGATAAAAACATATCATTAGCATCTGACTCTGCGAGTTTGGCGGGCACATCACAAACTATATGCTCTCTTTTTTTGAAATTATTGGGATTTTCCTTCATATGTGCCAGAATGGTAGTCTTGGCAGCGGTGAGGTCATCCAGCTTCTAGCTCATTTCTGCAAGTCTCTTCACCAACTAAGCCAAGCTATCCAACATGGGGTTCACAGGAGCAACCTCGGATGGTTCAGTATGTTGGCCACGCTGAGACTGGGAATGGTGGTGAAGGTTGTTGGTAATAATATTTTTTGTTGTATTGAGGAGAAGGGTTGTTTTGGTTGTGCTGAGGAGATTAGTATTGGTGGTGCTGAGGAGGGTGATGCTGGTATGGAGCAACCGAGTATTGATGATAGGGTTGGTGTTGACGGTATTGCAGTTGCTGGTACTGACTATGTCTCCAATTCTGCAAATATGATGCAGACTGCTGATGGTGAGACTGGTTTCTCTAGACAAACCTACCTCCTTGGTGTTGACAGAATGGATAGTTGTCTGAAGGTTGTTCATGTTAGTGTCCGCCGGGACGGCCCAGCTACGCATACTTTGACCATAGATCTGGGAGAAACCGAAGCTTTGGCTGGTAAACAACAAGTTGTTGCTGTGGCTGTTGAGGAGATGTAAGTTCATAGGCATGCATGTAGTACACATGATGGACCGCTAGTTGTGATGGACTTTGCTGAGGAGGCTGAGGCGATGATGACTCCTTCGTCTCAGCATGAGTCGTAGCCGATACAGAAACCAACTGGCAAGAGCTGATGGTGCTCACTAGCAACTCCAGCTTCTTAGTGATCTGATCCAATTTGTCCAAATTCTGAGTCCTCTATTCGATCATAGCAAGTTTTTCAAGTTCATGTGATTGTTTTTAGAAGGTATCCACCTTGTACAGGTGGCTCTCATTGATGCTTAGGTTGTAGCTTTCATCCATGCCCGGATCATGCGATGTTGCCATATGAACTAGCTTCTGATGAATCCGAGGTTGTTGCTAGTATGAACGAGAAGATGACAAGGATGACTCTCCTTTGGCCATTTTTCAAAAATCTACCACACAATATCCTCATCTTTATTGAACTAAGAACCATCACAAGCGGCATCGACGACCTTTTGGCTCTCAATGGTTAGTCCTCCAAAGAAGAGCTAGATCAGGTTGGTCTAAGGAATATCGTGGTGGGTACTCTGCTCCTATAAATTAGTGAACCACTCCCAAACCTCATGAATAGACTCGTGGGAGAAGCTATCTATTCTGGCAAGCATCTGGTTGAGTCGACCGAGAGGGTAAAATTTATGCAGGAATGCAGACTTGAGCTCCTCCCAAGTCGTGACGACCTTCCTGAGATGATTAATCTAGTGAAGCGTCTTGTCTTGAAGGCTAAATGGAAATGCCATCATCTTGACTGCACCTAACGGGATGTTAGGATAGTGAGTTGTTCCACATATCTGAGCAAATTGTTGCAGACGTATGTAGAATTCTTTGTTTGTGTTCCCATAGAAGGTGGGAAGAAACTCCAAGATCTAAGGCTTCAGCTCAAAATGTGCATGGACTGTGGGATATGGATCCACAGTCATCTCACCTGCACTACGGTTGTAAGTCTCCTTAAGAGTCAACTTGGGTCGCTCTCCTCTTGGCTCATCTGCCGACCCTCCGCCGGCTCCATCTTCTCTTTCTTCATCTTCTACTCTTCCTCCTCCTGAATTGTCTCTCCTTCTCCTCAAATTGTTTAGCAAATCATAGAAGGTGACATGGGTGATGAATCTCAGATTCATCGCTCTAAATCTCATTTATTAAGCTCAAATACCTCAAAATCATCAGCATTTCTTCATTTATTCTGCATAATTAGCATTCATGCATGTTTTGATAAGAATTGCATTTTATCCATTATTTATGCACAAAATAAGAAGCCAAAAATCTCAGCCAAAACTGACCTGTAAATAGCCTAACTTCCCTGATTTTTAACTCATTCATGCTAACTCCGAATGACCTAAAACCCTCCACTATGTACATATCACTGACAAGAATAAATAAAAAATACAAAAAAATCACTAACCAAAATAAGTGGACCAAAAACCCAAACCCTAGTTTTAGGATTTCCGGACTAAAAACCTCATATCTTCCTCATCTAGTGTCCATTTTAATCCTACTCATTTTGAACTAATGTACATTCAATTACCTTCAAAACAAGATCAAGTTCAAGTGAATCGGATCTCATATGTGAAAGTTGGGTTTTGGGCCTCTTTTGTACATTTTGTATTTTAGTGGTTTTTGACCAATTATTTTATGTACATATTTAACCTATTTTAGTTTATTTCTTTGTCATTTGTTTTCTTTGATGAAAGTTTTATTAAAATGCCCAAAAATCCAAATCCAAAATAATCTTGAAATCAAAGAAACAAATTGGATCCAAGTCTTCACTAACTACCTATATAAATTTGGTCTTTTTCATCTTTTATTTTATTTCCTCTTTTTCATAATTAATAAAAATCAAAAAAATAGATTAATGTGTAAATATTTATCTTTGATTTACCACATTTTTTCGGATTATTGTCTGATTTAAAAATGACAAAAAAGTTATAAAACCCCAAAAATCAGGGTATTCTATGTACATAGGATACCCCAAAAACATCACTTTGTGCAATTGATCGATTTTGATTTTGATGTCTTCGTGTTGTAGATCTCATTGAGACGAGCAATTTTTGTGAAGAAACTTTTTGGATCCGAGTCCGTTTACTTTTTCTTTTGTATTTTACAAAGTATTTATCCTTCGATTTTTGTGTTGCTCACACGTGGCAGCTCCTCGAGCCGCCACGTGTCAGCCATTTTTTGAGTTTTTAATTAATTTGTTTTATAAAAAATAAAATAATAAATAATAAATAACAATAAAGCCATCGCACGTGCGAGGCACGTGCCTCTTAGGCACGTGCCCTGCCGCCCTCTCCCCTTGATGCCACGTGGCCCCATCGTGGCCGTCCGATCTCGGCCGATCGGACGGCCACTGCTCGTCTTCCTCCTTCGTCCCAAAATCGCATGCCACCACCTCAAACCTTCGATTTTCTCCATTGTGCCCCCGTTAATTTCGCCGATGTATCGTTGTCGCCCTTCAATTTTGACCATCACCGATCTTCGAATCCCCTTCCGATCTCCATTAACATCCGCGAATCTCGCCCAGATCTCACAATCGCCATCTCCAAATCTCTAGCAGATCCTCATCTCCTTGATCAAACCCCTGGCGAATCAAACCACCCTCCAATCCTGCAACCTTCACCGGCCTCCCAACGCCTATTTAAGAAAACCTCCGCCGCCTGAAGTTCGCATCCGCCGATTTTCCTACTATGTGAACACCCTCCGGTGGTGACAACCTTGAGGGGCTTCAATCGCGGCGAGATCCAAAGCGAGATCCGAAGCGAAATCCGCTTCGTTGCAACGCCACCGCCCCCAGCGTACTGCCTTCGCTCCACCTTGGCGTCGAGCCGACGACCACCAATGATCGACGTCTTCAACTTCGCCTTCAACGTCACATCAATAGCATGCCATCCACTGGCCGCTTCCCAACCTCAGCCTTCGCTCTACCGCCGGCCGGGCACGAAGCATGAGGCCCTCATCTCACGTGTGTGGCACGTGGTAGGGGAACGTCAGGACGATGTCAGCCCCAGATCACGTGCTTTGCACGTAACCGTGGGCAAATTACAAGAAGACCCACGAAGTCCCTCCAATTTATAACGAAGTCCAAAGGTCACGTGTTGTGCACGTGACCACTTGGTGATTCTACAGAAGGGCCCCTGGAGAATTTCCTATTCACACGAAGGTCCTCACCGACCTTAGGGCACATGCTGGGCACGTGCCCCTCTGGAAATTTCGCAAGCAGAACCCCTCAGCTTTTGGTAATTATATTACAACCCACTATATTTATTTTTATATTTTATTTTATTCATTGTATTGCAGTTATACCCTTGTGTTCCCCTATGTTTTCTGTCTCCTACATGGCACTATTTTACTTATCAAAAATGGGCACTTTGTTCTACATTTAATTTTCCACATTTTGACATATCGTGCACATTTTTGTGATCATTGGTTAATTAATAATTAATTGCTTTGTGGAAAATTATATATTGTGCCTATTTCGTGCTCTGAAATTTATATTTGATTAACTGTTGCCCTAAAAATTCCCGAAAAATCACATATTGTAGAATCATTGTGCTTGACATTGTGCTAAACAAGAATCGCATTTGCATGCATAATTTGTCCTATAAAAATCATTTTGCATATTTCAATATTTGGTTTTTATTAGGTATTATATCTCGCATTTTTTAGATTTAGGATTTGTCTAAGGTCCATTACCTAGTGATAGATCTTAGATAATTTTATTCCTTGAAAATAATTAGATTTAATATTTATTATAACTAAATATTGAAATTCATTCTATTTGCATTTGAAAATTCATAAAAAAATTCATCTTGCGTCCAAAAATTCTAAAAAAAATTACAGTCACATATATTTTATCCTAATTTGCATCTAGGACAAGTTACATATTTTTCGGACATTGTTTGATCGACTTTTACATTTTAGTCCCTAAAATAGGCTGAAATTGCATTTTGCATCCTTTATTACATTAAAAATTACAAAAAAAACTACCTTGAAAACCGCACACGAATTTTGATAGACATAATTCTAGGTTGTTCCTTTGCCTCCTTGTGTTCGACCTTGGGACTTGCCCAAGTAGAATAAACTCAAAACTACGTGATTAAAAAAATTGAATAAATATTTGTGGTTATTTTCTTGACCAATTCCGATTACCGCCTACAACGAAACGACAAATCATTTTTTACGCACGATCAAATACATATTCTTAACAAGCGCATTTCCGGACTCGTCAATGGGCCAATGCATGGTCGGTGAGTTGTTGCTGCTGGATTACTTGCATAGAAGTAAGTAGATGAGCATTCACTGCATTTTGATCCAGCTGTTGGCACGTCTGTAATTTTGGGTGATGTGGTGCCTTCCCTTTTCTAGTTGGGACTATATCTGAATCAGAATCTGATAGTATTTCTAGCTCCTGATCGGGCTCTTGATCTAGACATGGAATAACTTCTCGATCAGTCTGAACTAAAGCATCATATGTATAGAATCATTTTTTGTTAAGGTCAACATAAAATTTCATTAAAGATGGAGAGGTGTACGGAGTGAAATCAATTTCCATCAAAATGGATAGAGTTTGTGTGACGCCCCTAGGATCCGGGTACTCGGCAAACCAAATACACACACACATTCCACATTCGAATATTTGAAATACACATAAGCAGAAGAAAATAACACAATTTAGTGGAATTTAAAATTTGCTTTTCCATTCAAGTTGTTTACAACCACAACCTGTATTTCCATTCATCATTCCATAAAGCAATTTCCATTACATTCCATTTCCATCTCCATCCATTACATTTGCAATGTACCTCCATGTACACCAAATATACATGTATGCATATTTTAAAGATGTGTCCCAACATACATATTATATGTCATGTCTCTCAACAAAAATGATACAAGTAAAGAAGGATAGTAAAACTAACAAGAACTGTACTACAACAAGTGTGTGACGTTGCACAAAAAGGTGATTCCAAGTTGTTTACTGCTGAGGGCCTGCGGATTCACACGTAGGTACGTCATGAGCAAAGTTGCCCAATACGATTTAAACAAAACTATACAACAACAAGCACGCTACAATTTAAATGTGTGCAAAAGAACAACTGTGTAACTAGTCTCACAAAGAATTACATCTTTATCATTGTTATTATTACAGGATCTGGATATGGATATGAGTAACCAAGCTTCATGGATAGTCTGTGGTCTTGGTCTGGATGAGACCTCACACTATGACTCTAAGGCAAAAAGAATACCTTAGGGTTGGGGTGCCTCTGTAGGCTTGCGGTGGGGTACAATGCATCCTAACTAAGTTCCCAACACGTCCACTTAGCCCACTTCCCAATGGTACTTTTGATTTACAAATTAGATTCCAACCCGCGAATCATCACGACAATCCAATCCTCCTTATGCATAGGTGATTCACGTCTCGTCCCCAACTTCATTAACTACATTTTCCCGGAACTCCCCTCTTAGCGCTCCCACTCGGAATACCGACCAATGTGGCCTACACTGGCATGTACGCGAGTGTTAACTCTAAGTGACAAGCGAAACACTAGTAAACCAACCATGACTACTTGGCCCGCGCTCGAGCACCGGGCTAAAGCACGCAAGTGCCGAGGCTAACACCGTCAGATCAGCACCTCGATGAGCCAAGCAACATGTCCCCCAACCATCGCAACTACAATAGCAGTTGGGATCGCGGTCAACTAGGCTTCTACCCGGGGCCGCAAGGGTGCATGCCCCTCCCTTGGCGGCAACTACTCCACTACTCAGTCCATGAAATATCCATTCACCAGAATGATAATCACTACATATATGATCAATGCTAGCAATAAAAGGGATTCGAATAATTAGCGGTTTGGCATAATCACAACAATGTGTTATTGCACAAAAATCAAATGGAGAGGGCAGTTAGCCTATATCTAAACTTATTGGAGAGAATGGAAACGGGCGATCATGCACCTGATGAAGAAGTAAAACTGTATTAATTCAAGAATGCATCATTTTTACAAAAGTTAGAGAAAAAAATCATAAGTAGTATTTCATACAAATGTATATGTTGCATTGTTTGAACCACATATATGCAACCACATAAATCATCTTGTCACCCTCATCATAAAAAAATGCACTTTACATGTGTAGGTGCAACCATTTCTGTAATTTGATTTTCTGATTTGAGTGGCATCCTAAGATCATACTAACGAATACAGGAAGATCGGGCAAAGCAAGAAGCACTATTATGGGAATTAAATGCTCAAGTACTAAAAATTTTGTGAAGATTCGATCCTAACATTCCGTCCTTGTGGCTATCAGTGACAATTCTCCTTCTCCAGATAAGAATTGATATTAGCAAATCAAGAATCTAATTAGTGGGACATTAGGGATTTCTTGTAGAGTTTGGGATATAAAAAATGATTGGCAATGATTCCTCTTCTGGTTTATTGTTGCGTCCTGTGAAGTTCTGAAATTTACAGAGTATCTCTCCCAAAGTTAGCATAAGAAGTCTAGGATTCTAAACTGAATTGATTACTTTTCTGCATGCATTAGCCAGAATATTTTTAGTGAGAAAGAAATTGATACTTGCAACTCTGTAAGATGGTACCCAAATCTAGAGGAAGATCTGCATTTCCACAACTCTTAAACTATCTTAAGTAGCCACATGACTTTTTAATATATGTGGATAATTTTCCTTTGATCAAATATGTAGTGGAGACAAACTATTCAAGGCAGCCTATATTCCAGACCATATGTTAATATGAGTTAAGTGACGTTAACTCAAGGTCGTGCTTGCAAAAGCATAGGGACAACATACAGACTCGCGGTATTTCTCAAAGTATATACCATATCAATCCCGAAGAAGCTTCCTCCTACCACTCATCACCACCCAAATCAATCAAGAGTTTTTTTTCCTTGTTATATCTATGCAAAATGTTAAGGTTATGGCGATGCTCAAAATTTCAACGAGAGACCTTTGAACCTATATACCTTAATCCTATGGATTAGCAAGGAAAACAGTACAAATCTGAAACAGTACTGTGTCACCACCAAAAAGTTGTAACTAAGGTTGTAATGGGGAAGATAATGGTCAAATATTGCATGGAAACCGCAGCAAGAGGAAGGGGAACAACGTACCTTCTCTACACGAGCACCGCTTCGGGTCGTCGATCCGAGGTGCTCTGGCGACCCTTGGTGAAGGAGAGGGAGGGGGAATGGAGGAAGGAACTGCTGGAGGTCGAAGGAAGGAGAGGTTGGGCGATTTGGGCGAGGTTCACGAAGAGGGAGGGCTGGGTATATGAGTTGGGACTCGGATTCGGATCCGGGTTCGGATCCTTATATGGCCTAGACCCCCTCTCACTAAAATGGCTGTAACTCGGGCTCCCGAGCTCGGATTTTTGCATTCTTGGACTCGATGGAAAGCTATCGATGAGCCCTACGTAATGGACTACTCAAATAAATTTTTTGGACCCTGCAATAAAAGCAGATTTGCATTTAAGCCCGGATCCAGCTGGGTTTTGCATTTTAGTCCCTGTTCGGTTTTTCGAGGTTTTCACATCAAAAAAATTTCAAAGGAGGTCTCGTCCCCGAGATTTAGGATGACTCTAGTCGATTTAAATGCCTAAACCCCATTGTGCCCAAGTCTCACAGAGAAATGAGCCCATAAAAGTCTCAAAGAAAGCGAAACCCATAAAAATCTCAAAAGAACTCGACTACGGTTTCAGTTTCGTACATGTGAACAATTGAGGGTATTTCTCTCTCATGTCCGTCTCAGGTTCCTACGTCGCCTATTCGACATCTTGACTTCGTCATATGACTTCGACCAAATGGATCTCCTTCCGCCTCAGCCTCTTGACTGTGTGATCCAAAATCTGCACTGGCTCGTCTGGGAAGGAGAGGTTTGGCTCCACCGCCAAGTCCTCAGAGCTGATCACGTGTCGGGAATTTCGGATGTACTTCTGCAGATTCAACACGTGAAACACTTCGTGGATTCCCTCGAGGTGTGGGGGGAGGGCCACCCTGTAAGCTACTTTCCTGAAACGGGCCAAAATCTCGAATGGCACCACAAAATGCGGTGCTAGCTTACCCTTTGCACTGAAACGTTGTATGCCTCTCATTGGGGACACGCGTAAGAACATGAAGTACCTAACCTGTGATCATGAGGAATGCTTCGTCATGCGGGATGGACAAAGAATTGCCTATTTGGGCATGAATGCATGACTACATACCTGAAACTTGAGGTCTCTACATTGTCGGTCGACATAGCTCTTCTGACGGCTCTGCGCGGTCAACAATTTCTTCCTAGAAGTCTCCATTACCCTGGATGTCTCCTCAATGATCTGTGGGGTGAACATGGTCTTGTCACCCACCTGCTGCCAACACAAAGGAGTAGTGCACCGTCTCCCGTACAATGCCTCAAATGGTGTCATTCCCATGTTGGCATTGTAGCCGTTGTTATATGTAAACTCAACCAGTGGGAGGTAATCCCTCCAGGATCCCTTCCATTCAACCGCACAAGCCCACAAAAAATCCTCCAAGGTCTGAATGGTCCTCTCGGACTGCCCATCTGTCTGTGAATGGTATGCTGAACTCTTACGTAGTTCGGTCCTTAAGGCTCTCATGAATTCTCCCCACTAGTGTGATGTGAAACAAGAATCTCTGTCTGTGACTTCCCATCTTGTCTTTGGTTCTTATGACTTGCTGACTCTCATGATCGAGCTTTCTCTTTTAACTACTTCTTTGGGTATCCCATGCAACTGAATGGTGTGTTGAATGTATAACTTGGCTAGTTGTATTGGTGTATATGTCATGTTGACCAGGATGAAATGGGATGACTTGGCCAACCGGTCAATGATGACCCATATCGCATCATGCCCTCCGGGGGTATGCGGAAATGATGTGACAAAGTCCATGGAGATTCTCTCCCATTTCCAAACTGGGATGGAAAGAGGCTGCAATAAACTAGGAGGCCTCTAATGTTCTGCCTTCACCATGTGGCATGTAAGACATTTGCTAACATGTTCGGCAATGTCCTTCTTCATGCCTTCCCACCAAAAGTGTTGGCAGAGGTCCCTGTACATTTTGGTGCCACTTGGATATATGGAAAGTCTCGAGCTATGTGTCTCATCTAGGATCTCTCTCATCAGCTCCTTGTCATCTGGGACACACACGGTCCTCCTTCCATACGATGGATTCACAGACTCGAAATCCATCGAATTCATCTTTCAAGCATCTGTGGTACAAGTCGTGGATCCTCTGATCTGTCTGTTGACCCTAAACAATCCTGTACCACAAGCTACTATACTTAGTTGGCACTGGCACTGCATCAGATGTGCCCTCAAATGGATGCCACTCACTAAGGGCTCATTTGGTTGCAGGGTTGGGCAGGGTTGGCTTGGCCCAACCCGGGTTGGCCCTGCAACCAAACAGGGTTCTCCTCCTCACAGTTTACTATTCACAGGGGTACCCCTGCCCAACCCAACCCTGTCCAACCCTGCAACCAAACAGACCCTAAGTGTAGTAAGCACATCCCAGTTCTGCAACCAGGCTGTCAAACCCTTAGTGTATGGTCGTCTACTCAAGACGTCTGCTACCACATTCCCCTTATCAGGATGGTAGGAGACGGTACAATTATAATCTTTTAGCATGTCCATCCACCGCATTTGCCTCATATTCAGCTCCTTCTGATAAAAATGTATTTGAGGCTCTTGTGGTCTGTGAAGATCTCAAATATCACCCCATACAAATAGTGACGCCATATCTTTAATGCAAAGGCTATGGCCGCCAACTCCAAGTCATGAGTGAGGTAGTTGCTTTCACGGTTCTTCAGTTGTCGTGACGCGTACACCATAACCTATCCACGTTGCATTAACACTGCACCAAAGCCCTTCTTGGAAGCATCTGTGTACACGGTGAAGTCCAAGGTGCCAGATGGAAGGGTGAGGATGGGTACAGAATTCAATCACTCCTTCAGTGTTTGAAAGCTCAACTCGCATTTGTCGCTCCAAACAAATGGGACATCCTTTTGCATTAATCGGGTGAGGAGTAGATCCAACTGAGAGAACCCACAGACAAACCTCCTATAGTACCCGGTGAGGCCAAGGAAGATGTGAATCTCTGTAACCGTCTTGTGCCGCTCCCAAGACATCATTGCCTCTATCTCGGCGGGGTCAATTGAACCCCCACCCCTGAAACCACGTGGCCATGAAAAGCCACCACAAAACCCCAACTCTCACACTTGATGTATTTAGCACACAACTGGTGCTCTCAAAGTGTCTCCAACACAATGTGAAGATGGGACTCTTGCTTGTATTCATCATGAGAGTTGGCGACATCATCACTGAATATGATCACGAACTTGTCCAAATACGGACGGAAGACTTAATTCATCAAATCCGTGAATACGGCAGGTGCATTCATAAGTCTAAAAGGTATTACCAAAAAATCATAGTGACCATATCTAGTGCAAAATGCATGCTTCATCAAATTTTCCTCCTTGATTCTCAATTGATGGTATCCCAACCATAGGTCAATCTTGGAGAACACTGCTAATCCATGCAACTGGTCAAAAAGGTCATCAATTCGTGGAAGTGGGTAATGATTCTTGATTGTTCTCTAGTTCAATCGGATGTAGTCTATACATAGCCTTAAGGATCCATCCTTCTTCACGAAGAGGATTGGTGCTTCATTTGGTGATGTACTGGGGTGGATGAATTCCTTCTCCAACAGCTACTGCAACTGTACCTTGAGCTCCTTGAGCTTAGCTGGTGTAAATCGGTATGGAGGGATAGATATCGGCTGAGTAGCATGATCTCGAACTCTATCTCTCATTCTGGTGGTAATCTGGGTAATTCATTTGGAAACACATCAAGAACTCCTGCATAGCTCTAACATCCTCTATCATATGGTCTTGTGCCTATGAGTCTACTACATAGGCGAGGCATCCTACATAACCCTAACTGAGAAATTGGTGTGCCCTAAAGGCAGAGATGCACTCAATCCGTCATCAGATGTGTTGCTTGACTTAAAAGAGACATATGGACATGGATGTAAACATGCTATTCTCCTGTGGACTTGTGTTGGGTCAGAAGACTTTCATACTATCCACTATTCGAATACCAATAAGGAATGATATGTATGAAATGGAATGGAGTACCACTGCTCTGATACCAAACTGTGACGCCCTTAGGATCCGGGTACTCAGCAAACCAAATCCACACACACACATTCCACATTCGAATATTTGACATACACATAAGCAGAAGAAAATAGCACAATTTACTGGAATTTAAAATTTGTTTTTCCATTCAAGCTGTTTACAACCACAACCTGTATTTCCATTCATCATTCCATAAAGCAATTTCCATTACATTCCATTTCCATCTCCATCCATTACATTTGCAATGTACCTCCATGTCCACAAAATATACATGTATGCATATTTTAAAGATGTGTCCCAACATACATATTACATGTCATGTCTCTCAACAAAAATGATACTAATAAAGAAGGATAGTAAAACTAACAAGAATTGTACTACAACAAGTGTGTGACGCTGCACAAAAAGGTGATTCCAAGCTATTTACTGCTGAGGGCCTGCGGATTCATACGTAGGTACATTATGAACAAAGTTGCCCAATACGATTTAAACAAAACTATACAACAACAAGCATGATACAATTTAAATGTGTGCAAAAAAACAACTGTGTAACTTGTTTCACAAAGAATTACATCTTTATCATTGTTATTATTATAGGATCTGGATATGGATATGAGTAACCAAGCTTTATGGATAGTCTGTGGTCTTGGTCTGGATGAGACCTCACACTATGACTCTAAGGCGAAAAGAATACCTTAGGTTTGGGGTGCCTCCGTAGGCACGCGGTGGGGTACAGTGCATCCTAACTAAGTTCCCAACACGTCCACTTAGCCCACTTCCCAATGGTACTTACGATTCACAAATTAGATTCCAACCCGTGAATCATCACGACAATCCAATCCTCCTTATGCATAGGAGATTCACGTCCCATCCCCAGCTTCATTAACTACATTTTTCCGGAACTCCCCTCTTAGCGCTCCCACTCGGAATACCGACCAATGTGGCCTACATTGTCCTGTACGCGAGTGCTAACTCTAAGTAACAAGCGAAACACTAGTAAACCAACCATGACTACTTGGCTTGCGCTCGAGCACCGGGCTAAAGCACGCAAGTGCCGAGGCTAACACCGTTAGATCAGCACCTCGATGTGCCAAGCAACATGTCCCCCAACCATCGCAGCTACAATAGGAGTTGGGATCGCGGTCAACTAGGCTTCTACCCGGGGCCGCAAGGGTGCATGCCCCTCCCTTGGCGGCAACTACTCCACTACTCAGTCCATGAAATATCCATTCACCAGAATGATAATCACTACATATATGATCAATGCTAGCAATAAAAGGGATTCGAATAATTAGCGGTTTGCATAATCACAACAATGTGTTATTGCACAAAAATCAAACGGAGAGGGCAGTTAGCCTATATCTACACATATTGGAGAGAATGGAGACACAATAACGAAACAAACGAGCGATCATGCACCTGATGAAGAAGTAAAACTGTATTAATTCAAGAATGCATCATTTTTATAAAAGTTAGAGAAAAAAATCATAAGTAGTATTTCATACAAATGTATATGTGGCATTGTTTGAACCACATATGTGCAACCACATAAATCATCTTGTCACCCTCATCATAAAAAAATGCACTTTACATGTGTAGGTGCAACCATTTCTGTAATTTGATTTTCTGATTTGAGTGGCATCCTAAGAGCATACTAACGAATACAGGAAGATCGGGCAAAGCAAGAAGCATTATTATGGGAATTAAATGCTCAAGTACTAAAAATTTTGTGAAGATTCGATCCTAACATTCCATCCTTGTGGCTATCAGTGACAATTCCCCTTCTCCTGATAAGAATTGATATTAGTAAATCAAGAATCTAATTAGTGGGACATTAGGGATTTCTGGTAGAGTTTGGGATATAAAAAATGATTGGCAATGATTCCTCTTCTGGTTTATTGTTGCGTCCTGTGAAGTTCTGAAATTTACAGAGTATGTCTCCCAAAGTTAGCATAAGAAGGCAAGGATTCTAAACTGAATTGATCACTTTTCTGCATGCATTAGCCAGAATATTTTTAGTGAGAAAGAAATTGATACTTGCAACTCTGTAAGATGGTACCCAAATCTAGAGGAAGATCTGCATTTCTACAACTCTTAAACTATCTTAAGTAGCCAGATGACTTTTTAATATATGTGGATAATTTTCCTTTGATCAAATATGTAGTGTAGACAAACTATTCAAGGCAGCCTATATTCTAGACCATAAATATGAGTTAAGTGACATTAACTCAAGGTCGTGCTTGCAAAAGTATAGGGACAACATACAGACTCGTGGTATTTCTCAAAGTATATACCATATCAATCACGAAGAAGCTTCCTCCTACCACTTAATAATAAACTCATCACCACCCAAATCAATCAAGAGTTTTTTTCCTTGTTATATCTATGCAAAATGTTAAGGTTATGGCGATGCTCAAAATTTCAAAAAGAGACCTTCGAACCTATATACCTTAATCCTATGGATTAGCAAGGAAAACAGTACAAATCTGAAACAGTACTGTGTCACCACCAAAAAGCTGTAACTAAGGTTGTAATGGGGAAGATAATGGTCAAATATTGCGTGGAAACCGCAGCAAGAGGAAGGGGAACAACGTACCTTCTCTACACGAGCACCGCTTCGGGTCGTCGATCCGAGGTGCTCCGGCGACCCTTGGTGAAGGAGAGGGAGGGGGAATGGAGGAAGGAACTGCTGGAGGTCGAAGGAAGGAAAGGTTGGGCGATTTAGGCGAGGTTCACGAAGGGGGAGGGATTGGTATATGGGTTGGGACTCGGATTCGGATCCGGGTCCGGATCCTTATATGGCCTAGACCCCCTCTCACTAAAATGGTTGTAACTCGGGCTCCCGAACTCGGATTTCACATTCTTGGACTCGTTGGAAAGCTATCGACGAGCCCTACGTAAATGGAATACTCAAGTAAATTTGTTGGACCCTACAATAAAAGCATATTTGCATTTAAGCCCAGATCCAGCTGGGTTTTGCATTTTAGTCCCTGTCGGTTTTTCGAGGTTTTCACAGTTTGGAACAAGAGTGATCCCAGATTATTGAAGAAGGCGGTGAGTCTAGAGAGAGGTTCGCAAAGTCTGAATTGAAGGATATGGGAGAATCCTTAAGCGCATCATGGAAGCGTGAAGATCGCATCATATACGATCGAGAGCGACTAGTCGCATTAGCTTCTCAATGTAGCAGAATTTAAAAAATTCTAATCGATGAAACCACATGATCCAAGAACATTTCTTGGATCGTTTCATCTAACCACATAATAGGTAAAGGAATACCTCTTGTGGCATGGTTGTGATCGAGCCTCTAAGAGAAGAGACCTCATGTCTCAAGTCTGATCCATGGGAGGAGACACTTGCGAATGTGGAGATGAATCATGTGCTTCTCACAATCCAAGTTTTTGATCCTACAAATGGATCTCCTTATCTCATCCCACAAGATCGAACGTCTTCTTCATAAGAGAGATGCACCAAAGAGATGGAGACCCAAGAGTCATCGAAGTGGCAGAACAATGGAGATGCGACGACGGAGGCGACCTCTCTATGAGAGGAGTGGATGACCACTCAAGGAGAAGAAAAAGGATTAGTGTGAGAATGAGAGAGAGAGTTTTCATTGCTATTGTTCTAACTCGAAGAGCAAGGGATGCCTCTTCTTTATGTTGGGTTTTGGGAGTCCATGGATCTCAATCCATGGACAACACAAAATCAATGGATGCAATTGATTTGTGTTTCTTTATTATCATAAAAACACAACAATAATTGATTCAATTTAAATTAAGATATATCGATAAATTAATATTATTAACTTCAAATCAAATTAATTAATTAACCTTTGAGATAATGAGAAGATGGACCTTGTGCACTAAAAAGGGGGTGACGGCCACCCGACTCCAAATAGAGATTGGAGGTCGACCATCCTCTTGCGGTGGAATAGGTCTATCTCCTCAATATCTCATCAGATCTCATTATCTCATGATATCTCCAAGATTTATAGCAACACTCATTGTAAGTTATTTTACAAAAACAATCCATAATTATCTTGTGAATATTGTAATCATCCCATTTGAAAAAATGTGAATCACATTCACAACCCAAAATAAAATGTAAATTATATTTTCAATTATTTATCCATTGTGAATCTAATTCACATCAACAATTAATCAACAAATATAAATAACAATAGTCTCTTTCTAATATATTATAAATCACATTTATAATATATATGAATAATTGGATAGTGTTATCCATATTATTCATTTACATAATAATTATATCGCATTTAATTACATTGGATTATCATTCTTATGCATTCAAATAATATAAACTAAATTCACATTATTCATGATAATTAAATCACATTTAATTATCCATTTCTCAATGCTTAGATATAATTCAACAAAGGAATTATTCTTGAACTCTTTTAAGAATAATGTGTTTTCTCCGCAGATACTTGGAGATAAGGACCAGGTGATTGTACGTTCCATGTATAGTGACTTGGATATTGAGATCACGTCTCATTTCCAGATATCATGGACCTCTCATAGATGTTTGATTAAATCAAGACTGTAAATCTAATCTTCTCATTGCATATGAATCTCATTCAGATTAATATCCAACACTACAATTAAGATCATATTACTTTTTTACTAAGAGGAGTCACTAAAATCCAGACATGTTTCATCACTCCCTCGGAATGGAAGCATCATGGTCATACAATCGTTTGTAATTACATCACTTTCAGGTATTCTTAATACATGTACATCCTGCATATTAGAAGACTTATGATAAACCCGAAGATATAAATCAATTCTATACATCATCTTTAGGGCTTCATCATCAAGTGTCTCAATCTTGGTCATTGGGAGTCTGTATCGATCATATGCTTTCCAAAAGCATATATCATACATAGAAATTCTTTTCATGCTTCTAAGACACGATGACCATGCATGGAATTTGATCAATCCCAATATCTCATGAGTGAGCTCATGTCTTCTGGTTCATAAATGAACTTGTATGTTCCCTTTTAGAAACCGTGTTACTCATATGCCCTCATATGCACACCAACTCATTGGTGTATAGACCTTGGTTAGGTCATCAACCTATCGGTCTACCAAATGTACACATTCAGACATATAGCAACACATCTGTCTCTAGTCAGAGGATGTGTGCCTATATAGTGACAGTATATGACATAGGTCTTTGGTTATCTCGATCTCGTTAAGTCAACTCTTTGACCTAAATAATCTGACACCTCTGAATCTCTATTCCTATGCAGAGGATCTGCATCAAGAGGCCTGTCAGATAAAGGATTGCCATCTCCTACTCATGTTGGAGTTCATCTCTTAACTATCATTTGATGGTGCTTGATGAGTCATTAATCTAACTCTTTAGATATCCATCCAAGCATCAGCCTCTATGATTCAACAATTGAATCAACAGTTGTATGATCATTAAGATGGCTATGGTACATAACTCTAATTATACTAAGGGTCCTATTATGCAAATTAGTTATTCTTCATTTTAGATCCGGGAATTATATTCTTAATAACAATTATTGCATAATGGCTCGTTGTGGGCTTGCATGTCCAACAATCTCCCACTAGCTCAAAGAGCCATTAATGGGCTAATCTTAAACTCACACTCATGTGACAATCATAAGCTATTTAAAATAGCTAGGTAAGCTGATCAGTCACTATGTTCCCGAGAGACTATGCCAAGTCATTTTACGGTACCTGCACATCTCCTAGTAACAATACTCGCATCCAATGTGAATGTTGCATATTATGCAACTAATACTCAATCATGTTAAAGCAGTTATAGTGTCTTTGACACTCCAATTCAATAATCATTATAACCAGTATATAATTTCTACAATCATTATCAGAATACTTTTATTCCTGGAGATTAATATCTCCTAAGGTATCTATAGTCAAGACCTTTTAGATCACTATCTATAAAGTCTTAAGTTCTTGAAGATAAGACTTAGATATCACTATCTCGAAAGTCTTGTCCTCTATGAAGATATTGTTATTACTGCAACTAAGTATGCTATCTCCATAGTAGGATTAGCAACAGTTTACTACTCCCACTACATGGCAGACACCTGGCTTTTGTACACATCTAGCATACACCCGGCTTCTCATAACTGATGCACAAGGGAAAGCAGTTTTACCATTCACTTCCTTAACTCCTTAAGGTGTTATCCCTTCAGATAGGTTAGTACCTTATCTTAAGGAAAAGAATAAATAATTTGCATAATAGGTCCCTCTGTACAATAAGGGTTATGTACCATGGCTATCTTAATGATCATACAGCTATTGATTCAATTATTGAATCATAGAGGCTGGTGCTTGGATGAATATCTAAAGAGTTAGATTGAGGACTCATCAAGCACCGTCAAATGATTGTTAAGATGTGATCTCCATTCTGACTAGGAGATGGCAATCCTTTCTCACATAGACTGATATCTGACTGACCTCTTGATGCAGATCCTTTGCATGTGAATAGAGATTCGGAGGTGTCAGATTAGTTAGGTCAAAGAGTTGACTTAACGAGATTGAGATAACCTAAGTCCTATGTTGAATGCTGCCACAGTATAGGCACGCATCCTTTGACCGGAGACAGATGTGTTACTATATGTCTGAGTGTGTACATTTGGCAGACCAATAGGTTGATGACCTAACCAAGGTCTATACACCGGCGCGCTGGTGTGCATGTAAGGGCATATGAGTAATACGATCTCTCAAAGGGATCATACAGGTTCACTGCTGAACCGGAAGACATGAGCTCACTCATGAGATATTGGGAGGAATCAAATTCCGTGCAAGGTCGTCTCGCTTTGGAAGCTTGACTGAGTTTGTAGGTTTGATATATATACTTTTGGAAAGTATATGATCAAGACCTAGGTATGATATATGCTTTTAGAAAGTATATGACCGATACCAAATCACAATGATCAAATGAGAAACTTAGTGATCAAACCCTAAAGAAGACAGTGTAAAATTGATCTTGATCTTCGGGTTGACCATGGGTCTTCCAGTATGCAGGATGTACAGGTATTGGGAATATCTGAGGGTGATGTGATCATAAACGATTGTATATCCATGACGCTTCCATTCCGAGGGAGTGATGAAACAGGTCTGGATTTTAGTGACTCCTCTCAGTAGAGAAGTAATCTGATCTTGGTCCAAGTGTTGGACATTGGTCTGAATGAGATTCAGATACAATGAGAAGATTAGATTTTCGGTCTTGATTTAATCAAGCATCTGTGGGAGGTTCGTAAGATCTGGATTTGAAATAAGATCTCAATATCCAAGTCACTATACGTAGAACAATACAATCGCCATGTCCTTATCTCCAAGTATCTGCGGAGAAAGCACATTATTCTTGAAGGGATTCAAGAATAATTCATTTGATGAACTTCATATCTAAGCAAGAAGAACTTGATGATTAAATGAGATTTAATATCAAGCTTAATATGAATATGCTTCATATTGTGAGAATTATTATCTAAGATAATTAAATGGGATTTAATTATCAAGGATTAGAGAAAATATGATTTATAATATACATATATTGAAGAAAGAGAGAAACTATGTAAATAGCATTTGTTAATTATTAATGTGAATTGGATTCACATTAAGTAATTAATTGGAAATGTAATTTACAAATTAGTTTGGGTTGTGAATTTGATTCACATATTTTTCAATGGCATGATTGAAATATTCACTAATTAATTTGGAATTAATTTTGTGGATAATTATGTGATAATAGTTATCACAAATTATTAAGAGATGATATGATATAATAAAAAGGAGATAATAAGCGACCATTTTAGGAGGCTACATTATCTCCATTTTATTATCTTGATTAATCTCTTAACTAATTTATTTATGTTAAATAAAAAATGTGTTAATAATGTTGCAACACATATTTAATTTAATTATAAATAAATGTTGTTGGTTTTAACCAACAACAATTATAGCCGTTGATTTTACATTGACCAAGCCTGGCCGTTGGATCCATGTGTCCCATGGATTGAGATCCATTGGATCCTAAACTAATATAAAATGAGGGCTAGGGTAGCCTTCCAAAGTACATCATTAAGAGTTGTACAAGGTTACAACTCTCTCTCTCTCTCATATTCTCGCCCGCTCTCTTTCTCTCCTCTAAAAGATGGCCGTCCATCTTGTGTTGAGAAAGGAGAGACCTTCTTGGCTTCTTCTTCGACGACTCGAGGATCTCCTTCTTCTTTGGAGTTTTTTACTCTAAAGGAAGATGACGGATTTCATTTGACGAAATCAGGAGATACATTGCTTGGATCTTCATCGAGGATTACAGGAAGGACGCGACTCATCATCGTGCCCGCAACTGCGTTCTTCGTGGATCGGACTTGAGACAGGAGGATCTCAACTTTGGGATCTTGCGATCACAACCACGCTTCAGGAGGTATTCCTTATACTTTGTGGTTTGATGAAACGATCCGAGAAGTGTTCTCGTGATCATGTAGTTTAATCTTTAGTTTTATAAATTTTTAATTTCCGCCGCATCTAGCATCTAGTACGTCTAGTTGCTCCGATTGCATACGATGCAATCAACACACTTCCATGATGCGCTTAAGGATACTCAATATCCTTCAAGTGGTATCAGAGACATAGGTTGAATAAGGTTTTGGATATGATCCATAGACCTTAGACGATTTGGTTCTTGAAAGAGTTGCAAAATTTTTACTGCATTTCAATTTTCGCACCTCTGTAAAATTGATTTTTTCAGCACTGTTAAAAAATTTAAACACGAAATTTTCAATGGGATTTTGTTCCCCATTAAACAAGGAAACCATAGGACTTGGGCTTACTAAATTTGGACTTCATCTGCTCAAGATATGGCTTTTTGAATATGCCTATATTCACTGTAGCGGGAACTGCAGATTTAAACGTGATTAATGAGATAATTACGGTTTCAATCCGCCTCGAAATACGTGAATTATCACTTGGGTTCTTTAATAAATCAAATAGGCAATATTTGGAAATTGATTTTGCAATTTTTGGATTTAAATTGATCAAGATAAGTTAATTTTAGTGATCGGGGGTCACTGCTGGAAATTAACATTTTTTGATCTTGAACCTTGTGATAAGTCATTCAATTATCATGATGAAGATTAATTGTTAATTTTCTGGAATAATTAGTGATAAATATTTGTGAAATATTTAAAGAGATAATTATTTCATTGAATGACATTTGCCTAAACCACAATGATGAGATAATAGATCTTGATCATTGGTTCATCAACAAATATTGATTTCATGAAAACCATAGTTTATCCTACAATAGTTGTAGGACAACATTTACATGAAAAACCCTCTTGCTTGAATAGGATTGGGGATTTGTTTAGCAAATCTCCTTATAATATAATCAAAATGGTTTTGATGTATATTATATGGTATAATTTCGGTTGAAAAACCGATGAGCATCTCAAAGTACATGATGATCTATCTGGTATTATCCTTTCCCGAGGCGGATGTGGTGCCTAGTCGGAGAGCATTGGGGTCGCGGGTTGCAACGTATGTGGTCCGTCCAACTCTCGTCGGTACTGGCCATGACAGCGGGTAGGGACTGTATAATGCCGGAGAAAGTCAATGTGTATTTTTCTAATTATTAAAATTCGAATAATACGTACTTTGAGAATATACCTACTATTCAAGTAAAAGACATGTTTGTTGATTGATGATTGGATTAATGATTAATTTAATATGATTAAATTAATTATATCCAATAAACACTCTATTTTGAATAGATGTGTATTTCCCTTGGAAGAATTAATTATGTGAATGTGATTCACGATAATTAATTATAAAATTTGAATATGAGGTGGAGGATCACATAAGTGACATCCATGGTCTTCCGTCAAGGCGAAGGGTTTCCATCGCCAGGGATTGTATGTTGGAGACGCCTGTCTGAAGTGACAACTCATGTATGCAAGCGCATCTGGATCGGGCTCTTTGCTTCTCGAAAGAGTAAGGTCGTATGCGTAGTGACACCAATATCGAGTCCTCATATTATTGGGGCGATATTGGATTGCGCATAGCGAGTTCTAATCCTGTTGACGGTTGGTTCAATTAGCAACGGGTCAACATCATCTTAGGGGTGGTGGGCCCGGATGTTAAAGACCGAATTGGGAATGCAAGTTGGACTTGCAAGGCGGAATGAGTTCCCGCTTCTTTTTATTGGAGTCGTAAGTTCTCATATTATTGGAATGCGACAAAGATAGGAAAGGAGATCCCAGACCATGCTAGAGATATAACGGTAAGAATATCTCTTACATTGAAAGTAATTAAGGGAATGAACTTTCAGTGTTGACAAGGCAAGACAACTTTGATATAAAAATTCCTAAATCAAAGTAAAACATGTATATATAATATATATACCCTTATGCAAATTTCTTATTTCAGATTATCCTTCATTAAACCCACTCAATGTTATACTCAATAATAACCAGTAAAATATCATGGATTGGACTCACGATCCGGATATTTGTACTTGCAATTGAACACATAATGTATGTGGTTGCAATGTACAAGTTTACTCAACATAATGAGGAATGACAATTAAATAAGACAATAAGATATCACCTTAGGGTTTGTATCTCTCTATGTTCTTGATCTTTCATCGAGTGTACTTTAGAAGTCACATGTCGATGGTGATCGTAATTGTCAAATAATCCTTATAAAATAAAAGAAGATATTTTGGCATACATATGTGCTCTAGACATTTAATCATGAATGACATGGTTCTCTGCATTATGCAGAATGGTGGCTCGAAAGAGATGATATATTCAAAATATTTGAATACCTACCTGAACCAATGTTTTAAGAGTCTAGATGGATGTAGACATGATGAGTGTCATCATTCTACTGTCTATACTCTAGTCATTCATGAAGGTTCATAATATTCATATTGTATGAATTTAATAAAGCATGTATAAATGTTGAAATGCTCTTGTATTGAAATCTTTGGAATTCAACATAAGAGATTTTTTATCTTGAACAATGGTTGTTTATAGACGAAGAGAGCACAGTGGAAGTATGGGTCGGACCCGAGTAAGAAGGAAAGTCAAAGAGTTGACCTACTTCTGTGACTTCCATATCACATCCAAAGAAGTTGGATGAATGCCAATACTGCAAAAAAAAAGTTGATGTGTTGATAGTATGACTATCAAATCTGTCTAAAATCCTTAGTGAAGGACTCAGATAGAGAATCGGAATAATCTACATATAATCATTGACTTTGACTTTCTTATTTCATAAGATAAAGTCTGACAATTGTATCCCAATCTTCTAGTGACATTTGCAAATTGGTTGCATATATATATTAGAAGACTAGAAATTTGATCTTAAGGTTTAGTAGTCATCTACATGGATGTTGCTGTAATTATTGCAGCAATCTCTGTTGGATAGATAGACTTCATATTCTCAGTGGGAGAGCCCTTAGTCTTGGAGAATGTCTCTATGACCTAGATAGTAGAGTACACTCATTGTTTGTTTCTAAATGTTGGAAATAAACATGAATTCTGAGATAGAACTATCATAAAGTGTTATGATGGAAATATTTCAGATAGTAATCTAACATCTAGTGGACTCCACAAAAATAGAAAATTAATGAATGGTTCATTAAGATTTCTAATACTGAAAATTAAACCTTAATAGATCAATAGGAGGATGAAGATCATTTGACAATGATCTGGCATCGAGTCTTGGACATATGTCTATTGATATGATCAATAGACTAGTAAGAGATGAAACTTTAGAATGTCTAAAATTTCAAATCTTACATACTTGTGAATATTGTATTCAAAGTAAAATGTCCAATACACCCTTCTCTGGGAATGGTGTTAGATGTCGAGGTATTCAAGATCTCATACATACTGATGTATGTAGATCATCTATATCATAGTAAACATTATGGATATGTGATATCTATTGATGATTATGTATGATATGAGATTTCTTCTCTTCACCTGAGAAACCTTTGAAATGTTCAAAGATTTCATAATTTTGGTTTAGAACCAAAGTTTGAAGAAAGATGAAATGAATTTGATCTAATCTAGGTAGCTTGTACCTGTTAGATAGAATTCAAAGAATACCTTATGAAGATATGAATATCATTTCTATCTCACTCCTCCTGATAAACCTGAACTCAATAGAGTTGTGGGGAGATACAATTGGATCATGTGTGACATGATTTGATCAATGATGAATTTTTAGCATAATTTCCTCTTAGTTTTCAGGTATATGTATGTAGTAGAGACTACAATATATATCCTTAACAAGGTTCCATGCATGTAAGCTGGAATCTAGCACTTGAGAGTGTTACTTCATTAGGAAAATAAAGGATGGTATTGGATACCTACTTTATGACCTTGCAATTCTTAAAAGATCTCATTTATGAGAATGTGATTCTTGGAGGATTGAGACTCTTGAGAATCAAGATAAAAATGAAGTGTAGGAACTCATTTAATCTTGAGATGACAATGAGGCTCCTGAAATCAGAAACTAAAAGGATAATTAAAGATGAAACATTAATACCTCTTCAAATGAGTTTGAAGATGTATTCCATGTGTCAGTTAAGTCTGAGAGTGATCGGACTTCATGTGATGAAGCTCCTGAAGATCATGACATGGAAAGATGGATATTAGCAATAAAGTCTAAAGCAGACTTCATATACAAAGTGTTGTATATGGACCCTCGAGGATCCACCTATAAGGGTTAGACCCATTAAGGTGTAAATGGATCTTCAAGAGAAGAACAAATAATTTGCATAATAGGTCCCTCTGTACAATAAGGGTTATGTACCATGGCTATCCTAATGATCATACAGTTGTTGATTCAATTATTGAATCATAGAGGCTGGTGCTTGGATGAATATCTAAAGAGTTAGATTGAGGACTCATCAAGCACCATCAAATGATTGTTAAGATGTGATCTCCAGCCTGAGTAGGAGATGGCAATCCTTTCTCACATAGGCTGATATCTGACCGACCTCTTGATGTAGGTCCTTTGCATAGGAATAGAGATTCGGAGGTGTCAGATTAGTTAGGTCAAAGAGTTGACTTAACGAGATCGAGATAACCTAAGTCCTAAGTTGAATGCTGTCACATCATAGGCACGCATCCTCTGACCGGAGACAGATGTGTTACTATATGTCTGAGTGTGTACATTTGGCAGACCAATAGGTTGATGACCTAACCAAGGTCTATACACCGGCGCGCTGGTGTGCATGTAAGGGCATATGAGTAATACGATCTCTCAAAGGGATCATACAGGTTCACTACTGAACCAGAAGACATGAGCTCATCATGAGATATTGGGAGGAATCAAATTTCGTGCACGGTCGTCTTGCTTTGGAAGCTTGACTGAGTTTGTAGGTTTGATATATATAATTTAGGAAAGTATATGATCAAGACCTAGGTATGATATATGCTTTTGGAAAGTATATGATTGATACGAAATCCCAATGATCAAATGAGAAACTTAGTGATCAAACCCTGCAGAAGACATTGTAAAATTGATCTTGATCTTCGGGTTGACCATGGGTCTTCCAGTGTGCAGGATGTACAGGTATTGGGAATACCTGAGGGTGATGTGATCATAAACGATTGTATATCCATGATGTTTCCATTCCGAGGGAGTGATGAAACAGGTCTGGATTTTAGTGACTCCTCTCAGTAGAGAAGCAATCTGATCTTGGTCCAAGTGTTGGACATTGGTCTGAATGAGATTCAGATATAATGAGAAGATTAGATTTGCGGTCTTGATTTAATCAAGCATCTGTGGGAGGTTCGTAAGATCTGGATTTGAGATAAGATCTCAATATCCAAGTCACTATACGTGGAACAATACAATCGCCCTGTCCTTATCTCCAAGTATCTGCGGAGAAAGCACATTATTCTTGAAGAGATTAAAGAATAATTCATTTGATGAACTTCATATCCAAGCAAGAAGAACTTGATGATTAAATGAGATTTAATTATCAAGCTTAATATGAATATGATTCATATTGTGAGAATTATTATCTAAGATAATTAAATGGGATTTAATTATCAAGGATTAGAGAATGTGGATAATATTGTCCCTAATATTTGTGTATTATAAATAGGATTTATAATATACATATATTGAAGAAAGAGAGAAACTATGTAAATAGCATTTGTTAATTATTAATGTGAATTGGATTCACATTAAGTAATTAATTGGAAATGTAATTTACAAATTAGTTTGGGTTGTGAATTTGATTCACATATTTTTCAATGGCATGATTGAAATATTCACAAATTAATTTGAAATTAATTTTGTGGATAATTATGTGATAATAGCTATCACAAATTATTAAGAGATAATATGATATAATAAAAAGGAGATAATAAGCCACCATTTTAGGAGGCCACATTATCTCCATTTTATTATCTTGATTAATCTCTTAACTAATTTATTTATGTTAAATTAAAAATGTGTTGATAATGTTTCAACACATATTTAATTTTATAAATAAATGTTGTTGGTTTTAACCAACAACAATTATAGCCATTGATTTTACATGGACCAAGCCTGGCCGTTGGATACATGTGTCCCATGGATTGAGATCCATTAGATCCTAAACTAATATAAAATGAGGTCTAGGGTAGCCTTCCAAAGTACATCATTAAGAGTTGTACAAGGTTACAACTCTCTCTCTCTCTCTCATATTCTCGCCCACTCTCTTTCTCTCCTCCAAAAGATGGTCATCCATCTTGTGTTGAGAAAGGAGAGACCTTCTCGGCTTCTTCTTCGACGACTCGAGGATCTCCTTCTTCTTTGGAGTTTCTTACTCTAAAGGAAGACGACAGATTTCGTTTGACGAAATCAGGAGATACATTGCTTGGATCTTCATCGAGGATTGCGGGAAGGATGCGACTCATTATCGTGCCCG
This sequence comes from Ottelia alismoides, assembly GCA_037367405.1. NCBI lineage: Eukaryota > Viridiplantae > Streptophyta > Magnoliopsida > Alismatales > Hydrocharitaceae > Ottelia > Ottelia alismoides. The sequence continues at coordinate 858,489 of JAZKJV010000045.1, read as the reverse complement.
CAAGTGCGTTCTTCGTGGATCGGACTTGAGACAGGAGGATCTCTACTTTGGGATCTTGCGATCACAACCACGCTTCAAGAGGTATTCCTTGTACTTTGTGGTTTGATGAAACAATCCGAGCAGTGTTCTTGTGATCATGTGGTTTCATCTTTAGTTTTAAAAATTTTTTATTTCTGCCGCATCTAGCATCTAGTACGACTAGTTGCTCCGATTGCATACGATGCAATCAACACGCTTCCGTGATGCGCTTAAGGATACTCAATATCCTTCAGTCCAAGGTGTACAACTAATGTGATAGTCCCAATATCCTCTTCTCTATTTTTTTGAAAATATTCAGAACTAAGATCTAAGAGGTATCCTTGATATCATATCTCAATATATGGAACAAACAGGTTATAAAACACTTATTATCATCCTTATATCATTCCAAATTATTAGGATATTATCAACATTTAGCACGATGAACACAGTGGCACTCCTACTAAGCTTCACACGGTTCGTCAAGATTCTATCTGAAATCATAACATTTATAATTTCATCAAATCCAATGTTCCAACTACAAGAATCTTATTTGAGTCCATAGATGGAGTTATTCATCTTACACACCTTACTTTCCTCAACTATAAAACCTCGGGGCTACTTCCTATGAATAACCTCGGAGAGGTATTCGTAGAGGAATGCAATCTTGACTTCCATCTTGTAGATGTTAAAGTCAAGTTGTGTAGATATAGTTAGCAATATTTTGATGGGTTTAAGCATGGTCACTGGAGAGCAAGTCTCATTACAAGTGATGTCTTCTCTTCGATGTGTATCTTATGGATACAAGTCGTGCTTTGAAGGTCTTTACCTTCTCATCAGGTTCTCTCTTTATTGTGAAGAACCATCTACACCTTAACGGATCTTACCCATATATGTAGATCCTTGAGGGTCCATATATAACACTTGTATATGAAGCCTACTTTAGACATTATTGCTAGCATCCATCTTTCCATGACATGATCTTCAGAAGCTTCATCATATGAAGTTCGATCATTGTCAGACTTAACTGACACATGGAATTCATCCTCAAACTCTTTTGAAGAGGTATTAATGTTTCATCTTTAATTGTCCTTTTAGTTTCCAATTTCAGGAGCCTCATTGTCTTCTCAAGATAAATGAGTTCCTTTACTTCATTTTCGTCTTGATTCTCAAGAGTCTAATCCTCCAAGAATCATATCCTTAGAGATGAAATCTTTTAAGGATCTCAAGGTCATAAAGTAGGTATCCAATACCATCCTTTATTTTCCTAATTAAGTAGCACTCTCTTGTGCTAAATTCCAGCTTACTTGCATTCATGACATGGTATGTACCAAGCAACCCTAAATCCTCAAGTGTCCAACACTAGGCTAGGTTCCCAGCCATAGCTTATGAGGGTTTTCAGGTTTAAATCTGCATAGAATCTTATTAATGATATATATAATGTAGTCTCTACTACATATATATACCTGGAAACTAATAGGTAATTATGCTAATATTCATCATTGATTAAATCGTGTCATACATGATCCAATTGTATCTCCCCATTACTCTATTGAGTTTAGGTGTATAAGGAGGAGTGAGATAGGAATGATATTCATATCTCCATAAGTTATTTCTTGAATTCAACTAATAGGTACTTACTACCTAGATTAGATCAAATTCATTTTAATCTTCTTCAAACTTTAGTTCTAAACCAAAATTGTTAAATCTTTGAACATTTCAAAGCTTTCTAAGGTGAAGGGAAGAAAACTCATATCATAAATAATCATCAATAGATATCACATATCATTAATGTTTATTATGATATAGATGATCCACATATATCAATATGTATGAGATCTTGAATACCTTGACATCTTACACCATTCTCAGATAAGGGTGCATTGGACAATTTTACTTCGAATACAATATTCACGAGTATTAAAATTTGAAATTTCAGAGAGCCTAAATTGGCATCTCTGACTAGTTTATTGATCTCATCAATAAACATATGTCCAAGGCTTGATGATAGATCATTGTCAAATGATCTTCATCCTCCCATTAATCTTATTCAATATTCGAAATGTTAATGAACCATTCATTAATTTTCTATTTTCGTAGAGTCCTCTAGATGTCATACTACTATCTGAAATATATCCATCATAATTCTTTATGATAGGTCTATTCCAGAATTCATGTTTATTTCCAACATTTAGAAATAAACAATGAGTGTATTCTAATATTTAGGTCATAGAGACATTCTCTAAGACTAAGGGTTGTCCCACTGAAAATATGAAGTCTATATATCCAATAGAGATTGTTGCAATAATTGCATCAATATCCATGTGGATGACTATTAAACCTTAAGATCAATAATTTCTAGTCGTCTAAAGTATGTGCAACCAATTGCAAATGTCATTAGAAGAAAGAGATACAATTAATAGACTTTGATCTTATCAAATAAGAAATTCTATTTCAATGATCAAATGTAGATTATTCTGATGCACTTTCTGAGTCCTCTAAGGATCTTGGATAGTCTAGTTAGTCATGTTATCTATACATCGGCTTGTTGCAGTATTGGCATTCATCCAACTCTTTGGATGTCATATGCATGGAACTCATAGAAGTACATTCAACTCTTTGACTACCCTTCTAACTTGGGTCCGCCCCATGCTTCCACTATGCTCCATTCATCTATACATGCTTTAGACAAAGGATTTCTTATGTTGAATTCAAAAGATTTCATTATAAGAGTATTTCAACATCTATACATGCTTCATATAATTCATACAATATGAATATTATGAATCTTCATGAATAACTTGAGTACAGACAGTAGAATGATGACACTCATCATATCTACATCCATCTAAACTCTAAAAAAAGACTTTGGTTCAGGTAGGAACTCCAACATCTTGAGTACATCATCATATCGAGCCATCATTCTACACAATGTAGTGAACCATGTCATTCATGATTAAATATTGAGAGAACATATGTATGCCAGAACATTTTCTTAGATTTTAGAAGGATTGTTTGTCAATTAGGATCATCATCGACATGTCACTTCCAAAGTACATTTGATGAGAGATCGAGACTCTAGAGACAAACAAACCCTGGCTTGTTGTCTTATTGTATATTTAATTGTCAATCCTCATTATTATGAGGAAACTTGCACATTGCAACCTCATACATTATGTATCGAACTGCAAGTACAATATCTTGATCATGGATTTAATCCATGATATTTTACTGGTTATCATTGAGTATAGTATTGAGTGGGTTTAATGAAGGATTTTTTGAAATAAGAAATTTGCATAAATATATAAATAAATAAATATTTTACTTTGATCTAAGAATTTTCATATCAAAGTTGTCTTTCCTTGTCAACACTGAAAGTTCATTCCCTTAATCACTTTCGATGTAAGAGATATACTCACAATTATATCTCAAGCAAGATCTGGGATCTCCTTTCTCATCTTTGTCACATCCCAATAATACAAGAACCTATAACTCGGATAAAAAGAAGCAGGAACACATTCCGCCTTGCAAGTCCAACCTGCATTCCCAATTTGGTCTTTTAACACATGGGCCCACCACCCCTAATGTGATGTTGACCCGTCGCTAATTGAACCAACCATCAATGGAATTAGAACTTGCTATGTGCAATCCAATATCAACCCAATAACATGAGAACCTGATATTGGAGTCACTAGACATACTGCCTTACTCTTTCGAGAAGCAAAGAGCCCGATCCAGATGTGCTTGTATGCAAGATCTGTCACTTCGGACATGTGTCTCCTACATACAATCCCTGACGACAGAACGCTTCACCTTAACGGGAGACCATGGATGTCACTTATGTGATCCTCAGCCTCATATTCAAATTCTAATTAATTATCATGAATCATATTCATATAATTAATTCTTACAAGGAAAATACACATCTATTCATAATAGAGTGTTTTAATTGGATATAATTTATTTAATCACATTAAATCAATTATCAATCTAATTTAATAAACCAAAAAACTTGGTTGTTACTTGAAAGGATGTATTATCTCAAAATATGTATTATTGGAATATTAAAAATTAGAAAAATACATCATGATACCTTAAGCATTATCAATTCCCTACCCTGTCATGACTAGTACGACGAGAGTGGGAAAGACCGCTCATGGAGCAACCTGCTACCACAACGCTCCTCGACTAGACACCATATCCACCTCAGGTTGGGATAATGCAAGTTGATTACTTTGTACTTGAGATGATAATCGGCTTTTCAACCAAAGTTATACCATATGATAACAATCAAAACCATTTTAATTTATATTACAAGGAAAATTTCTAAACAAATTCCCAATCCTATTTAAACAGTTTTGTTTGTTGGAGAGAAAATTGAGTTACCAATTTGTGATCTAGATCATATCTATTTAATTATTGGTTAAGGCAATGTCATTTAAGGAAAAATTATCATCAAATATTTTTCAAATATTTACCCATAATTATTCCAGGAAATTAACCATTGATTTCACTAATTTATTAAATGACAATCACAAGGTTCTTGGTTAGGAATGTAATTTCCAGCAGTGACCCTCACTTATTAAAATTAGCATATCTTAATAAATTTAAATCCAAGTCATACAAAATAAGTTTCTAAAGTTTGTTAATCCCATTTATAACAGAACCCCAAGTAATTTGCATGCATTTATAGGCATTTCAAAACATTAACTAACTCTTTAGTTACGTTGAGATTCACCATCCCCGAAATAGTGGATATATATTCATTAAAACGATGATAACTTGAGCAATCAGATTCCAAATCATGCAAACTCCAATCCCACAGTTTCCTTATTTAATGGTTAACATAAATCAAGTGATGATTTCTTGTTTAAATAATTTAAGCACGATTGAAAATATTCACAAAACAGGGTTGTGTAAACCAAATATTTTATCTTCACAAACAAGTCTTCCGAAGTTTATGGATCGCATCCTAAACCTCCAACCGGACTCTGATACCACTTTAAGGATATGGAATAATCCTTAATCATATCATGGAAGCGTGATGATCGCATCATATACGATTGAGAACGATTAGTCTCACTAGTTGCTCGGTGTAGCGGAATTTAAAAAATTCTAATCGATGAAACCACATGATCCAAGAACATTTCTTGGATCGTTTCATCTAGTAACCACACAATAGATAAAGGAATACCTCTTGAAGAGTGGTTGTTATCGAGCCTCTAAGAGAAGAAACCTCCTGTCTCAAGTTCAATCCGTCGAAGGAGATGCTTGCAAGTGTGGAGATGTGTCATGTGCTTCTCGCAATCCAAGTTGTTGATTTAAGCAATGGATCTCCTGATCTTGTCCCATGAGATTGAACGTATTATTCATGAGCGAGATGCACCAAAGAAGACGGAGACCTAAGAGTCGTTGAAGCGGCAGCACAATGGCGATGCGACAACAGAGGCTACCTTCTCTCTATAAGAGTGGACGGCCGCTCAAGCAGAAGGAGAAGGCTTAGCGTGAGAATGAGAGAGAGAGAGAGTTGTCGTTGCTATTGTTGTAACTCAAAGAAAAAGGTATGCCTCTTCTTATATAGGGTTTTGGGAGTCCATGGATCTCAATCCATGGACAACCCAAAATCAATGGATGAGATTGAATTGTGTTGCTTTCAATGGCCATGATGTTGTTTTAAAAATACAACAATAATTAATTTAATTTAATATATATATTAATAAATCAATATAATTAATTCCAAATCAAATTAATTAATTAATCTTTGAGATTATGAGAAAATTGACCTTATCCCCTAAAAAGGAGGGGAAGACCACCCTACTCCTAATGGAGATTGGTGGTCATCCACCCTGTTGAGGTGGAATAAGTCTATCTCCTCAATATCTCATGAGAAATCATTATCTCATGATATCTTCAAGATTTACAACAACACTTGTTGTAAATTATTTTACAAATAATTCATAATTATATTGTGAATATTGAAACCATGACATTGAAAAAGATGTAAATCACATTCACAACCCAAAACAAAATGTAAATTATATTTTCAATTAATTATCCAAATTATATCCAATTCACATCAACAATTAATCAACAAATGTAAATCGTAATAGTCTCTCTCTAATATATTATAAATCATATTTATAATGTAAATGAATAATTGGATAGTGTTATCCATATTATTCATATCCATAATAATCAAATCACATTTAATAACATTGGATTAACATTCTTATACATTCAAGTAATATGAATCAAATTCACATTATTCATGATAATTAAATCACATTTAGTTATCCATTTCTCAATGCTTAGATATAATTCAACAAAGGAATTATTCTTGAACTCTTTCAAGAATAATGTGCTTTCTCTGTAGATACTTGGATATAAGGAAAGGGTGATTGTACGTTCTACATATAGTGACTTGGATATTGAGATCACATCTCGAATCCAGATCTCATGGACCTCTCATAGATGCTTGATTAAATCAATGACATAAGTTTAACCTTCTCATTGCATCTGAATCTCATTCAGATCAATGTCCAACACTTAGATTAAGATCAGGTTAATTCTCTACTAAGAGGAGTCACTAAAATCCAGACATGTTTCATCACTCCCTCAGAATAGAAGTGTCACGGTTATACAATCGTTTATGACCGCATCACCCTCAGGCATTCCTAATACATGTACATCATGCATACTAGAAGACTTATGATAAACTCAAAGATATAGATCAATTTTACATTGTCATCTTTTAGGTTTTCATCGTAAAGTTTCTCAATCTTTGTCATTGGGAGTCGGTATGATCATATGCTTTCCAAAAGCATATTGAAGGATATGGGGAAATCCTCAAGCGCATCACGGAAGCGTGATCGTCGTATCGAATACGACGAAGAACGACTAGTCGTACTAGTTGTTCGGTGCAGCGGAATTTAAAAAAAATTTAAACCGATGAAACCACATGATCCGAGAACCATTCTCAAATCGTTTCATATATAACCACATCAAGTATAATGCAATACCTCTTGAAGCGTGGTTGATCAAGTCTCTACGAAAAGAGACCTCCTGTCTCAAGTCCGATCGTCGGAGTAACGGCTTGCGAGCGCGGAGATGAGTCACGGTGTCCTCGCAATCTAAGTTGATCCAAGCGCGGTTGCTCCTGATCTCGTCACACGAGATCAAACGTCTCCTTCGTGAGTGAAGCACTCCAAGAAGACAAAGAACCGCAGAGAGTCGAAGCGGCAGCACGATGGCGCGGGCGACGACGTTTCTCTCCACCAAGGTGGACGGCCACCAAGAAGAGAGGGAGAGAGGGCTGTCGTGTATATGAGAAAGAGAGAGAGAGAGAGAGAGAGTTTGTGCTACAAATAGCATGTGTAAAGAGAGAGCCAAGTATGCCTCTCTATTTATAGGGTTTTGGGATCCATGGATCTCAATCCATGGGACACATAAAATCAATGGATGAGATTGATTTATGTTCATCCAATGGCTGAGATTGTTGTTGTCAAAAGCAACAAATTTAGGTCAAAATATATTTGATAAAATCAAATATAATTTGCTCCTAAATTAACCCAACAAATAAGGAGAGAAGACACATGGAGATTTCATCTCCATGTGCCTTCCATGTAGGCGCACACCCACTCCAATTAGGAGTGGTGTGCCGTCCACCTTGGATTGCATGGAGATTGCAATCTCCATGTAATCTCTCTTATTTATTTGCAACAAAATAATTTGGGTTTTATTTCTCAAAAAAATAATTCACAATTATCTTTGAGAAAATTGCAATCTTGCCATGGAAAAATTGTGAATCATATTCACAACCCAAAACAACATGTAATTCATATTGTTAATTAATTACACAATGTGTATCCAATACACATCATAATTAATCAACACATATAAATTATAAGTAACTCTCTCTAATACATTATAAATCACATTTATAATATATCATGAATAATTTGGATATCTCTATCCACATTATTCTTATCCAAACTAATTAAATCATATTTAATCATATTGGATAATTTCTCATACATCATGATAATTAAAACACTTTTAATTATCAACTTCTCTTTGCTTAGATCTTATGGAATTGTTCTTAAACCATTTAAGAACAATGCTATTTCTCCTCAGATACTTGGAGATAAGGACAGGGCGATTGTATTGTTCCACGTATAGTGGCTTGGATGTTGAGATCGTATCTCAAATCCAGATCCTATGGACCTCCCACTGATGCTTGATCAAATCAAGACCGTAGACTTAATCTTCTCATTGCATCTGAATCTTATTCAGATCAATGTCCAGTTCATGGACTAAGATTAGGTCACTTCTCTAATGAGAGGAGTCACTAAAATCCAATCCTGTTTCATCACTCCCTCGGAATGGAAGCGTCATGGTTATACAATCGTATATGATCAAATCACCCTTCAGGTATTCCTAATACCTGCACATCCTACATACTGGAAGACTCATGATCATCCTGAAGATAAAGATCACTTTTACACTGTCATCTTCAGGGTTAGATCATTAAGTTTCTCAATCTTGGTCATCGGGATTTGGTATAGATCATATGCTTTCACAAAGCATATATCTTACCTTCAAATTCATGTCATGCTTCCAAAGCATGACGACCATGCATGGAATTTGTTCAGTCCCAATACCTCATGAGTGAGCTCATGTCTCCCGGTTCACAAGTGAACCTGTATGATCCCTTTGAGAGATCGTATTACTCATATGTCCTTACATGCACACCAGCTCGCCGGTATATAGACCTTGATTAGGTCATCAACCTATTGGTCTGCCAAATGTTCATACTCAGACATATAGCAATACATCTGTCTCTAGTCAGAGGATGCATGCCTATGTTGTGACAGTATTCAACGTAGGTCTTTGGTTATCTCGATCTCGTCAAGTCAACCCATTGACTTAACTAACCTGACACCTCTGAATCATTATTCCCATGCAGAGGACCTGCATCAAGAGGTCAGTCAGATATCAGTCATATGAGATAGGATTGCCATCTCCTACTCAGAATGGAGATCATCACTTAATGATCATTTGATGATGCTTGATGAGTCCTCTATCTAACTCCTTAGATATTCATCCAAGCATCAGTCTCTATGATCCATCCAATGAATCAACAGATGTATAATCATTAAGTTGGCCATGGTACATAACCCTTATTGTACAGAGGGACCCTATAGTGCATTCATTCATTAATCTCAGAAGGGGAGTGAAAAATAAACAATAACTTTTATTGATAATTTATTCATTACAATAACATTTATTGTAGAAATGGTTCGCCCGGGGCTCACATTGCTAACAATCTCCCACTAGCCCTCAGAACCATTCAGGTACAATCTTTAAACCCATACTCATTACATGCTGGTCGAAAACCTTCTGTGTCAGAGGTTTGGTAAGAGGATCAGCAACGTTGTCGGCAGAGGCCACCTTGGTGATGATGATGTCACCACGCTTTTGTATCTCCCGAATGATGTGGTATTTCCTTTCCACGTGCTTGCTCTTTTGATGCCATCTGGGTTCCTTTGCCTGGGCAATGGCTCCCGTGTTATCGTAGAGTAACGGGATGGGAGTATCAGAGGAAACTACGCCAAGCTCCAGCACGAACTTGCGCAACCACACCGCCTCCTTCGCAGCATCCGATGCGGCAATGTATTCGGCTTCTGTTGTTGAATCTGCAGTAGTGTCCTGCTTCTTGCTTCTCCAGCTCACAGCACCACCATTCAACAAGAACACGAACCCCGATGTCGACTTTCGATCATCTACATCCGATTGGAAGTCAGAATCTGTATATCCCAAGACTTGGAGATCACCATCTCCATAGACCAAGATGTAATCTTGCGTCCGTCTTAGATATTTGAATATGTTCTTTACTGCATTCCAGTGTTGTTCTCCATAGCAGGATTGGTAACGACTTACCACTCCCACTGCATGGCAGATATCTGGCCTAGTACACATCATGGCATACATTAAGCTTCCTACGGCTGATGCATAAGGACATCCAGCCATGGCCTTCTTTTCCTCAACACTTTGAGGAGCCATTCCTTTAGACAGGTGGATACCATGTCTTAAGGGTAGGAATCCTTTCTTTGAACTATCCATACGGAATCGTTCAAGAATCTTCTTAATGTATCCATGTTGTGACAATCCCAAAATCCTCTTTTCTCGGTTTCTGAACAGCTTCAGGCCTAAGATATAAGAGGCTTCTCCAAGATCTTTCATCTCAAAGGTATGGGATAGCCAAATCTTTACACTGGTCATCATCCCTGTATCATTCCCAATGATAAGGATGTCATCTACATAAAGCACTATGAACACAACGGCGCTCCCACTAAGCTTCTTGTATACACAAGGTTCATCAGGATTCTGCACAAAATCATAACTCTTTATGGTTTCGTCAAATCTGATGTTCCAACTACGAGAAGCTTGCTTGAGCCCATAGATGGATTTCTTCAGCTTGCATACTTTACCATCCTCAGTCATGAAGCCCTGGGGCTGCTCCATGTAGATATCCTCCTCGAGGTATCCATTGAGGAAAGCCGTCTTGACGTCCATCTACCAGATGTCGTAGTCAAGATATGCAGCTATAGCTAGCAATGTCCGGATGGATTTAAGCATAGCCATAGGAGAGAATGTCTCATCGTAGTCGATGCCTTCTCTCTGTGTGTAGCCCTTGGCCACGAGCCGTGCTTTGAAAGTCTCTACTTTCCCATCAGGTCCCCTCTTTCTCTTGAAGATCCATTTACACCCAATGGGTTTTACCCCTTTAGGTGGATCCTCTAGGGTCCATACACCATTCTTATGCATGGAGTCAATTTCTGACTTCATTGCTAGCATCCATCTATCCATGTCTTGATCCGCGAGTGCTTCATCAAATGAAGTAGGATCAATGTCAGTTTCACCTGACACATGGAATCCATACCTTTCAGGTGGTGCAACCACCCTCGAACTCCTTCGAAGAGGTATGGGTGTTTCATCTTTATTTATCTCTTCTGTTTCTGGTCTAGGAAGTTCAGAATCCTCAGGGGATTCAAAGAATTCCTCTACTTCATTGTTGTCTTGACCTTTATGGAAATCATTCTCCAGAAACTTCACATCTCTAGAAACAAAAACCTTTTGGGTCTCAGGGTCATAAAGTTGGTATCCAATACCATCTTTAACATACCCAATGAAGTAGCACTCACGAGAGCGAGATTCTAGCTTACTTGCGTCTACGTTCTTCGCATAGACCAAGCAACCCCAAACCCTCAAGTGATTAACACTAGGTTTGGTTCCATACCATAGCTCATGAGGAGTCTTAGGCACGGATTTGCTAGGAATCTTATTCAGGATATATATTGCAGTCTCTACTGCATATCCCCAGAAACTAAGAGGTAAATTTGCTTTATTCATCATTGATCGGACCATGTCCATGATGGTCCTGTTGCGTCTTTCAGCAACACCATTTAGTTGGGGAGTTCCAGGAGGAGTGAGATTGGAAACAATTCCATTCTCCTTGAGGTATTCCTTGAATTCATCTGATAGGTACTCGCCACCTCGATCAGATCGAATCCGTTTAATCTTCCTATCGGTTTGGTTCTCAACCAAAGCCTTGAATTCTTTGAACTTTTCAAAGGTTTCAGACTTATGATGTAGTAGGAAGATAAACCCGTATCGCGAATGGTCATCGATAAACGTCAAATAATATCGGTATCCATTTCGAGTCGTGGTACTAAAGGGACCACATACATCGGTATGTATTAGGTCAATAATACCTTCGCATCTCGTAACCTTGTTACGGAAAGGCGTCCTAGTCATTTTGCCCTGTATGCAATGTTTGCAAGTGGGCAGAGGTTGAACCTGTAGAAAATCTAGAGGTCCATCCTTTATCAATCTATTGATCCTATCAACAGACAAATGACCAAGCCTTTGATGCCATATCTCATTTGAGATATTTTTATCCTCTCTGGATCTTTTAGGGTTTTTATTAGTGGTTGTCACATTAATAATACATTTATCAATGCACAATTCATAGAGTCCACCATAAGTCAAAATACCATCCGCAATATATTTATCATAACGACTTATGACTAATTTATTACAGAAAAGGAAAGTATATCCGCTTCTAACAAGCTTAGATACAGATATCAAGTTCCTTCTGACTTCAGGTACATAAAGACATTCTTTAAGTATAAGGACTCTTCCACTAGATAATGATAGTCTACAAGTCCCGACGGCTACTGCTGCAACACTTGCATCAGATCCCATCAGGATGACTATCTCCCCTTCCTCAAGATTCCTAGTTTCCTGAAACAAATGCAACAAATTGCATACATGAACAGAAGCACCAGAATCTACAACCCAACTTCCTTCTCGTCCAACGAGAAAGCTAGTTTCAATGATGAAAGTAGATTTCATACCTGCTGGGGCTTTACCTTTGTCTGAGGACTTCAGGTAATCTGGGCAGTTACGCTTCCAGTGCCCCAGCTTCTTGCAGTGATGACAGACGTCGGTTTTCTTCGACGCCATGAGAGTGGATGCATTGGAAGAAGAGGCAACACTTTGTCCCTTCTTCTTTCTCTTCTGGGCCGGGCCCTTCCGAGAACCATGCTTCCGACCGCGCTTCCCTTTGATCTGTGCAACCATTGCACTGCCACTGGGACCATCCTTCTTCATTACGTCCTCTGCGGACTTCAATGCAGCAAGGAGAGCAGCACTTGTCAATTCCAACTTGTTCATGTGGAATGACACTACAAAGTTATTAAAAGACTTGGGCAATGACAGCAGAATGAAATCAGCTTGCATGTCTGCATCCATCGATGCCCTAAGAGTCTCCAGCTCCGACAGGTACCCAAACATTTTGAGCACATGTTCACGGACCGAAGTCCCTTCCTGCATTCTACAACGAATGAGGTCTTTCATAACATTGTACCGCTGAGTGCGGTTAATGTCACCAAACATATCTTTAAGATTCTGCATTATTTCCTGACAGGTATTCATCTCCACATGTTGCTTCTGCAGCACATTGGAGAGAGAACCTAGGATATAGCACCTAGCCAAGACATGATCTTCATCATACTTGTCATTAAATGCTTTTTCTTCCTTGGACTTAAGGTTCTCAAGCTTGTCCTCGGATAGCACATAACTTATGCGCTCAGCAGAGAGAACAAGCTCCAAATTTCGGATTCAATCCGAATAATTTGGGCCGGTCAATTGGTTGACCTCAAGAAGCCTACTAAGTGGGTTCAAAGACTTCATTTTCTGAAATTAAGAATGCACTATATTAGAATATAGAAATATATATTCAAATTTATGATATTTGATTAAGGTATTTTAAATCAAATTATTCTTGCATTGTCGACTTTGAAAGTTCAATCCCTTAATCACTTTCAAAGTAAGAGATATACTTACCGCTATATCTCTAGCAAGAATTGGGATCTCCTCTTTATCATTGTCACATCCCAATAATATGAGAATTTGTGACTCCAATAAAGAAAAGCAGGAACTCATTCCAATTTGCAAGTCCAACTTGCAATTTCCCAATTCGGTCTTTAACACCCGAGCCCACCACCCCTAAGGCGATGTTGACCCGTTGTTAATTGAACCAACCGTCAACAGGAATAGTACTCGCTATGCGCAATCCAATATCGCCCCAATAATATGAGGATCTGATATTGGGGTCACTACGCATACGGCCTTACTCTTTCGAGAAGCAAAGAGTCCGATCCAGATGCGCTTGCACACAGGAGCTGTCACTTCGGACAGGCGTCTCCCACATGCAATCCCTGGCGACGAAACTCTTCGCCTTGACGGGAGACCATGGATGTCACTTATGTGATCCTCCATCATCATATTCAAATTTTAATTAATTATCGTGAATCACATTCACATAATTAATTCTTCCAAGGGAATTAATAACTCTAATCATATTAGAGTATTTCAATTGGACATAATCAATTTAATCATATTAAATTAATTATCAATCCAATTCAATCAATCAAACTTGATTATTTTACTTGAATACATATATGGTAATATCTCAAAATACGTATTAATTCGAATTTTAATAATTAGAAAAATACATCTTAATCCCTCGGACATTATCCCGGCCCTACCCGCTGTCATGGCCAGTACCGACGAGAGTGGGACGGACCACATACGTTGCAACCCGCAACCCCAATGCTCTCCGACTAGGCACCACATCCGCCTCGGGAAAGGATAATGCCAAATTGATTAATTTGTACTTGAGATGATCATCGGTTTTTCAACCGAAATTGTACCATTAGTAATAATCAAAACATTTTTGATTATAAGGAAATTTGCTAGACAAATTCCCAAATCCTATTCAAGCATCAAGTTTGAAAGATTGTTGTTTCCAATTTATGATTTAGATCACATCTTAATCAATTAATTGGTTGGGGCCATGTCAATTAGGAAAATAATCATGTCTCAATATTTCACAAATATTATTCAAGATTATTTCACGAAATTAACAATTAATTTCACTAATTGACAATCACTTGGTTTTAGATTAGGAATGCAATTTCAGTATAGACCCCTATTCACTAAAATTGGCATATCTCAATCAATTTAAATCCAAATTAAGCAAACTCAATTTTCATAGATTGCTAACTTGATTTACAACAGAACCTAAGTGGATTTGCATGCATTTAGAGGCAGATGATAACAGTAATTAACTCTTTAATCATGTTAAAATCTATTGTTCCCGTAACAGTGCATACATGTCCATTAAAACAACCATTACTAGAGCATACGAAATCCGATTTACGCAAACTCAGTTCCTATGGTTTCCTTATTTAATGGGGAACAAAATCCAAGTTTTAAATTCGTGTTTAAACAATTTAAACAGTGCCGAATTTATTTACTAAACAGATCTGCGAAATCAAATGCGATGAAAACTTTCGCGACCTAAACGAACCCAAGTCGTCCTCGGTTTTTCGAATCATATTCGAAACCGTCGACCTAAGGCTCTGATACCACTTGAAGGATATGGGGAAATCCTCAAGCGCATCACGGAAGCGTGATCGTCGTATCGAATACGACGAAGAACGACTAGTCGTACTAGTTGTTCGGTGCAGCGGAATTTAAAAAAAATTTAAACCGATGAAACCACATGATCCGAGAACCATTCTCAAATCGTTTCATCTATAACCACATCAAGTATAATGCAATACCTCTTGAAGCGTGGTTGATCAAGTCTCTACGAAAAGAGACCTCCTGTCTCAAGTCCGATCGTCGGAGTAACGGCTTGCGAGCGCGGAGATGAGTCGCGGTGTCCTCGCAATCTAAGTTGATCCAAGCGCGGTTGCTCCTGATCTCGTCACACGAGATCAAACGTCTCCTTCGTGAGTGAAGCACTCCAAGAAGACAAAGAACCGCAGAGAGTCGAAGCGGCAGCACGATGGCGCGGGTGACGACGTTTCTCTCCACCAAGGTGGACGGCCACCAAGAAGAGAGGGAGAGAGGGCTGTCGTGTATATGAGAAAGAGAGAGAGAGAGAGTTTGTGCTACAAATAGCATGTGTAAAGAGAGAGCCAAGTATGCCTCTCTATTTATAGGGTTTTGGGATCCATGGATCTCAATCCATGGGACACATAAAATCAATGGATGAGATTGATTTATGTTCATCCAATGGCTGAGATTGTTGTTGTCAAAAGCAACAAATTTAGGTCAAAATATATTTGATAAAATCAAATATAATTTGCTCCTAAATTAACCCAACAAATAAGGAGAGAAGACACATGGAGATTTCATCTCCATGTGCCTTCCATGTAGGCGCACACCCACTCCAATTAGGAGTGGTGTGCCGTCCACCTTGGATTGCATGGAGATTGCAATCTCCATGTAATCTCTCTTATTTATTTGCAACAAAATAATTTGGGTTTTATTTCTCAAAAAAATAATTCACAATTATCTTTGAGAAAATTGCAATCTTGCCATGGAAAAATTGTGAATCATATTCACAACCCAAAACAACATGTAATTCATATTGTTAATTAATTACACAATGTGTATCCAATACACATCATAATTAATCAACACATATAAATTATAAGTAACTCTCTCTAATACATTATAAATCACATTTATAATATATCATGAATAATTTGGATATCTCTATCCACATTATTCTTATCCAAACTAATTAAATCACATTTAATCATATTGGATAATTTCTCATACATCATGATAATTAAAACACTTTTAATTATCAACTTCTCTTTGCTTAGATCTTATAGAATTGTTCTTAAACCATTTAAGAACAATGCTATTTCTCCTCAGATACTTGGAGATAAGGACAGGGCGATTGTATTGTTCCACGTATAGTGACTCGGATGTTGAGATCGTATCTCAAATCCAGATCCTATGGACCTCCCACTGATGCTTGATCAAATCAAGACCGTAGACTTAATCTTCTCATTGCATCTGAATCTTATTCAGATCAATGTCCAGTTCATGGACTAAGATTAGGTCACTTCTCTAATGAGAGGAGTCACTAAAATCCAATCCTGTTTCATCACTCCCTCGGAATGGAAGCGTCATGGTTATACAATCGTATATGATCAAATCACCCTTCAGGTATTCCTAATACCTGCACATCCTACATACTGGAAGACTCATGATCATCCTGAAGATAAAGATCACTTTTACACTGTCATCTTCAGGGTTAGATCATTAAGTTTCTCAATCTTGGTCATCGGGATTTGGTATAGATCATATGCTTTCACAAAGCATATATCTTACCTTCAAATTCATGTCATGCTTCCAAAGCATGACGACCATGCATGGAATTTGTTCAGTCCCAATACCTCATGAGTGAGCTCATGTCTCCCGGTTCACAAGTGAACCTGTATGATCCCTTTGAGAGATCGTATTACTCATATGTCCTTACATGCACACCAGCTCGCCGGTATATAGACCTTGATTAGGTCATCAACCTATTGGTCTGCCAAATGTTCATACTCAGACATATAGCAATACATCTGTCTCTAGTCAGAGGATGCATGCCTATGTTGTGACAGTATTCAACGTAGGTCTTTGGTTATCTCGATCTCGTCAAGTCAACCCATTGACTTAACTAACCTGACACCTCTGAATCATTATTCCCATGCAGAGGACCTGCATCAAGAGGTCAGTCAGATATCAGTCATATGAGATAGGATTGCCATCTCCCACTCAGACTGGAGATCATCACTTAATGATCATTTGATGATGCTTGATGAGTCCTCTATCTAACTCCTTAGATATTCATCCAAGCATCAGCCTCTATGATCCATCCAATGAATCAACAGCTGTATAATCATTAAGTTGGCCATGGTACATAACCCTTATTGTACAGAGGGACCCTATAGTGCATTCATTCATTAATCTCAGAAGGGGAGTGAAAAATAAACAATAACTTTTATTGATAATTTACTCATTACAATAACATTTATTGTAGAAATGGTTCGCCCGGGGCTCACATTGCTAACACATATATCATACCTAGATATGTTTGTCATGCATCCAAAGCATGACGACCATGCATGGAATTTGATCGGTCCCAATACCTCATGACTGAGCTCATGTCTTCTAGTTCACAAGTGAACATGTATGATCCCTTTGAGAGATCATAATACTCATGTGTCCTCATATGCACACGAGCTCGCAGGTGTATAGACCTTGGTTAGGTCATCAGCCTATTGGTCTGCCAAATGTACACACTCAGACATATAGCAACACATTTATCTTCGGTAAGAGGATGTGTGACTATATAGTGATAGCATATTGATAAATCTCAGAATTATCAGTTTGATTGATCATATTTATCCTCTTAACTTAAGTTAACCACATGATTCATTAACTAAATAACACTAATTGCTAATTTATGTGTTGCATATAATTAACACTAATTATTAAATATTATTGTGGTGTATTATTTTATGTGTTTATTCCTTATTTTTAAATTAAATAAAAATTAAATAAAAATTGTACATAAACAAAATTTGCATTAATAAAATAAAAAGAAAAAAGAAAAGAAAAATCAAAGAAAATTGTATTATATTTCTTTTAATAGTATTTAATCTTTATCTATGTACAGATGACCTCTGATCTCTTTGACATCTACATGAAAGTTGTAGACATCATCGAGATCTACAATTTTCATGTTCGCCACTTTTTCCATATCGGCCTCTAATTATTTTTTTCTTGATTTTACTTTGAGTTGTCGATTTTCTTCAATTTCTATTGGACCACGTGGCGCTTCTAGAGTGCGCCATTTAGCATGCTCATCGTGTGCCATCTATGCCTAATATTTGTCGTTTGATTGATTCTTGATCAGACAAATATTGCCAACCTATATGCACCCTTACAGGAACAGTTGGATCAAAAGATCCAACGGTTCCTGTTTCTTCTTCAACCTCCAGCAGTTCCTTTTCCCCTCCGCAAACTGACTAACCTCCCATCTTCAACCTATTATCCCGATCTCTTTCGGATCCTTTCCAACTAACTACCACCATGACCCTACATCTAACTCCTTAGATTCATGCCAACCACCCGTTATTCCCTAAACCAAACTTCCCTACCCATGGTAGAGGCGTAAACTTCCATGAAACCACTCGCAACCTCCGCCTTTTCCTTCTTTAAATACCCTACTACTGCCTAGTGCGGCGATTGTCCACCCTTGCAAGAGCTCCCCTTAGCTTTATGAACTCCTAAGTGATATAAAGTGAGACTAAGATCAAGCGAGAATAGGTCTCGATCTCCTGTGAGAACCTTGGTTTCTTAGACCAAGTCATAGCCTAGATTTAAGGTTGTTCGAGCTTAGTTATTTTGCCAAGAACTTTAAGCAAAGGTGACGAGGCTCGTAGATTTGTCTTTCGGCTAAAGATTCAATTGATTACATTCCTTCTTCAAAGTTCAAGATTCAGATCAGCACTTGATTCTTTTATTATTGTAGTTTTGAGAATTTACTCCTCAGTTGCTACAGTTTCCTAAGCTTATCAAAATGGTTGGATACCTCCATCGTTGACTAGTCATTCACGTGTGTTAACCCTAGATATCAATTCATTATCTCCATAAATGTCATTCTTCGATCTATTACCTTCCTCTATGTGAAGAAAACCCCCATTAGGGCTCCTATTCAAACTTCGAATATCCCACCATCTCATTCCATATTCAATGCATTTTATTCATATATTACTTGTCTGTCGTTTAAGCTAACAATGCAGGAAAATGCATCGTCAATGTAAGAAAAATGAATGAGAGCCCTGATCTTCTATTTGGTCTCTAGTGACACTCCATCGACCAGGTTCTTCAGGCATCCTTTCATCTTCTTCGAGCAACCATCTTCTTCTCCGACATCAAGTGAAGTTGATTGGTTCTTCAGACTGATAGAAGACGAACGAAGGAGAAGGATAAACCTCATTGGAGCTCTGATATGCTTCCACCGCGCATGGCGAACTTCAAGAACACCAGCAAAGCAGTGATCGTTGATCTCCCACATTTGGGCGAGATCCAACGATCTCGGATCAGTCACATTGTTCTCCATAGCAACGATTCAAGCCGTAGGTTTGGCTGTCGAGCCTAACTCAATGGAACATGCGAAACAGCCACGTGTACCAAGCGATATTATCCGGGTCTAGAAGGTCACGTGAATTGCACATGCTTGTGGGTAAATTGCAGATTCAGTCATGCAATTTTTAATAAATACATATAAATCCTTCCGCGTGTTTTCAATTTACACATCTGCCCATGCAATTTTCTTATTTGATTTTAAGCCCATGTTTGTCCTTACATGTAAGAAAACTTGGAAGTTTTTATTGTAGTTGTACCTCTAGATTCTTTATTGAATATCTTGATATTCTGAAGTTCAATTAATGTGATTTTGGTTTCGTTTTAAATCTTATTTGGCACTCTATCTTTTAGCAGCATGAATGTTTGATTTGATGCCTTAAATGTTTAAATGTCTTGATTGATTGATGTATTATCGCTGAATTCAAATATATTTCATAATCAAATATACCCCTTTATTTATAATAATCTGTAATATTTACTATGTTTGAATGTGAATCATTTTTAAATAATTAAAAGATGTATTTGTTGATTGAATATAGAATGGATATGAAGTAGGATATTGAAATGATTTCTTAAGGAAATAATACAGGGTATTCTCATTATTAATCCAAGTTGTTTGTCGAAAAGTTTTTCTTAAGTGTTGATTCCTTATATGTTTTGTTTGTGCATTTATGCGTGTAATTAATTAATTAACATAAAAAATATATGTGTTAAAAATCTGTTTTGTTGTGTATTGTGCATAACCTCTATATAATCAATCTTTAAATTGTTATCTAAAAGATATTTGAATTTCAATTTTAATCACCAAAATTGCTTGCATCCTTGTGTTCGATCCTGGACTTCCCAAGTTATAAGTTTAAGCTGAGAACTCGTAACTGAGAAGCTAAGTGCACGTGCTACAACCGATCTCTCTTAATACAAGCATTAAGCACATCATCAGATAGCATCGTTGTTGGGAATGCGACATATTTTGTGATTATTTTTAAGAGCAAATATTTATTTTTGAATTATTCAGTAATTTTTGGATGAAATTATATTTGAGTATGTCTCCTTATGATGTGTTGTGATATCTTTCTAAATTGGTCTTTGTAAATCTCTCTCTTGAACTTCCTAATAAATTTACATTGTTTCGTGATAGGCCGTGGAGTCGACTATTTCTAAAGGACTGCAGAGGTAAAGTACTTGGAGCACTTTGTTGGAGAGCAACGAAACAAACAATTAAGATTGAGAGATTAGTAGATTAGTTCATTTCTATTCTATTGTCATTTACAACGGTTCTTGATTGAGATCTCGTTTATGTAAACAAAGGCCTCATAAAACTTTATTCTTTTTTATGTGTGATTGTGTTGAGAGTGGTTCTCGATTTGAGTGACGTTTTAGATTCAAGCTTACGCCAAATAAAAAGATCGTAGGTCATATATTTACTTGATCTATTTTCGTAATTTAGGACACACGACATAAATCTCATAAGATTCACAATTGCAAAAATCTTAGGAGATTCATAGACACACATAACTACATTCTACTTAGTCAAAATAAATTGATTTCTTCACCGCTAATAGAACCGTTGTTTAGATGCGATTTCTCGATTTGCATCATATAGTTAGATTTTAAAATTCTGTTATGCATCCACATTGGGAGTACTGGGAAGCGTTGTAAGTATCTCTAACGATTGCATGCATCATTTATTTTTGTTGCATTCCTTTTTCGATTTCTCCCTCAATTTTCACCAACCTAAGTATTAAAGGAAAAGGGATTATATGTTAGAAACACTGGTGGTCACATAATTTCAAGCAATAACCTATATCCTAAAATTGGGACTGATTGATGCAAGTTGACCTTAACTAATTGGAACAAAATCAACCTTGTTTTTGGACAGTAAAATCCTCATTTGTCTGCTGGTACATTTTTGTGAGAGAGGGACGACACTTGGATAGATCCATACATGAATTTTCATATGAACTACTGGTTCTCTAAAAATGATTAGCCGCTTCTCAGTGAGGATCTACGGGTAACCGGTAAACGGTCCAGATTTCCTTAGCAGAGTGGAGGGTTTAGAGGACATCGCGCAAGGCCCAGTCCTAAAGTAAACGGGTAGTTGTATTTATACGATCTGACTTACCTCTATACTGGTTGAGAGTGGATGGAACTAGTCATACGAATCGGGACAGTTTGTACGTAAATTTAGGTCCTAACAGCTCGTAACTCTGAAATGATTTGTACTGAATCACCAATTAAAATTTGACAAGATAATAAGGCCATCATCTCGATCTTCAACGTTGAGTTGGTGAATTAATCAGGGTTTATATTGATTTGTGCGAATCATTCTGTACATTTAAGTGCCTAGTCAAATTTAGGTTCTTTTGAAAACTAGTGTGCTCAAATTCCTTATCTCTTGAACATCCGGATGGATAATTGGTCGGATTTTTGCTCAGATTTTGCGAACCTATCACTAAACCACCCAAATATTTCATCTTCACTGGTCCAATCCTTTATTTTTCTAGACCATCCTGGTTCAAAAGCAACCCTTTCTTAGAACTGGTGTATCATGATTCCCTCCTAGGGGAAGGTAACATCTATACCAACCCCTTTTTCCCTTTTTTCTCGCTGAAGAAAATCATTGTCTTGGTGAGACTGACGTGATTTTATTATCTTCGTCTAGATCTCACTCTAGCCCTTTGTTTGATGAAGATATCGAAGACTCCGTAAAGATGCCTCCCAAAAGACAAAATGGGAATGGGGAGGAGGAAGAATGAGAGGATCCTTTGCATGCAGTGTTGGCTAGGTTGGCTGAAACTGAACAAAATCAAGCACTTATGAGAGCATAGCTCGGCCAGTTACATCTGGGTAATGATAGACCGATGTATGCGGCTTATAATCCTAGGTAGTTCCGGATGAGGAATTGGTTGACCCCAGATAAGCCTGAAGTAAAATACGGGCTAAAGCCATAATTTCTTAGTTTGCTGCCACATTTTCATGGGAATGCTCATGAAGAAACTTATGCATTCCTTAGGGACTTTGAGTTGGTCTATTCAAACCTTAGGCATATTAGGGTTAACCTAGACTATATAAGGCTCAAAGCCCTTTTGTTTGCCTTGAAGGATAAGGTTGATCATTGGATGAAAAACTTGGGGGTAGATGTCACAACTTCTGCCCAGTTCAAGGATTTATTCCTGAAAAAGTTCTACCCTTTGAGTAGAAAAAACTTGATGCGTTCACGTATCACAAGTTCTCACCCAACTTCCAATTGAAGCTTTTTGTGATTCATGGGAGAGATTTAAAGATCTTCTACAAAAGTGTCCTTGTCATGGCTTAGACCCAACCATCTTGGTTCAGTATGTATATTGCGGTTTTCACCCTGAGGTGCAGGGTTTAGTTAGTGCTGCTTGTAGAGGTAGCTATACATCGCGAGAAGCAGACACCGTCTGGAAGGTGTTTGAACGAATGGCTGAAATAAGTAGAGCACAAACTGCTAGTAGAGCTCAGTTGGAGACAAACAATTCACTCTTATCTAGTGGAGGAGAAAAAGCTACAATAGATCCTTTTGAATTAGGTTTAATAGTAGATAAACTTACTGTGGTCGAAAGGATATATAAGAGGATGGATGAGTTGGATAGTAATTGAGATGGCAGAACTTTCTGAGAAGGTACCAAAATGAAGATTCCTATTGTAACTGCATCAGCTACTCTGGTATACAGTGTTCATCGGATTCAGGAGCAACAGATGTCAGGGTCAATCCAGCCATGGGTTGAAGGCTAGCCTTTAGTTCATCCTTGTCAGCAGCAACCACCATCAGTAGAAACTATTACTGAGGAGCCTTTTCAAGTATGGGAAGTAAATGGTGTGTGGTACACCAATAACCCTTCCAAACAAGGAGGTTCTGGGGACCGATTTTCTTATCATTGCCCCCATACATTCTACGACACATCACTTACCCCCACATCTCTTCCAATACCAATGAGCTCTGGAGTCAATTTTTATCAAGCATCAAGGTAGCAGCACAGATTGAGCGTCAGCACTCATATCAAGCGGGCCAGCAAAGTCCACATTTTCAGAATCATACCTAGCAGCAGCAGTCTTCATGTTCTTCATACCCTTCTTCATCCTCCCAGCGGCAACATTCATCATCAGGTTCATTGGACTTTCAGGGGCAGATTTTAGAGGAGCTACGTTTATACAGAAATGAAGTACAGGATTTGAGGGTTGATCTAAACCGTCTCTCCTGACTACATGATGAGTGTAGTATTCCATCTACATCCATTCCAACCCATGTTCAGGCTAACCTCAATAGCCTGAACAAATCACATCAACAGCCTTCTATGGATCAGTTATACTATTCAGATTATCAAAAATCTGATTACGAGATCCCTCTGTTTTATTGTGTTAATCGTATGTCTCTCAGGATTGGATGGACCGTACTCGTACCTAATCGGGCTAAGGAGATGGATAGGACCAACTCTGAAGTTCAACTTAAGGAGACTTCAGAGGATGATGAAGTCAGACATCTTTCCCGAAAAGCAAGAACTTATAGAAAAAGATTGCAGAGGAGTGCAAGAGAGGAGCAGGACTATCAGGATCAGAGTCTACGAAGGACCTTGTGCCTTCAGATAAGGAGAATGCACAGCAGCATGCATTCCCTATCCTAAGGTAGATAATCATGTTGTTATTCCAATTGTAAAAGATTCATGTTTGAAAAACTCAGTTTCTAATTATAATAAGGAGCACGTTTTTGTTTCTGAATCTGAGTCTTCACTTCATTCTCTACATATCCCTTTCCCTCGTGCTCTTACGGTAGTAAAGCGCATCACTAATAAGATTCAGAAAGACGATCCAGATATGGCATGATTTTATAGAGATAATATCATGGTAAAAGTTCCATTTGATGAGTATGTGTCTAGTCACCCTGCCTTTCAAAAATATTTCAAGGTGAGATGCACACCAAGCAGATTTAGCAGGAAGAAACCAAACAACTACATCAAAACACATATTCTTTTGATTGTCACTACATTTTGTATCAAGAACCAGAAATTGCCACAAAAGAAGAGAGATTTAGGAGCACATTATGTGGTGAGTCATATTGATGACATAATGTTTGCAAGCACTCACCTAGATAATGGCTCTTCAATCAATTTATTACCCTTCGCCTTATATGAGAAACCGAAGTTGAGCCCTTTACGCAAATCTAGGGCAATACTTCAGTTTGCAGATAAATCAATGAAAAGGCTAAGGGTGAAATTAAGAATGTAATTATCTCTATTGAGGGACAAAATTACAATGTGGACTTCACGATCCTTGAAATGGATATCAATCATCATTGGAGAGATTCACAAATTATCCTTTGGCAGTCATTCCTTAGGACCGTTGGAGCATCATTTGACTATCAGACATAAATGATGAAGTTTTGTTCTCCAGGCGAAGAAGTGGAATTACATATGAGGCAAACAAAATAGCAACGACCTAATTCAGAGTCAAGCACATATTTCTCTTCATTTTCTGAGGCAGACTGCAATATAGTAAACTCAGTTGGGATTTGAGCACAAAATCCAACAATACAAAATGAGGTACTCTCATCAGGAGAGGACAGTGTTCAAATAGCAGTTACTGATTTGTTACTAGTTTGACTGACGAACATGAGACTTAGTTAGAAGTGTTAGAAAAAAAACGTAAGGCTTTAGGTTGGACCGTGTCGGGTCTCGTGGGTATAAATCCCGGACTATGTTCACAACATATTTTTTTGAGAAAAATGCTAGGCCTTCCCGTGAGTTTCAAAGGAGGCTTAATCCAAATCTATGGGAAATAGTTAAAAAAGAAATTGAAAAATGGTGCGGAGCGGGCTTCGTTTACCCTATTTCTAACTCCAAATGGGTGGCACCTTTGCATGTTGTCTCAAAGAAGTCGGGAATTCAGATGGTGTCCATTGAAGAAGGAGTTGAGATTGCGACAACAGTACCCACGTCGTGGTGTGTCTGTGTCGATTACAGGCACCTGAATGTTGCGACCAAGAAAGATCACTTTCCTTTACCTTTTATTGATGAAATTTTGGAAAGATTAGTTGGGAAAGAGCTCTTTTATTTTCTTGATGGTTACTCAGGCTATTTTCAAGTAGCAATCGCTCCTAAAGATCAGGAAAAAACAGCTTCACTTGTCCTTTCGGCACATATGCATTCAAGCGCATGCCTTTTGGGTTGTGTAATGCCCCGGGCACATTTCAGCAGTACGTGATTGCGGTATTTGCCGAAATTGTTAGGGATTTCCTTGAGATCTTCATGGACAATTTGTCGGTTCATGGTGATTCATTTAATTCTTGTTTAGCACACTTGGACCGAGTTCTTCAAAGGTGTAAGGAAGCGAATCTAGTACTCTTCTGGGAAAAGAGTCATTTCATGATCAAGGAGGGTATTGTGTTGGGGCAAGTAATCTCCAAAAAGGGAATGGAGGTAGATCCTGCCAAGGTGGATATCATCAAGAAACTTGATCCACCAACCAACATCAAGTCTGTTAGGTCATTTGTGGGTCATGTTAGATTTTATAGAAGATTTATTCAGGGTTTTTCTAAAATTTCTGACCAATGACAGAGCCCTTAGGAAAATAAACCGAGTTCTTTGTCGATCACAAGTGTCTGGAGCCTTTGAGCTTCTTAAAAAGAATATCTACGACTCACCGATTCTGAAAGCTCTTGATTGGTCTCTTCCCTTTGATATCATGACTGATGCTTCGGACTTTTCTATAGAAGTTGTTTTCAGGCAGAGGCAAGATCGTATTCCGTTTGCTATTCACTATGCAAGCAAAGTTTTGGATCAAGATCAGAGGAATTACACAGTGACTGAAAAAGAAATGCTTGCAGTAGTTTGGGCATTAGAGAAGTTTAGGTGTGTGATTTTAGGCTCTAAAGTGACAGTTTACAAAGATCATTCAGCTATTAGGTATCTCATGGAAAAGAAGAGTGTGAAGGAGCATCTTCTTAGGTGGATATTATTACTTCAGGTGTTTGATCTGGAAATTAAGAATAAAATTGGAGTCAAGAATGTATTAGATGATCATCTTTCAAGGATTGAAAATAAAAATTTACTTGATTCTAAGCCTATTCAAGAAACTTTTCTAGATGAATCTATTTGTTTTATAGATTAACTCCCATGGTATGCCAACAAGGTTAACTTTCTTGTCTCCAAGCAAGTTCCTCATGGTTGGACTAGAAGCAGTGTATACCGAATTAAATCGGATTCGAGGAAGGGAGGATCCATTCCTTTTCTTCGAAGGACAGGATTGTGTCTGGAGAAGGTGTATTCCTCAAGAGGAATATATGAGTGTTATCACATATAGTCACTCATTTTAAGTGGGAGGACACCATTCAGGAAAAAGAGCCGCTCACAAGATACTGTAATATGGTTTCTATTAGCCGACCTTATTTAGAGATGCGGCTGATTTTGTACGATCGTGCCTATTAGTCAGAGAATGGGAGGGATTGTTGGTTCTAGAGATAAAATGCCCATGCAGCTTGTAATTTTTGTGATGTTTTTTATGCTTGGTGCACATATTTCATGGGTCCTTTCCCTAATAGCCAAGGTTTTGAGTATATCTTGTTAGCGGTTGATTACATATCAAGATGGGTGGAAGCTATCCCAATCCGAACTGTCGACGGAAAAATCGTTTGCAAATTTATCAAAGATCATAATATTTCAATGTTTGGGGTACCTAAAGTATGAATTTCTGATGGGGGTAGCCATTTTGTGAATGGATTGATGAAATCTTTTGTCAAGGACTATAAATTTGAGCACAAGATAACTAGTCCTTACCACCCTCAATCGAATGGCATGGCAGAGGTTTTTAATAGGGAGGTAAAGAGCACTCTCCTGAAATTAGTCCGTCCAGATAGAAAGAACCGGTCACTGTTGTTGGATCAAGTTCTGTGGGCTTACATAATGTCCTACAAAACACCACTTGGTACTTCACCTTACAGAATGATTTACGGCAACCCAGGTCATTTGCCTGCTGAGTTAGTACATAAATTTGAATGGGATATAAAAATGATTAATTGGAGATGTCACTTGGGAAAACTATGTAGAGACCTTGATCTAAATGAACTAGTGGAAATCTGCAGCCAAGCATATGACAACAGCATGATCTGTAAGGACAAAGTTAAGAAGTGGCATGACTCGCATATTAGATATAAAAACTTTGTTCTTGGACAAAAGGTATGGTTGTTTAATGCAAAGTTAAGGATTTTCCACGAAAAACTTAAATCAAAGTGGATGGGTCCTTTCATTGTTAAGGAAGTGCATGAGAATGGTAGTATAGAAATCTCATAATTATCAGAGCATGCACCATCCTTTTTGGTTAACGGGTAGTTACTCAAGCATTTTATAGACTCATCAGAAAGGATAACTTTCGTAGAAATGATCAACTTCATGCCTATTGATATAGTTCCTGGTCTCATCTCCTAAGATTCATCATCTTGAGATTCAGTTAATAGTGATCCCTTCATCACTAAGCTTTCTATTCTTTATACCTAGGCCTATTTTCTGCATAAGTATAGGAAGGATCCAATTCATTCTGATCGTTCCACTCGGGTCACTTAATTTCTAATTCATATATTTATACTTAAGCTATTCCTAGGCTTAAGCATAGGGGGACCCGATTCCATATTTTCATCTAACTGATTCTTTTACTCATGATGCATCTGTGATTCTGAATTCAGTTCGTGTTTATTCTTTTATACCTAGCACGAGCTAAGGTTCATTTGACTTTGTGCTATGAGGACATAGCAAAAGCTAAGTATAGGGGGGTCTACATATATATTGTATATATACTTTAGCCATATATTATATTTTTAAAATTTTCAAACTATTGGGGTTATGGGTATCGTATTACACTTTTGAACTGATTTGTGTACAAAATATTTTGAAAATAATTTTCGAAAATTATATTATTTTACATGGTTTTCAAAAATATTTTATGGGGTTTGCAAAAAAAAACAGCTTGACATGTTTGAAAAATCATTTGTAAAACTGTTTTGAAAATCTACATATTTATGTGATATTGTTTTGAAAAATGATTTGCTTATGTTTGAAAATTGGGATTTTACTTCTTTTGAAAAATCTTTGTAAAGTGATTGTGGCAATGTTTGCAAAAAGTTTTCTAAATTTTCTTTTCAAAATAAGACTGTAAATGAATCTAATTAATTAAAACTCTAAATTAAAAAAAGAGTTTCATTATCCTCTAATTTGTGTATTCAGTTTCCTTTGTGTCTTAATTACACATCAGAGTTCTAACATTTCTCTGAACCATCTTGTAATTCTTATTTATAAGGTTACCTTTCCTTAAAATATTACAAGGATCTGTCATGGAGAAAAATCTAGATAGAGATCCTTTATTTTGGAAGATTAAATTGATACGGAGTTCTCTGAAAAGAGTGATGCCAATTAAGGAGGATGATCTTTTGATAGAAGAACTAGATATGGAAGTTCCTTTACCTTTTCTCAAGGATGTTCACTTGATGAAAAAATCACCTTTCCTATAAGTTAGGTCATTCCTCTATGTCTAGTTTTTTTCTTTTAAGAAAAACCCAAAAGTCTATCGCAGGATTTCAGGGATCAATTCGTCTTCCCATGACCATGAAGAATTTTGAGGCTTCCCATGTAGATTTGAATGTTACTTTCGAGGGAGAATGGCATCATTCTAGAAGGATAAAATCTCAAGTTGATGAAGATCTTTCTTACTTAGATTCAAAAGTTTTCTCCATTAGGAAAAAGCAGTTAAAACATGAGGTAGCATGTGACTTTAAACCTCGGAGATTTGATCTTAATTTCTAAGGAGTTGAAGTATGTAATGATATGTTGGGTATCTTTATGTGATATCCTGTCAAAGTTACCCAGTCTGTTTTAATAAAGCTCATAATTCTTAAAAATCTTTTGTAAAAATTGCTAACTTATTAATTGGTGTCTTTCCCTGACACATTTTCACTATACACACAAGGCTTGAGATGATATTCAACACTTGGTTTAAGGAGTCCCTAGACTTAGAGTTATAATGCATTAATCATTAGGATCATGGACTTAAAAATCCATACTCTTCTATTTGGAAGATATGCATGCTATATTCCATGCTTAATCTCCCTTAGAAAAGAATGTGACTTTCACTCACATACACGACTGCAATGTGATTGAGATGAGTCAAGGTATCACTAAGGAAACTAGGATTGGAGGTTTGAGTTTGGACTTGATTCCTATGACACTCGAGGATGGGATAAAACTAATGATGGCTTCATAAAAACTGAGTGTCAGCATCTTAGCCAGTATGGGACTTGTTCTCACGCTATCTCTTGATTAAACCTAAAGTGGAAGAGTGTGATGACACTAATTAATAAGTTGATCAGTGTGCGCCAATCTTTTGGAAAAAGCAGTAGAGCTAGCCAAAAATAAATAAAGAAACGATAAATGAAAAGCTCTCATCATACAAAGTCAAATATATATTAAAGAGATACCACCAAAGGCAAGCGCTCCCAACCATTTCTAAGTGTCCATTTGGACCAAAGCTATTTAGGACCAGGAGTCAGGCTAGCACCCAAAAAGGGCTCTGCATCGTAAATGTTACAAGTTTGATGTAGAAGGTATAATAGATACTCAAAAAAAGGCACACCCCGGTGTATTCCAAGGAAAACAAGTGCAGACGACTCCAACCTCTCTTGATGGACACACTGATTGGCTAAATCAAAATAAAAATGTGTTGCATTTTGGCACTAGAGAGAGAACCTTGTTCCAAAGAGAGGAAGAGAAAATAAGTACACAATCTAATATCCTCCAAAATCTAGCCTTCCATTTGTACTTTTAAAGTCTAATAAACTAATGAGAAGGTGGATTGAGACAAGACTAGATTTATTCCCTAGAGTTAAGGGTTTGGTCCTTAGGAGAGCTTCCAAGTTTGGAATTATTGGTGATGTTTTGATTCTACTCTCTTATTGCAATCAACACTAAGTCATATTCCTTATATTTACGTATATATTTAGAGTCTGACAATTAGAGAAGTTGAGTTCCTTTTGATTAAGACTTGGATCAACTTCGGGTTTAGGATTTGTAAAACCTAGTGTTTTAGGTCAAATCAAGCCTTGTATACTCACTTGCACATGTCAGGGATCTCACTAATTAATTTAACCAATTAACTGATTCTTTCTTTATTAGCTCTAGGACGAGCTTAGCTTAAGTATAGGGGTGATAAATCTCAGAATTATCGGTTTAATTGATCATATTTATCCCCTTAACGTAAGTTAACCACATGATTCATTGACTAAATAACACTAATTGCTAATGTTATATAATTAATACTAATTATTAAGTATTATTATGGTGTATTATTTTATGTGTTTATTTTTATTAAAAATCAAATAAAAATTAGAATAAAATTGTACATACATAAAAATCACATTAATAAAATAAAAATACAAAATAATAAAGAAAAGAAAAATCAAAGAAAATTGTGTTATATATCTTTTAATAGTATTTAATCTTTATCTATGTACAAATGACCTCTGATCTCTTTGACAACTTCATGAAAGTTGTGGATCTCATCGAGATCAATAACTTTCATGTTCACCACTTTTTCCAAATCGATCTCTAACTATTTTTTTTCTTGATTTTTCTTTGAGTTATCAATTTTCTTCAATGTCTGTTGGACCACGTGGTGCTTCCAGAGCGTGCCACGTAGCCCTCTCATCGTACACCATGTGTGCCTAATATTTGTCGTTCGATTGATTCTTGATTAGACAAATCTTGCCCGCCCATCTACGCCCTTACAGGAACCGTTGGATCAAAAGATTCAACGGTGCTTATTTCTTCTTCAACCTCCAGCAGTTCCTTTTCCCCTCTCCTAAAATTAGGACTGAATTGATGCAAGTTGACCTTAATTAATTGGAATAAAAACAACCTTATTTTTGGGCAGTAAAACCCTCATTTGTCTGCAGGTACATTTTTGTCAGAGAGAGGGATGACATTAGGATAAAGACACACAACGAATTTTCATATGAACTACTAGTTTTCTAAAAATGATTAGCCACTTCTCAGTGAGGATCTATGGGTAGCCGATAAACGGTCTGGATTTCCTTAGAAGAGTGGAGGGTTTATAGGATATTGTGCAAGGCATGATCCTCAAGTAAATGGGTAGTCGTATTTATACAGTCCGACTTACCTCTATACTGGCTTGGAGTGGATGCAACTAGTCATATGAATCGGGACAGTTTGTAGGGAAATTTAGGTTCCTAACAGTTCGTACTCTGAAAAGATTTGTATTGAATTGCCAACTAAAATTTGACAAGATAATAAGGCCATCATCTCGACCTTCAGCGTTGAGTTGGTGAATTAATCAGGGTTTGCATTGATTTATGCAAATCATTCTGCACATTTAAGTGCCTTGTAAAATTTGGGTTCTTTTGAAAACTAGCATGCTCAATTTCCTTATCTCTTGAACATCTAGATGGATAATTGGTCGTTTTTTTGCTCTGACTTTGCGAGCCTATCACTGAAACGCCCAAATATTTCATCTTTACAGGTCCAATCCTTTTCTTTTTCTGGACCATCCTGGTTCAAAAGAAACCCTTCTTAGAACCTGTTTATCATGATTCCCTCCTAGGGGAAGTTAACATCTATACCAACTCCTTTTCTTCCTCTTTTCTCACTGAGGAATATCATTGGCTTGGTGAGATCGATGTGATTTCATTATCTCCGTCTAGATCTCACTCCAGCCCTTTGTTTGATGAAGGTATCGAAGATTATGTAAGGATGCCTCCCAAAAGACAAAATAGGAATGGGGAGGAGGAAGAATGAGACAATCCTTTGCATGCAGTGTTGGCTAGGTTGGCAGAATCTGAACAAAATCAAGCACTTATGAGAGCACAGGTTGGCCAGTTACATCTGGGTAATGATATACCGATGGA
This sequence comes from Ottelia alismoides, assembly GCA_037367405.1. Taxonomy (NCBI): domain Eukaryota; kingdom Viridiplantae; phylum Streptophyta; class Magnoliopsida; order Alismatales; family Hydrocharitaceae; genus Ottelia; species Ottelia alismoides. The sequence goes on along the minus strand of JAZKJV010000045.1, from coordinate 825,974 downwards.
TGCGGCTTATAATCCTCGGCAGTTCCAGATGAGGAATTGGTTGACCCCAGCTGAACCTGAAGTGGAATACGAGCTATAGCCACAATTTCTTAGTTCGCTGCCACATGTTCATGGGAATGCTCATGAAGAACATTATGCATTCTTTAGGGACTTTGAGTTGGTCTGTTCAAACCTTAGGCATCATAGGGTTAACCTAGACTATATAAGGATCAAAGCCCTTTCATTTGGCTTAAAGGATAAGGCTGATCATTGGATGAAAAAGTTTGGGGTAGATGTCACAACCTTTGCCCAGTTCAAGGATTTATTCCTGAAAATGTTCTACCCTTTGAGTAGAAAAAAATTGATGCGTTCACGTATCACAAGTTTCTCCCAACTTCCAAATGAAGTTTGTTGTGATTCATGGGAGAGATTTAAAGATATTCTATAGAAGTGTCCTTGTCATGGCCTAAATCCTACCATCCTAGTTCAGTATGTATATTGCGGTTTACACCCTGAGGTGCAGGGTTTAGTTAGTGTTGCTTGTGGAGGTAGCTATACTTCACGAGGAGATGACACCATCTGGAAGGAGTTTGAACGAATGGCTGAAACAAGTAGAGCACAAACCTCTAGTAGAGATCGGTTGGAGACAAACAATTCACTCTTATCTGGTGGAGAAGCAAAAGCTACAATAGATCCTTTTGACTTAGGTTTGATAGCAGATAAACTTACAGTGGTCGAAAGAATAGATAATAGGATGAATGAGTTGGATAGTAATTTGTACATATTACCTAAGAAGATGGCAGAACTTTCTGAGATGGTATCAAAGATGAAGATGCCTACTGTAACCATGTCTGGGAGGATCCATTCCTTTTCTTCGAAGGACTGAATTGTGTCTAAAGAAGGTGTACTCCTCATGGGGAATATACAAGTGTTCTCACATATTGTCACTCACTTGAAGCTGGAAGACACCATTCAGGAAAAAGAACCGCTCATAAGAAATGGAATGGATCCTTCCAATGGGATTGATGAAATCTTTAGTCAAGGACTATAAATGTGAGAACATGATAACTAGTCCTTACTACCATCAATCGATTGGCATGGCAGAGGTTTCTAATAGGGAGGTGAAGAGCATTCTCCAGAAATTAGTACCTCCAGATAGAAAGAACTGGTCTCAGTTGTTGGATCAAGTTCTGTGGGCTTACAGAATGGTCTACAAAACACCACTTGGTACTTCACCTTTTAGAATGATTTACGGCAAGCCATGTCATTTGTCTGTTGAGTTAGTACATAAATCTGAATGGGCTACAAAAAAAGATTAATTGGAGCTTGATGAATCTCATATTCATCACTCTAAATCTCATTAATTAAGCTCAATTCCCTCAAAATAATTGGCATTTCTGCATAATTAGCATGCATGCATGTTTTGATAAGAATTGCATTTTATCCATTATTTCTGCACAAAATAAGAAGCCAAAAATCCCATCCAAAAATGACCTGTAAATAGTCTAACTTCCCTGATTTTTAACTAATTCATGCTAACTCCGAATGACCCAAAACCACCTCTACTGTGTACATATCACTAACAAGAATAAATGAAAAATACAAAAAAATCACTAACCCAAATAAGTGGACCAAAAACCCAACCCCTAGTTCTAGGATTTTCGAACTAAAACCCTCATATCTCCCCCATCCAATGTCCGATTTGATCCTACTCACTTTTGAACTAATGTACATTCAATTACCTTCAAAATAAGACCAAGTTCAAGTGAATCGGAGCTCATATGTCAAAGTTGGATTTTGGGCCTCTTTTGTACATTTTGTATTTTAGCTGATTTTGACCTATTATTTTATGTAGATAATTAACTTATTTTATTTTTCATTTATCTTCTTTGATGAAAGTTTTATTAAAATGTGTAAAAATCCAAATCCAAACTGAGCTTGAAATCAAAGAAACGAATTGGGTTCGAGTCTTTACTAACTACGTGTACAAATTTGGTCTTTTTCATGTTTTATTTTATTTCTTCTTTTTCTTAATTAATAAAAATCCAAAAAAATAGATTAATGTGTAAATATTTATTTCTGATTTTATCATATTTTTCGGTATTTTTTATCTGGTTTACAAATGATAATAAATTACAAAACTAAAAAATCAAGGTATTTTATGTACATAGGATACCCCAAAGATATCACTTTATGCCATTGTTCGATTTTGGAACTAAAACCCTCATATCTCCTCCATCCAGTGTCTGATTTGATCCTACTCACTTTTGAACTAATATACATTCAATTACCTTAAAAACAAGACCAAGTTCAAGTGAATTGGAGTTCGTATGTGAAAGTTGGGTTTTGGGCCTCTTTTGTACATTTTGTATTTTAGCTGATTTTGACCTATTATTTTATGTATATAATTAACTTATTTTATTTATTTTTCATTTGTCTTCTTTGATGAAAGTTCTATTAAAATTCGCAAAAATCCAAATCTAAACTGAGCTTGAAATCGAAGAAACGAAATGGGTTCAAGTCTTTACTAACTACCTGTACAAATTTGATCTTTTTCATGTTTTATTTTATTCCTTCTTTTTATTAATTAATAAAATCCAAAAAAGTAGACTAATGTGTAAATATTTATTTCTGATTTTATCATATTTTCCGGATTTTTTATCCGATTTACAAATGACAAAAAATTACAAAACTAAAAATCAGGGTATTCTATGTACATAGGATACCCCAAAAATATCACTTTATGCAATTGATTGATTTTGATTTTGATCTCTTCATAAAAGTTATAGATCTCATCGAGACGAGCAATTTTTGTGAAGAAACTTTTTCGATCTGAGGCCTTTTACTATTTATTTTAGATTTTTGCAAATCTTTATTTTTCGAATTTTAAGGTGTTGACCCGTGGCCGCTCCTGGAGCCGCCACGTCTCAGCCATTTTTGAGGTTTTTATTAATTCATTTTTTTATAAATATATATATATATAATCGCACGTGTGAGGCACATGCCGCCCGCGCATGTGCCGCGCACGTGCACCACTGACCCCATCTCTCATGCTGCCACGCGTCATCGCGGGGGCCCTCCGATCTCGGCCGATCGGACGACCCAGCATCTTCGTCCTCATCCCATCCACCCCACCTTTCCATAATAGGTCGGCGCTCGATTTCTCCGCCACCTTTCCGTGATTTTCGCCATCAGAGATCTCATCTGCCATCTCCGAGTTCGTCTTCCATAACCAAATCATGCGATCTCGATTTGATCACCATTTCGATCCTCGTCTTCAATCGTCGACCCCAAATCCCTAAATAAAATCCCAAACTTCCATTCCCTACGACCCCACCTTCCTTCCCGTCGACACATCGGCCCTATTTAACTCGAGCGCCGCCTCCATCGAAAATGATCCGTCGATTTGCACCAAAGGACGCGAGGCCGGTGGTGACAACACCGGTCCGCTCTCCTCTCCGGCGAGATCCGGTCATCCCCACAGCCGTCGCAGCGCCGCCAGCGGCGTACTGCTACGCTCCGACCGCTCCTAGCTGTCGATCCAACGATGTCATCCACCGTTGATACCCCGAGGATCTTCTTCACCAATGCTGCAACTCCCACGAGTTCAACCTGCTCTGCCTCGTCTTCACCGACAACAATCAACACCGCCGTCTTCGACTACGTCACCAACCACAACCTCAGCCGCGTCTTCTCCGACATCTTCACCACTCCAGGACAGTCATCTTCAACCCCCTGGAGGTTCGCGTATCACCTGCAGAACATCATCGTCAAAAGCCCTCACCACCCTCCGCCGGAGCGGCCCTTCACCGACAACCTCCGCTGTCAAAGCTTCTTCGGCCACCGCCCTCTCTCCCGGCCATCAGCAGCCATTGGCCAAGTCCAGCCGGCTCCTCCGCCTCTCTGCTTCACCCTCGCCAGTCGGGCCCAGGCCCGAGGCCCCCGCCACGTGCCGCGCACGTGGGGCGGGGGAACGTCAGCACTATCGTCAGCCCCAGGGGTCACGTGCTGCGCACATGACCCGCTGAGCAATTTGCATAAGCCCCCCTGCCCTTCCTATGAATGGCGAAATTGCAGCGGACCCCCCATCTGCAGTGGTAATTACATTCTGGTCCTCCTTTGCAGTTTATTTTATATTTAAATATTGCATAAACACCCTTGTACTCCCCCTCAGTTTTGGACCTTTTTATTGCACTATTTTATTCGTTAAAAATAAGCACTTTGTTCCTCATTTATTTCTCTACATCTTGATATGTTGTGGACATTTTTGTGATCATTGCTTAATTAATAAATGTTTTTTTGTGGAAAATTGCATACTTTACTCATTTTGTTTTCTGAAATTTATAATTGATTAACCATTGCTCTAAAAATTCTCGAAAAATCGTGGATTGTAGGATTAAATATTATTAACATTGTGCCCAAAAAGAATTACATTTGCATGCATATATTGATTTATAAAAATCATTTTGCATATTTTAGTGTTTAATTTTTGATAGGTATTAAATCTCACATTTTCAAGATTTGGGATTTTTATGAGATCCATCACCTAGTGATAGATCTTAGATACTTTTATCCCTTGAAAATAAGTAGGTTTAATATTTATTATAATTAAATATTATAATTCACTTTATTTGTATTTAAAAATTCATAAAAAAATTCATCTTGCATCAAAAAATTCCAAAAAATTACAGTGCATACACTCCATCATAATTTGCATCTTGGCCAAGTTTCATATTTTTCAGTATCGTTTGAGCGTAATTTACATTCTAGTCCCTAAAATAGACCGAATTTGCATTTTTGCATCTTTAATTGCATTAAAAATTACAAAAAACGTCTCGAAAACCGTGCACGAACTTTGATAGACAAAATTCTAGGTTGTTCCTTTACCTCCTCTTGTTTGACCTTGGGACTTGCCCAAGTAAAATAAACATAAAATCGCATTCATTAAAATTGACAAATATTTTGTGTGGTTATTCTTGACCGATTCCAATTGCCGCCTACAAAGAAACGTCATAATAATTTTTATGCACGATCAAATATATTCTTAACATGCGCAATATCAAACTCGTCAGAGCTGTCACTTGGGAAAACTATGTAGAGACCTTGACCTAAATGAACTAGTGAAAATCCTCAATCGAGCATATGACAACAGCATGATCTATAAGCACAAAGTTAAGAAGTGGCACGACTCGCATATGAAATATTAAAACTTTGTTCCTGGACAAAAGGTATGGTTGTTTAATGCAAAGTTAAGGATTTTCCACGGGAAACTTAAATAAAAGTGGACAGGTCCTTTCATTGTTAAGGAAGTGCATGAGAATGGTAGTATAGAATTTCATAATTATCAGAGCTTGCACCATACTTTTTGGTTAACGGGACTCAAGCTTTTTATAGACTCATCAAAAAGGTTAACTCCCATAGAAATGATCAACTTCATGCCTATTGATACAGTTCTTGGTCTATCAGAAAAGACATGAGTATCAGGATAGATTTATTATCTCCTAAGATTTATCACCTTAAGATTTAATTAACAGTGATCCCTCCATCATTAAGCTTTCTATTCTTTATACCTAGGCCTATTTATAACATAAGTATAGGGGGGATCCAATTTCGTTCTGATTGTTCCCCTCGGGTCACTTAATTTCTAATTCATATCTTTATATTTAAGCTATTACTAAGCTTAACTATAGGGGGGCCCTGGTCCATATTTTCATCTAATTGATTCTGTTACTCATGATGCATCTGTGATTCTGAATTCAGTTCATGTTTATTCTTTTATACTTAGCGTGACGTATGGATTCATTTCACTTTGTGCTATGAGGATATAGCAAAAGCTAAGTATAGGGGGGTCTACCATATATATTGTATATATACTTTAGCCATAGCTTGTATTTTTAAACTTTTTCAAACTATTGGGGTTATAGGTATCGTATTACACTTTTGAACTGATTTGTGTACAAGACGTTTTGAAAATAATTTTTGAAAAATATATTATTTTACATGTTTTCAAAAAATTTTATGTGATTTGTAAAAATACTGCTTGACATGTATGGAAAATCATTTGTAAAACTGTTTTGAAAATCTACATGTTTATGTGACATTTTTTTAAAAAAATGTTTTACTTAGGTTTGAAAAATGGGATTTTACTTGTTTTGAAAAATCTTTGTAAAGTGATTGTGACAATATTTGCAAAAAGTTTTCAAAATCTCTTTTCAAAACTAAGAGTGTAAATGAATCTAATTAATTAATACTCTAAATTTGAAAAAAAAGAGTTTCACTATCCTCTAATTCATCTCTTCAGTTTCCTTTGTGTCTTAATTACACCTCAGAGGTTGTGACATTTCTCTGAACTGTCTTGTCATTCTTATTTATAAGGTTGTATTTCCTTAAAATATTACAAGGTCCAACATGGAGAAAAATTCGGATATAGATTCTGTATTTTAGAAGATTAAGTTGATACGGAGTTCTTTGAAAAGAGTGATGCCAACTAAGGAGGTTGATCTTTTGGTAGAAGAACTAGATATGGAAGTTCCTTTACCTTTTCTTGAGGATATTTACTTGATGAAAAATCATCTTTATTGTAAGTTAGGTCATTCCTCTTTGTCTAGTTTTTCTCTTTCAAGAAAAAACCCAAAAGTCTATCGTAGGAGGGATTAATTCATCTTCCCATGATCGTGAAGAATTTTGAGGCTTCCCATGTAGATTTGAATATTACTTTCGAGGATCATTCTAGAAGGATAAAATTTCAAGTTGATTAAGATCTTTCTTACTCAGATTCAGAAGTTTTCTCCATTAGGAAAAAGCAGCTAAAACATGAACCAGTCTGTTACTTTAAACCTTAGAGATTTGATCTTGATTTCTAAGGAGTTGAAGTATGTAATGATATGTTGGGTATCTTTATATTACATCTATGTGATATCATGTAAAAGTTACCTAGTCCATTTTAATAAATCTCATAATTCTTGAAAATCTTTTGTAAAAATTGCTAACTTATTAATCGGTGTCTTTCCCTGATACCTTTTCATTATACACACAAAGATTGAGATGATATTCAGCACTTGTTTTAAGGAGTCCCTAGACTTAGAGTTATCATGTATTAATCATTAGGGTCCTATACTTAAAAATTCTTACTCTCCTAATTGGAAGATATGCATGCTATATTCCATACTTAATCTCCCTTAAAAAAGAATGTGACTTTCACTCACATACACGACTGCAATGATGATTGAGATGAGTCAAGGTATCACTAAGGAAATTGGGATTGGAGGTTTGAGTTTGGACTTGATTCCTATGATGCTCGAGGATGGGATCAATTTAATGATAGCTTCATGAAACCTGAGTGTCAGCATCTTAGACAGTATGGGACTTGTTATCAAGCTACCTCTTGATTAAACCTAAAGTATCAGGGTGTGATGACATTAATTAATTAGTTGATCTGTGTACGCCAATCTTTTGGTTAAAGAAGTGAAGCTAGCTAAAAACAAGGAAAGAACTGATAAATGAAAAGCTCTCGTCATACAAAGTCAAATATATATATATATATATATATATCAAAGAGCTATCACCAAAGGCAAGCGCTCTCCACCATTTCTAAATGTCCATTTGGACCAAAGCTAGTTAAGACCAGGAGTCGGGCTATCACCCAAAAAGGGCGCTGCAATGTAAATGCTACAAGTATGGGTGTAGAAGGCATAATAGATACTCAACCTGGTGTATTCCCAGGAAAACAAGTGCAGACGACTTCAGCCTCTCATGACGGACACAATGATTGGCTAAATCAAAATAAAAATGTGTTGCATTTTAGCACTAGAGAGAGAACCCTGTTCCAAAGTGAGGAAGAGAAAATAAGTACATGATCATATATCCTCCATAATCTGGCCTTCCATTTGTCCTTTTAAAGTATGACAAACTAAAGAGAAGGTAGATTGAGGCAATACTAGATTTATTCCCTAGAGTTGAAGGTTGGGTTCTTAGGAGAGCTTCCAAGTTTGGAATTATTGGTGATGTTTTGATTCTACGGTCTTATTGCAGGCAACACTAAGTCATATTCCTTATATTTATCTATATGTTGAGAGTCTGACAATTAGAGGAGCTGAGTTCCTTTTGATTAAGACTTGAATCAACTTAGAGTTCTAGGATTTCTAAAACCTAGTGTTTTAGGTCAAATCAAGCCTTGTATACTCACTTGCACATGTCAGGGATCTCACTAATTAATTTAACTAATTAACTAATTCTTTCTTTATTAACTCAGGATGAGCTTAGCTTAAGTATACAGGGTGATCATATTTATCCCCCTAACTTAAGTTAACCGCATGATTCATTGACTAAATAACATTAATTGCTAATTTATGTGTTGCTTATAATTAAAACTAATTATTAAATATTATTATGGTGTATTATTACATGTGTTTATTCCTTATTAAAAATCAAATAAAAATTAGAATAAAATTGTAAATAAATAAAAATAGCATTAATAAGATTAAAATACAAAATAATAATAAAAGAAAAATCAAAGAAAATTGTGTTATATAGATTCTAATAGTATTTAATCTTTATCTATGTACAAATGACCTCGGATCTCTTTGACTTATACATGAAAGTTGTAGATCTCATTGAGATCTACAACTTTCATGTTCGCCACTTTTTTTGAAAAGTTCAATGGATCTGCCCGGGGGAGCTAACTTGGCTCCACCCGCCCCACTTCGCCTGGTTTTTTATTTTTTTTTTGAAAATATATTCTGTGGAATTTCATCACTATATCCATGTATTATGTCATTAAAATTTCGTACAAAATAGAGACTCCTACGGCCTCCATCCAGGTAGTCATTTTTTAACGGTAACAGAATTGCTAAAAATGACCATGTTTGGATGGAGGCCGTAGGAGTCTTTGTTTCGCACAAAATTTTAGTGACATAATATAGGGATATATTAGTGAAAATCCATGGAAGAATTTAAAAAAAAAATAAAAAACCGAGCGAAATGGAGCAGGGCAGATAAGTTAGCTCCCCCCATGGGGGCAGCCCCAAACTTAGCTCTCCCCATGGGGGCAGCCCATTTTACCCTTTTCCAAATCGGCCCCTAACCATTTTTCTTTTGATTTTTCTTTGAGTTGTCGATTTTCTTCAATTTCTATTGGACCACGTGGCGCTTCCAGAGCGTGCTACGTAGCCCGCTCATCGTGTGCCATCTATGCCCAATATTTGTCGTTTGATTGATTCTTAATCAGAAAAATATTGCATGCATATATGCACCCTTATAGGAACCATTGGATCAAAAGATCCAACGGTGCATGTTTCTTCTTCAACCGCCAATATTCCTTTTCCCCTCCACAAACTGACTAACTTCCCATCTTCAACCTATTTTCCTGATCTCTTCCGGATCCTTTTCGACTAACTGCCACCTTGAATCCCTACATCTAACTCCTTAGATTCACGCCAACCACCCGTTATTCCCTAAATTAAACTTTCTTACCCATGGCAAAGGCGTAAACTTTCCATGAAACCACCCGCAATCTCCGCCTTCTCCTTCTTTAAATACCCCACCGCCGCCTAGTGTGGCGGTTGTCCACCCTTGCAAGAGATCCCCTTGTCTTTCTGACCTCCTTAGTGATAGAAAGTGAGACTGAGGATCAAGCAAGAATAGGCTACGAGCTCCAATGAGAACCTTAGTTTCTTATACCAAGTCACGGCCTAGATTTGAGGTTGTTCGAGCTTACTTTTGCCAAGAAGAACTTTAAGCAAAGATGATGAGGCTCTTAGCTTTGTCTTTCGGCTAAAGATTCAATTGATTCCATTCCTTCTTCAAAGTTCAAGTTTCAGGTCAGCACTTGATTCTTTTATTATTGTAATTTTGAGAATTTACTCCTCAATTGCTAAAATTTCTTAAGCTTATCGGAATGGTTAGATACCTCCATTATTGATCAGTCCTTCAAGCATGTTAACCCTAGCTATCAATTCGTTATATCCATACATATGATTCTTTGATCTTTACCTTCTTCTGTGTGAAGAAAACCCCCAATAGGGCTCCTCTTCAAACTTCGAATAGCCCACCATCTCATTCCATATTCAATGCATTTTTTTCATATATTACTTATTTGTCGTGAGACTAACAATGCAGGACAATGCATCGTCAATGATCAGAAAATGAGTGAGAGCTTTGATCTCCTATTTGGTCTCCAGTGACACTCCATCGACTAGGTTCTTCAGGCATCCTTGCATCCTCTTCGAGCAACCATCTTCTTCAACTATGTCAAGTGAAGTTGATTGGTTCTTCAGATCGTCAGAAGATGAACGGAGGAGCAAGATAGACCTCATCAGAGCCCTACCCTGCTTCCCCCGTGCACGGCGAACTTCAAGAACACCAGCAAAGCAGTGACCGTTGATCTCTCACATTTGGGTGAGATCCAACGATCCTAGATCAGCCACGTTGTTCTTCGCAGCAACGATTCAAGTTGCAGGTTCAGATGATGTGCCTAACTCAAAGGGACATGCGAAGTAGAACGTGTCCCAAGCCACCTTATCTGATCCTAGAATATTACGTGAACAGCACATGCTTGTGGGTAAATTACAGATTCAATCCTGCAATTTGTAACCTTCTGTGTTTTCAATTTACACATCTGATGCGGTTTTTATTATTTGCATTTAAGTCCTTATTTGTCCTTATATGTAAGAAAACTTGGAAGTTTTTATTGCAGTTGTATCCATGGATTCTTTGTTGAATATCTTGATATCCTGAAGTCCAATTAATGTGATTTTGATCTCAGCATGAATGGTTGATTTAGATTAATAATTGACGCATTGATTGTTAATATTTAATGGTCTTTATTGATTGATTTATTATAGTTGAATTCAAATATCTTGCATAATTAATTATACCCCTTTATTCATAATAGTCTTTAAGATTTACTATGTTTGAATGTGAATCGTTTTTAAATTATTAAAATACGTATTTGTTGATTGAATCATTAGAGTAGATATGAAGCAGGATATTGAAATGATTTATTAAGGAAATAATTCAGGGTATTTTCATTATTAATCCAAGTTGTTTGTCGAAAAGTTTTTTTAAGTGTTGATTCCATATATGTTTTGTTTGTGCATTTATGTGTGTAATTAATTAATTAACATAAAAAATATATATGTGTTAAAAATCTATTTTGTTGTGTCTTGTGCATAACCTCGATATAATCAATCGTTAAATTATTGTCTAAAAAATATTTGAACTTCAATTTTAATCACCAAAATTGCTCGCATCCTTGTGTTCGACCTTGAACTTCCCAGGTTATAAATTTAAGCTGAGAACTCGTAATTGAGATTTATCTCAGTTCTGTATGAGAAGCTAAGTGCACGTGCTACAACGGATCTCTCTTAATACATGCATTTAGTGCATCATCATATACGACATAGGTCTTTGGTTATCACGATCTCATTAAGTCAACTCTTTGATCTATCTAATCCGACACCTCTGAATCTCTATTACCATGCAGAGGATTTGCATCAATAGGTCGGTCAGATATCATCCTAATGAGAAAGGATTGCCACCTCCTACTCAGGCTGGAGATCATCTCTTAACAATCATTTGACGATGCTTGATGAGTCCTCAATCTAACTCCTTAGATATTCATCCCAGCATCAGCCTCTACGATCCAACAATTTAATCAATAGCTATATGATCATTAAGATGGTCGTGGTAGATAACCCTCAATGTGCTAAGGGACCGATTATGCAAATTAGTTATTCTTCATTTCAGATCATTGAATGATATTCGCAAAAATATTATTGCATAATGGCTCGATGTGGGCTCGCATGTCCAACACAAATTGTGAGCTCAGAAATCGTCCGGAATCATTAGGGAAGACGGTTGCATGGAATCGATATGGGTGTTGATGGAGTCCCGACCAAGCCATCCATGAGTCGTCATCTTGAGGGTGAAGAAGAAAATTGAGAAAGGATGAATAATACAGTGATGAACAAGAAATAAAAGGAATGCAAAACAGTAGAATGGCTCAAAATGAGTGAGCGTCGAATGAGAATAAAAAGAGAAAATGAAAAGCAAAAATGGTACAATTGTACAGGATTGATCTTTAACTTTAAACTAAATCAAACAAATACATAATAAGTTTCAGATCTACCAACTCAACACAATGTGAAGCCGTAAGAGTTTGGCTATTTTTATCTTTTTAATGTTATTTTTTTTGCAGGCAAAACTTTTAGCAAGTCCTTACGAGGGCTCAATCCCTATAGGAGTGTGTGTACTACCAGGAAAGTTCCCCGTACTTGTTCCACCTCCTTTGTAACATGTGATCTACGCACTTAGAGGTCCTTGATCTAGTGCATGGGGGTACACAGTTAAAGAATAGAGAAAGCAAGCCAATATGCGAAACCACTACTTCCCTCGCAAGCAAGGTACTCTGAAGTAAAACGATGAGATAAACACACCCGTGAGAGTGTGGTCTATGCTCAATACTTCAGACCAAGTTAGATGCTCCACACAAGGCAGGAACACCGTCGTCGACAGGACTCTACTCGCCTACGTACAATAGAAGCTCCAATACTTCATCATCCCAGGTGATAATCAAGGCTGCCACAGAACAGGTTTTGGACTTTAATCCTTAGGGGTCATGCCTCACTCAGTCTGAACTGTACTTGAAAACAATGACGGATTTATGAACCTAAAACAATGATGTCTATTAAGAATTTTATTTAAGGTCAAAGTTTTATTAGCAATCCCCCTTGTTTTAATTTTTGGATTTTTAAATTTTTAAGTATTTTTCAATACAAAGCATCTAAGAACTTTTTTGTATTTTCTTTTTTAACCTAAGTGATAAAAATAGAGGGAGATAGTGGCAAAGAGATGCAAGTTGATACTAGAGTGAAAATGTCACTCTCATATCAAATGATGCATGCAAAGTAAGAGGACTTACAATGCTTTCCAGCTCTCTCCATGTGGGATGCAAGGCAGAAATATAAAATGTGTGCATTATATGTATGGCATGCAAAACGTGAAATCACCCTAAACAAGGATTGCTTTAACGTGAAGGACCAAATGCTAACTACTTAAAAATGGATTCTAAGTGTCTGATCTTGAAGACTCCTCGATGCTCACCACAACAGGTCTTGCTAGCATTGTATGGAGCCTCTCATGGTACACGGTTCCAAATTCCAGTAATTAGCCCTTAATATTTGACTAGATCCCAGAGAAGCACATGATTCTAATTAAGATTTGGACATATTTTACCAAGTCAAGCTATCCTATATATAGAGGCTCAATCATATAAAACAAAGAAAAAAAGGCAAAAGGCTAAAAATGTGAGAAAACAAACAAAATAAAGGTGAAGAAAACATGAAAAATCCAATGAGGCCCCCATGTGAACAAACACCCAGGCAATGGACCTAGTGAGGTGGCAGTGTCCAAGAGTGTCCAAATTATTACAATTTAATTTACAAAAATAAAATAAAAACTATTCTCACAAAATAAAACAAAAAATACTAGAAGAGTATGCTCCACTCCTTCCCTCTCTGTCTTCTTCTCCTGCTCTCTCCAATTGGCTCACAACTAGAAGAGGCAATCTCCTCATGGCTCAAGTGCCTCCACCCATTAAGAAGAAGTCGTTGCCACACGGTCCCTCACAAGAAAGTCAACAAAGAGACAATGGGTCAGAACCTAAATAACTATCAAAAAGAAATGAGCAGAAAATAAAGGAGAAAATAATGTACACAATATACAAAAATGATACACTATTTGTTGCTCCCGGGCAATGGTGCCATTTGGTTAATCGAGATCCACATGTTGTTGTGTGTGCATACAAGGCGAGGTACGATCGTTGAAGTGACAGCTCACGAAGACCTCAATTAAATCAACAATCAACTCACACAAATAATCAAGCACTCAAGACAAGTGGATCACAATTTATTATAAAACCCTAAAAACAAATGTGTAAAGTGGACAAGTACGATAGGGTGTTGAACTTAGGGAACAAGGGGCATAGTAAATATATTATTTATCTTTAAATAATATAGCTCTGTATGGATGTATGTATGTATATATATATATATATATGAACAATATTCACTCAAAGTTTTTGTGGGTTTTTTAATTAATATATATTTTCTAATATTTAATTTTATAATTTTTTAAAAATTTTTATTTTCTTATTTTTAATTTGTTTTTAATATATAATACATAGATAAAAGAATATATAGAAGTGTATAATCTAATATGTATAATATATTTGATATATAATAGAATATATATAAATATATAAAAATTCAAAAAATACCAATAAGAATAATCCTTTTTATTTTTATAAAGGATTTAAAATATATTGAGGGTATTTATAATAATTAATAATAACATAAACTAATAATATATAAGTATACATATGCTAAATAGGGTATTTAATTTATACATATATCTATATATAGTTAAAATTACAAAATAAAGTATTTTAAATTTTTCAAATATTCTTCTATTTTTTTGAATTTGGGGGGACTTTTTGTATAATTTTTTGCCTTTTAAAATTAGAAATAGGGTAAAATAAGGAATATAAATATGTTGATTTAATTTAAGATTTAAAAATAGAAAATGGGTCGAAAATTTCCCAAAACTAATTTTAATAAATACAACTCGATTTTTAAAGACTAAATAATAATCAGAGGGTAATTAAAGTAAAATGTCTACACATGTGGGGATCCATGTGAGGTGACCCGGTAGAGGACTAAAGTGAAATATTCAAATGTTCCAAGGATACATGTAATCTCTCCCAAAAAGTTAAGCCTAATTAATATATTTACATGACTTTTTATAAAGTACAAAATATGTAAAGGGGGTATATGATATTTACCCCACTTAAGTCGCTTCCATCCAGTCGCTTGCTCTGTTCCACATGGATGACCTGACGGCCCCCCTCTTGCATACCCCATCGATTTAACCAAATGGCCAAGATTAGATCTAAGCCATGTTCTTGATCGAACGATCGAGAGGTGGTCTGCAAGAATAGTCGACGAACACTCCTCCGGTGATCTTCGATTCATTTTGTTCTCCTTCATCTGACGGTGGATCCTCACTCCATCAGGTCCAGTAGCTTGTTGGGGCTCCTCCGTGTAGGGCTGTCAGGAAAGCTCGATGAGCTTAACTCGAGCTCGGCTTGTTAAGGGCTCGTGAGTCGGACTCAAAACCTTAACGAGCCCGAGTTCGAGTTGGGTTTTATGGCTCGTTAGCTTATTGAGTCGAGTTCGAGTTGGGCATTGTTCAACTCCGAAACTCGACTCGATAACTCGTTTTCCCTCTTAATAAAAAATTAAAAACATATATATCGAAACTTCCACATTGTGTTTGATATAGAAATATAAAATAGAGGTTAACATTTTTCTTGCCCAAAAAGCTATAGAAAAGAGTATAAAAAATCAAAATTACAAATGTCATTTGCATAATTTAATGTATAAAATGGAAAAATGACTCATTAAGAGGTTCATGAGCCTGCTCATTTTGAGGCTCATGAGCCCGCTCAGAAACTCATGACTCGATAAGAGGCTCATGAGCTAGCTCATTTTGAGGCTCGTGAGTCAGCTCAGAAACTCGTTGCTCAATAAGAGGCTCGCGGGTCAACTCGAACTCGACGAGTTCGAGTTCGAGTTGGTGATCCAGGGCTTGACCCTTATCGAGTCCGAGTTCGAGCCTTCGGTTTCTTATCGAGTTCGAGTCCGAGTTGAGGCCAACTCGGCTCGTTGAAGTTGATAGACACCCCTACCTCCGCGTGTGCAGGGCTACTCCGATGAGCTCGAGGAGTCTAGATGGGGGTGTGATATATTGAGTTGCTTCCAAGTGACTTAGAGGTGCTCCAAGTCTAATTGTTGGCTCCAGATGGCTCCTCAGCGCTAAAGACCTACGCCAAAAACTTCCTAGGCTCGAGGCTATGTCCTCGACTGTTGGATGAAGTTGAAGGCAGCGTGGTGGTGAAAGTGGCAAACCTACGGCGAAGTGTGGCAAAGCGAGGTTCGATTTGCATGATCAACTGAGGATCATGGTTAAACAAATGGGGGGATTGATGGAGCACACGAAGGGGAATGGAGTGAGGAGGTTATCGGGCGGAGATATAGTTGGGAGACGAATTTGGCCTGGAGCTCAAGGTCCAAGATAAAAAAAGGGAAATCGAATTACGTCTAATCCTAATGCTTAATGTCAAAATGTAAATACAGAAAAGAAAATTTATCCTATGATTTACCTAAGAACAAGAGGCTGGACCAACAGGCGGAAGCCCTCTGACGATGGATTTGGATTTTCTCCACCAATGCTCATCCTCGCTACAGCTCCTCCCAACTTTGAGTTGTCACCAAGAAGAAGAGTATGCAGTGAACCTGAAGGGCTAAGAGCTACGGAAGAGGGATCAATCTGGAGTTGGGGAGAAGGAGCTGATTGAATAGGCTACTGGAGGAGGTGACTTTGATCGAGAGTTTTGGTTTGTTCAAGGAAGATCGGATCGATCTAAGGCGTGGGCAATTTTTAGGTGCATTAGATCAATAGGTTTTGTTTAGATCAGACGACCAGGAAATGAGTGGATTGAGCAGGAAAAAGGGATAAAAACCTGGGTCTAACACGTTCCACAGCTTGAGATAAAGAGAGAGGCCAGTTGACTGAGGTCAAACAATCTAGGCTTCTAGTTGGTCCACGTGGATCAACTAGAAAAATCCCTAATCAAAATTCCTCATAAATTTAATAATAAAGAATTAATGAATTAATTAAATTTTAATTAAAACATGAAAAATTTTTGTAATTCAATGTATTACGTTACTTTTTATTCTAAATTAATATCTACATGTATAAGCATAGGTAAAAGTACACGTATTTTGGTATTTTATTTTTAATTGTATTATATATTTTATTATTATATATAAGAATTTTATATATATTTAGTTTATTTAAATACACATTTGGATATTTTTATTGTATTTTTTGAATTTATATGCACGCTTAAATAAATATGGGTGTTTATTATATAGGTATATACATATTTAATTCATTTGTATATGATAATAGACATATTCATTTTATTTTACTTTGACATTTTTATTCTATTTTAATTAAGTACATGTGTTTTAAAGAATATTTATATTTTTCTAAAAATAAAAAGAATTGAAAAATATAAAGAATAAATATATTGAATATAATATAGTGTACAATGATTTTGTGTCTTAACTCCAAATTGAATGAAACTACCTTCACTAAATAACTTATTTATATGTATACACAATTAGAGGTAATTTTTTCAATTTGATATCGTATGAAGATGATACATGTATGTAAATTGGCTTTTTATTTTGTGTTTCTCTAGCACACTATGCTTTATTTTTTAGTCAAATAAATTTATATGTTTATTTAGCTTTTTATGTATAATATTGATGTTGAGGGTTTTATTATTTGAGGTATAAAAAGTAATAAAATAAAATAGATCCCAAAATGGGACTATTGGGCACAATAAATTAGGGTTTTATCTGTATTTTATACAATTTCTCCGGTCAATATCCTCCTACTTTATTCCTTATCGATCAAATCATCATGAAGACTGGGTTTCAGGGTCTAGGGTCATTCAATACCTTCGGTACCTCATTTCTATTTATTTTCTTCCTTTATTCTTTTATTTTGGATTTAAATACATATATTATACAATATTTATATTGTACTTTATACAATTTATATTGTGTTTATTTTGACAAATTAATGACATATACATGCATTTAGGTAGGGATTTAAGGCCAAAATGAAAGAATAAAGGTAATGAAATGGAGATTCTTCAAGAAGATCGGCCCCTTTTTATAAAAAAACACGATAACTTTAGTAGAATATGTATACAGTTTGTATTATAATGTACAGTTTTAATGTTTGTATTATAATGTGCAATTTTATGTCGAAATTGTATTTATAATGTGCAACTATAATATAAATTGTATACGCATTGTAGTAAAGTGCTCGTGTTTTCTACAAAAAGAGAGTGGCCTTCCTAAACTCGGGAAAGATGCATCCTATTAAAAGGGTCCCCTCTATATATACATAGAGAGAGAGAGAGGGTTGATCCTGTGAGAGTATGAGAGCAATGGTTCTGGACCACTAGATTCGGTCATCTCTCTTTTGGTTGATTGGAGTAGGAGAGAGATGAGCATAATCTAGTGGTCCAGAATCACTTCTCTCATGCTCTCACAGTTTCTGGCTCTCACAGGATCAACTATATATTTGGGCCCCCAAAAGTTAGGTTGTTCCTGCCATGTATTTCATAATATCCATCTAATATGTCATTCCAATTTCATCAGAAACAAACAGAGACTCATATCCCCTCCATTCAGTTGTCGTGTTGTAATGGTATTAGAATTGTTCTAATCTATAGTAATGAAAATACATGATGGTATTTTCCAAAAAAAATCCAGAAAAAAGTGCCAGAAAATGGGACGAGAACACGTAAATGTGTGTTGATCTATTGGTTCGTCAACAAAATGATTAACGGGTTACATATTTCCAAGTGCTAGTTGTTAAGTGATTAACTAGCACATAAGCGCACACACGTGCACACCTACGCACAACGCATGTAAACATGGATGCACACACCCCTATATGTGTATAGTTAGTGTGTGTGTGTGTGTGTCTGTCTGTGTGTGTGTGTGTGTATGTATGTATGTGTGTGTGTATGTTTCTGTGTGTGTGTGTGTATGAGTGTATGTGTGTATGTGTATATGTGTGTGGGGGTGCGTGGGCGTGTGCGTGAGCATGTGTGTGTGTGTGTGTGAGTGTGAGCATACGTGAGATAATGCATGTGCGAGAATAAGTTAGGATTGTTATGAAGTTCTCTCATTCAAGTTTCGAAAGTATTGATACAATTAGAGATGCAAGCGGACGGATACAAATAATGATATACTCGTTACCATATCCTTATCTGTTTTAAAATATGTCTACGAATATGGAAATGGAGACATAGTGAATATTGAAATTTGCAAACCATACCCTTAAATACATATACATGTATGAAAATAAATAACCATGCTTTCACTACAAAAAAGGCGTGATTGTCATGCACATACTGGCTTGCACCTAGGTATCTTGTGCATTATAAATGCCCCCTGATGCATTCAGGTAGATATATTTAATAAACGGAAACGGACTATCCTGTACATTATAAATATCCCTTGACACTCTGCATTTAGTACGATTATTTTCATAACGTCAAAATTAATAGTTAATCAAATCAAAACTAATAACCTACAAAAAAGACAATAAATTTAAAAAAATATAATATTATGCTAAATTTAATAGGGATATTTACCCAGTGAACCCTGAAATCTTTCAAAATTACCTCTACGACCTTTGAAACATCGATATTCCTCCCTCGACCCCGTAATCTTGCTCCGTCTTACCCTATAGACCCTACCGTTAATTTGATATTTTTTAAGTTAACTTGTTTGGGTTTAAGTTGAGTTAATCTAACCCTAGCAAATCCAAGGGCCCTCCTTTCTTCTTCTCTCCCCCTTCTTCTTCCACACTCTCTCCTTCTTCACTCTTGCTGGACGAAGTAAGGGTTGGGCACGGCGGGGGGATAGGTTCCTTTGATCGGGGTGGGGAAGTGGACGGGAGGAGCATCCGCGCGCGGGGAGGGGGGGTCGGGAACGACGACGAGCATCAGCTCCAGCTGCTGGTGGGAAGCGGGCGACACGAATGCCGTGATCTTCAGCGACGGCAAAGCGGAGGGGCACCTCTGCGAGAGCTCCTGCAGTAATGAAGACCATTGCCCGCCAACGCCGACATCGAAATTGATGATATGGATGCGTTCGCAGCTGGTGAGCTCCTCCAGGTGGGTTTATTTCTGCAGCCTCCTGGCGGGAGTAAAGCACCAGAATCGACTTCGGATGCCGATCTCGATTTCCCTCTTCCTCCTCCTCCTCCCTTTCTCGATCCCTTTCCTCCTCGAAGCAGCGGTGATCCGCTCCCGCGCTCGCCGGCGGAGGTCCGCGGGGTTCTTCCACCCCTACACTAATGACGGTGGCGGTGGCGAGCGCGTGCTGTGGTGCGCTGTCAGGGCTGTGCAGGAGGAGCGCCCCGACCTGGAATGCGTCGTCTACACCGGCGACGACGCCTCCCCAGAGGGCCTTTCTGCTCGCGCCCTCGATCGCTTCGGCGTTCGTCTACCTCGCGCCCCAAGGGTAATGACCACGCTCGATTTTTCCAAACGAATTCTGTCGCAATTTTTTTGATAGTTCGTTGGTGCTTTTTGATCCTGTGAGGTCGATTCTGGGACACGGCGATGGTAATTTTTTATTTTTTGTTTCATCTTTCATACCCTCTCCACATAATTTGGAAGGAAGAGTTCACAGTTCAATAGAGGTTTCTTCCTTGTGCTTCAGTTTTGATGCGTTTGGGATAAGCATTTTGCTGTTGCTTGTGGGATTTCGGAGGCGTTTTAGTCAAATTGTTAGAAGTCACCGGAGATCCCAAGAGGGTGGGAGGGAATGGCACTTGCCGTAAATTTGATAAATAAAATGGGTATCATATAAAGAAGATAACGGAATCTGGTCACTTTTAACGAGGCAAATGGATGGGAGTTAACCACAGGGTCTGTGGGATAAAGGTTAGCAAGATTACGGGGTCGAGGGAGGAATATCGATGTTTCAAAGGTCGTAGAGGTAATTTTGAAAGATTTCAGGGTTCGCTGGGTAAATATCCCAATTTAATAACATGTACAATAAATAATTAAATAATATATATATATATATATATATATTCTTCCCGATTTGAAATTTGACTCCATATACAATATACTGTTAAGTAATTCTATAACATATTTAGAGAGACACGCACAAGTTGATGTATGTATATACAATATACATACATTAATTCAACAATACGGATATCAATATTCTTATCAGTCAAAAAAGATGCAACCATATATGTATGCGTATACTCAAAAAATGAAAATAATATCCATATCCTTATTCGTATCGACCAAAATAAAAAAATCATATCCATACCCGCTTCAGAAGGATAAGATGAAGGACGGGTACGGATATATCTTTTGCATCCGATTGCATCTCCTAAATACAATCCATACTTGTCTACATCGGAATAGCCTAATAGAACTGTTGGAAAGAGTTTCATCGCAATCATTAGGATAGGAAAATAAATACGGGTGTAGGATTTATTACTTTTCAACTAACTTCTTAAAATTACACATGAAGCTTTGTATAAGCATTCACCATGGTGATTATGTTTTTACACTCTCTAATCCATGTTCTATTATCACGACCTATTTATCATATTAAGCAGGATACGAATTGCACAGAAACAAGTTGAGTAGGAGAGATACTTCCCTTAAAATCGTTGCTTTCCGAATTCTAAATTTATGAATTGTATGTTTACTTAAATTGACTAGTGGTGATAAACGGCATTGATTTTGGTGACTATAAAAAACATCCTGAGCTATGTTGGCGAACATGAGTTAGTCGAGTTGTGCACCGACGGGAGCGAAGTTCATGGATATCAAGAAAAGAATTTTCTTCATAAGTCGACCAATAATGATTTTTCCTGGGCTTTTGTGGAACTTCTCCAGTAGCATCTTTTTGGGGTAATTGAACAATATGAAAATCAGAGGGTTCAAAAGGTACCAGAAAAAAGACTTTGGGTGCATCGGATATCACAATAACATGTGAATAGCAAACTGCTTCCACCTGATATGAGCAAGGATTTGGATCTCCTTTTACTGTATGGAACCCCAAAAGCTCAATCAAAGACCATTTTATGTGGATATATTTCTTGATGTTGTATCTCGAAATATGCCGACATGCAAATGTTCTGCTATCTTTTGGCATACACCTAAGAATTGGGAAGATCAACATTGTGAATCCATCAACAGATATATAGAGCAAGTATGGTCATTTCAAAATTTATATATAATAAACATGATAATATCACTTAAACACAGTCGCCTTGCCTGATTCTAGATGAAAGATAACAAAAATGATACAAAACATAAGCTTACAAGGCTAGAGCTCATAGCTATCTCTGTTTGAACCAGTGGCAGAGAAGAAGTATTCTCTAGCTATAGTAGCCAATCCCTCCAAATCTTTTGCCCCCACTTCCATGCAATCACGAAGTAAGTTGCCTTTAGCCACTTCTGTTTGCACTAGAATTACCATATCTCGCAGAGGCCCCTGTACATTTGAATTGAAATTGAAACCAAAATAGACCATAAAAATCCATCGAAATGGACATATCATGAAGCATGTGGCTTCCATCTTAAATGACAAGGGCTCAAATCTTGGCAATTACACATTTTCAAAAAAAATACCATAAGAGTTCTCCCTTCAGTTCATCTTCCAATTCCAAATTAGAGGTAAAGAAACAAAACTGTGCATGCTAAAAAACAATTAATGGCATTAAAAGTTTTTGAATGTAAACATTAGGCTGCATCTTTGCCATTTAGTTAAGAAGCAAGGTTTAAACTTTGCTGAAAGGGCAGTGTTTGACGAAAAAGTGTTTCTCCTTTTGGATAAGTTAAGAAGCAGCTGCAAGATCATGTTGTTAATGTCCTGTTGCTAGTCACGGGCAATACAAGTATTGTGGCGGACATCCCTTAACAATCTTACATTTCTTTTTGGAAGTAACCATCTGCTGAAAAATAAAATTTTAAAAAAAGAGAGAATCGCAGCAAACATAATATGAAAACAGAGTTTATGAGATTAGAGAAGATCGTTATGGCCGACCTAATCCACATGAGTAATGGCCTCATAATAGTGTCTATGCATTGTTTCTTCTCACTGAAACTTGTAGTACACGGCCTATATATAGGCCTGCTCACGCCCGAGTCTCTCATAATAGACGATGTGAAACCAAACTTATGATCCCATACTACAATCAATAATTCTTTGCCTAATATCCAATTACCTTGACCCAATCTTTCACTATTCTCAACACCCCTCTCAAGCTAGAGCAAGCACTCAGCTTGTACAAGCCTAAATCTCCCGCTCATTCATATTGAATACATGACAACTCAAACCACTTCGACCCAACACATAATTCCGTGGTTGCTGATGACTACATCTTGAGTCATGCTGGTGAGTAAGAGGATCTAAAGGTTAAGTCTAAAATGATGATCCAGCAAGCAAGTGGACAGAAACCAGACTCGTGCTCTGTATCCTCATTAATCAGGATGGCGGACACTATAGTCAAGCTTGACAAAACGGCTGACTCGGCCAATTAGCCGGTCCATTTAATCGAGTGAGGTTGTCGACTTGGTTAAAACTAATCAGCCACTAGTCGAAAAACCAACTAGTCAACCTGATTAGTTTGTCATTTTTTGCAATTTGATTGTGTTTTTTTACTATATAAAGCAAACTTAATGTAAGATGGCTAATGTTCGATTTGAATTCAATTATGTTTTTAATTCATTGATAAAATAAAAAATGTTCAAGTTTATGTAAATATATTGGAATTCAAATACTTAAAAAAGAGAAAACCGACTAAAGATCAACTAAATCCATTTACTTGCTCGATTGCCCATCAATCTGTACTCAGTGACCTAGTCGACAGATGACAAACTACCAACTTTTGCAACCTTTACTAAAATGAGTTTATCTAGAAATCTCTGGCTGGCTCACATCTTGTCTCCTAAGTGAAAAACGATTGAAATAATATGAAATAATAGCTGAAAAGTAGTCTTCTACCATGTGTAGATCTAGAATATAGATCTCTCATGGGACCCTCGAAAACTATTCCTTCTCATAATTACCTCAAAGGAAGGATCTCCCAAGGTGTGATCAAGATGAGTCGAGAACAACTCCTTGGAAATATGATGCAAGGTGCAATTGCAAGATTTCTTCCGAATAACAATCGAAATAGCGAGATCATGGTTTTAAAAAATGTGAGGCAGACCGAGGTAGTTTTCCCTTGATGAGGCAAGGCGTAAGCCTCAAGGCGGTCGAGGCGTAAGCCTCGATTTTTATAGGAAAATAGACATAAAATACAATTAAGCATAATCATAAATATTTAAAATATCATAAAGTTAGATATTCCCCAACATATTTATATCGATATGAGACCGATATCGGTATCGATATGGCGATATATCCTCCTTTCAGGCCATTCCTTCACAAAAGATTGTCGATATGGGCGATATTTCGGCAATATATCACCGATATATCGTCGAAATATAGTATCGATACGATATCGAAACGATATCGATATTAATGCCTTCCATTAAAGTAAATCTGAAGGGAATGGCTATCCTTTTATAAGCCATTTATAATGATCGCTTTAGGAAGTTAATATCCATTTTAAAGCGAAACGATGCGACAGTTATGTTAAGTAAATGTTGTCATTTGATATGAGTATACATCAAGAAGTGGTGAGCTGACAAATTGGGTTAGTCCACTGAACAAATGGTTTAGTCGACTAAAAATGTCATCTTTGATATGACACTTCATTTTCACCATCGGAACACTAGTCAAGGGGTGCAAAAATTACTCGATTGAAATGGCAGTTAGTTGACTGAAATTGATATTAATTGACTGATAAAAGGTTGAGACTTAATATAAGAGTATATAAGTATTGTGCATAAATTTTGAGATTTTTGCATATTTCTACATTAAAAACAAAGATTATAAGGCTTAAAATACAAACAAGAACTCGAGCTTCTCCGCACGAAGTCCTTAGCTCGATTTTCTTGTCTCATTAGTTTGTTAAGCGTGATTCTTCTTCTTAATCTGGAGAATCATTCTTAAGATTGAGCTTCTTCTTCTTCTTACGCTTCTTGATCTTAGTCTCCAATACTGAGCTAAAAGCTTACCATCAAAACATGCATGATTATGCAAAGACACAACACATCAATCATAAAGCTCGTGATCAAGAATTATCTCCTGGGGGAAGACTAGGTCAATGACTTGAAAAGGAGGCACCACGTTTATACATGATCCGAATCGACTATCACTGGATATAAGAAAATATGTAATGTCTCGAGGTAATGAAACTGAGACACTGAGTGCTCTATTTAAAGGCGTCCTCAATAAGACCCAATCAAGGCCTAGCTCTTTGAAATGGAGAAACGAATAGCCTCGAAAAATGTTAAATCCACATTGACATAATATTGATAATTATTGATATCAAAGTAACGATATCGTTTTTGATTTCTGGAATAGCCATGAAGACACGCTAGACTGCTCACAGGGCAATTTTGTTCCTTTGAGTCTCTGGATGTTGCACAAGGTGGTGCAAGCGAAGATTGGGAGGTTAAGATAAGGGCTCAATATAGAGTTTCTCGTCAAATATTGAGGATGCTAGGAGACTAATTAGATGTGAAGTCGTAAAAACTGAAATTCCCCAATACGATGAGGGAACATTCACCTGGGTAACACGACTTCCGTCTACATCAAGTATGTGTTGGCGCTTGCATCCTACAACACCATTGTGTAGAGGTGTACGTGATGTATGGTTAACAATCGTTAAAGAAATACTCATAGATAAGACCACATAATTTTTATATTGGCACCACTAGCATTATTGTTTCATTAACAAATAGAATGATCATTGAGCATACAAGAAGTTGAAGTACTCTTTATCAAAAATATCCATAATAAACGCATACAATCATCCAGAATAACTATGTAATAGTAATGACTAAGATGGACAAGAACCCAACTAGGCACTTAAAAATCCACATGAACCACATCAAACGTTGAAGAATGTGGATGATCTAAAGCAGGAAACCAACTCCGATGATGTGTCATGAGCTAACATGCCTCAGTCCAGTCTAGTAATGGAAATCAATCAAGGTAGTAGGTGTCGACGATTGCTGACAGATAGATAATCAAGGTAGTAGGTCAAGACAATGATGTTGTAAATAAGTTGAAGTAGTGGAAGACTGATAAGTAATAGCAAAAACAGCAAACCGAAACTAAAGATGATGGTATACCCCTTCTTCGTGGCTTGACTAATTGTCTTCTTTATCATGATATCCAGAGATGATTGTGGAGAGAAAATAATGAGTCGTTTATACATAAGGCCATAGGATTCTCTTATATAGAAGAGAAACATGTTTGAGCAAATTACATAATGTAGAATGAAAGAAAATGAAATACATAGAATAAAGAAAGGTAACTAATATCTCAACACTCCCCCTCAAGCTGAAGCGTAGATATCAATCATGCAAGTTTGAAAAGCATCTCTAGAATGGTCCTCTATCTAGGCCTTGGTGAAGATGTCTGTTGTTTGTTCTCATGAGCTGATATGAGAGGTGGAGATGAAATCCTTCTGAATCATGTCACAAGTATAGTGACAATCTACCCCGACATGATGGGACCTCTCATGGAAGGCAGAGTTGTTTTTTGAAAGAAAATCGGGTGGCATCCCAGTTTGGGACCCACCACCAAAAAGGCGTGTGTGTATATATTTATTTATTTAATAAAAGAAAGAAAGATCCAATATACAATGATAAACAGGGTTATGATCTCCAGGAAGCATCAAAAGCCCTACAACACTCGATTACATTCTCTGAGTAGAATTTCACCCCCCCCCAAATGACCAGATTTCTCGCTCGCCATATAGATCAACGCAAACGGGAAAGCAAAGTCCTCGTGACCATAATAGCACACCAGACTGATGTCCCTCCAGAAGCTTGAGCAATCTCTACCTTGCAGCCATGATACATTCGCCACTCCCCACACTCGATCCGCATATGAACACGAGAAGAACAAATGATCCGCCTCCTCTGCAGCCGAGCCGCATTTGTTGCACACCACATCCTCCACATACAATAGCTTACCCATGTGCTCCTTGGTGAGGATCCTGCCTAATCTGAACATCCACAAGAAAATCTTGATTCGGTATGGCACCTTGCATCTCCAAATCATGTGCAGATCCACTCCAGCCATCTCCTCCACCTCCCCCACAAAGAACCTGTAGGCCTTCTTAATCGAGAATCTTCCGTCACCCCACACCAAATGGTCTTTGCCAAACAAACAACATTTTGCTCGCGCTAACTCAGCCTGCATTGCCATAAAGTCCTCCACCCTCTGATCCGAGAATCCAGAGGAAAATTTCGGGGACCAAGCCCCCTGCTCCCAGACCATCTGCACTACCACATCCTTATCATGCGCTAGTTGCATCAACCGAAGGAATCACATCCCCAGAATCCCCTCCCCCCACCAGTCATCCTGCCAAAACCGAAAAGTCTATCCATCCCCAAGCACTGGCCTCAACTGATTGGCCAACTCATGAATCACCTGGGAAATGCCCCTCCATAAAAATGACGGAAGCTGGCCGACTGCCACTTCCCAAGACCCATATATCTCATAGATTTTCCTCATCAACCTACAAAGTAAATCCTCTGAGCTCCCCCATAGGCACAACACCCACTTTGCGATGAAAGCCTTATTCATTTCCCCCAGCCGCAACACGCCCAGCCCCCACCTCCCCCCACCTCACTCTTCGACAAGGTCACCCAATTCCAGCCCACCAAGTGAATCCACTGCCTAAATTGCCTTCCGTCCGACCAAAAGAATCTACACATCACCACCTCTATTCTCGCAAGCACCCCCGCAGGCATCAGCCTCGTTGAGCAAAAGAAAATAGGGATGGCGAAAAGAACATGCTTCAGCAGAATCAACTTTCCACCTCTTGAGAGCATCCTAGCCATCCAACCAGCAAGCTTACTGTCAAACTTCTCCAATAGAGCCTCCCAATCCCCTCTTCTTGGGATGCCCCGCCGTCAGTGGTAATCCTCGATAAGTGATAGGCAAGTTAGCAGTGGGACACCCCAGTAGCTCCACCACCCTGAGCGCCTCCTGCTCTGACGGGCCAAAAGAAACCACAATTGACTTGTCTCTATTAACATGAAGTCCTGAAATGTCACCGAAAATGTTCATGATCATTGTCGCTCTCCGGATCTTCTCTTCTTCTTCACCCAAAAACACCACGGTGTCATCCGTATACTGCAGCAGTGGAATGGAGATGTTATCCCTATTGTACCTCAAGCACCAATGATCCTTCTTTGTCGCGGCATTCAAGCGTCTGTAATCCACACAGACATGCCACGACGTGGGTGCTCGTATCACAATCTCCTCTTCGTCCTCATTGGTGGTCTTCTGAATTCCCGACTTTTTCATGACAACATGGATAGGTGCCACCCACTTGGAATCGGAGATGGGATAAATAAAACCCGTCCCGCGCCATTTCTCAATTTCTTTCTTCACGACCTCTCGTAAATTTGGATTCAACATGGAATTCACGAGAGGGTTTGGCTTCATTCTCAAGATAGATATGATGCGAACACAGAGCGGGATTTATCCCGTGGAGATCGGAGATGCTCCAGCCTATCGTCTTGCAGTTTTTCTCCAGGATCTCTAGCAAGTGAGAATCATGCTCCGCGGTCAATCACGAACTAAGATGATCGGAAACTCCCTCCCTTATCCCGCAAGGAAGGTATATTTTAGTGTTGTGGGTAATGGTTTGAACTCAGGTAAAGTGTGGTCATCTAAAAAATCTGGCTCAATCAATTCTGGCTCTATGATGATAGTGGTTGGATCTGTCTCTGAAGTAACTGCCATCAATTGATTCGGCTCGGAAGTCGGATCGTCAAAAGTATCCAAGCAATCGGTGAAAGCCACGTCCGACTCATCATCCTCATCTTCTGATTGTCCTAAAGATGAAAGGATTGACAGACCCAACTGGGCCTTTGTGTCATCGAAGATGTAAGCGATACACTCTCTGTATGATATGCGCCTTGTTCTTTCCTAAGGATCTCATAAAATGTCTCATATACAAGATTCTCTCCAGCGGAGAGGGACTCATCGGTGTTGGTTGGGTTCTGTCTCCATGCCCCAACGGTGTCTACATGAACACACTCTGCTTCTGACGAAGTGTACTTGATGCTAGATTCGGAATCTCGCCTTTGCCACCTTATATGTTTCATCTCTAGTTTCTCATCTCCGCCTGGAGTTTGGAACTGAATTTTCCCAACCTTATAGTCAAATAAGGCCTGGTTGTCCTCAGGAAGAGCCTTCCTAGTATGATCTCGGAATCTCTCCAATTTCGAGGGATTTCAATATCAAGAATTGTAAAGTCCATCATGTAATCACGTCCCTCGACATTGATAATAATGTTCCTCAATTTTCCCTTGAACCTCTTAGCGGATTTGTCAACAAACTGGAGTAAGCCTCTAAATTTCATAAGAGGTCCTAGATTTGACCACTCATACAGGGTTGTCGGCATCAGGTTAATTGAGGATCCATTATCCAAGAGAGTGCATGCAAACACAGTATCATCAACATGACTTACTACGTAATCAGCACTCATGTCCCTTCGTTTTCTTGGAAACGCATTCTTAATGGCACAAGTAGTGACTACCGACAGAACGCGTTTCTCAACACGGCTTCTTGTTTTCCTGCTGACCCTTGTAAGTGTGCATCTAAACTTAAGGTATTTCTGTAATGCA
Source organism: Ottelia alismoides (assembly GCA_037367405.1). Lineage (NCBI taxonomy): Eukaryota > Viridiplantae > Streptophyta > Magnoliopsida > Alismatales > Hydrocharitaceae > Ottelia > Ottelia alismoides. Next base: position 796,540 of record JAZKJV010000045.1, on the reverse strand, counting down.
AGTGTCATATCTACATACTTATCAAAGGGAATTGTGACCTTGATGTATTTGTTACAAAACTCTACCATCTCAAGGTCATCTTTTTTATTTTTTTGGATTTCTTCTTTCCGCCATTAAGAGCACGGAGGAAAGGGATTATTGAGGACAACTCAGATTCTGAAACTGAAATATTTTCATTCAAACGAGAAATTGAGTTCTCTACGGGACTAAGACCCTGACTCTGTTTGGAAAAAATTCTTGAAAAGAAATAGGGGGTGTGTCCTCGGATGGAGGTGCAAGCTCTTCATCAGGCTCGCTTGATCACTGTTGGTGCTCTAATATTTTGGGGATTTCGAATCCCGCTTATTCTGTTGAAAGTGGTGGTGCTGGTGATGCTGCTCATCTGCCTCAAAGTTCTCCTCAGGTAGAGACATGATGACGTTCTCCTCAGGTAGAGACATGATGACGTCCTCCTCATATTCCCGTACCCGGTCAGGTATGGTCACGGTCATTCTTCTTTTATCATATGAAAGGATCTCATGTTCAGATAGGGAATAATCTGAATAGTATACATGATCTCGTAGTCGTTGTTGACCCTGATTCAGGCTATTGGGGTTGGCCTAAACCTAAGCGGAATTGGAGTCCTTGGTGCCATCAGTTGATCATAGTGGCGTAAGACGCGGTTCAGATCTATCCTTATGTCATGATAATCATTCTGCATCTGCTGAACCCTATCGGTCAAAGACTGGATGGCCAAGGTGAGGGACCCCAAATCACCAGTGGGTGGGGTCTGCTGCTGTTGACTAGAAGATGAGTGATTCTGTTGTCTATATTAGCCTTACTGGCCATGTTGATAATGTTGTAGATGGGACTATAAGGCATAAGGTAGTGGGGGACCCTGTCGGCCCGAGTGGAATGCACGTTGTTGTTGGTGCTGCTGAGGTCGATACCCTTATCCTGGTCGAGACCGCACAAAACACGGTGTGGGGATGGAGCTGGTATCCTGGTAAGCTAGGAGGGGTCGGTGTGGCTAACCATTCCCTATCCACGACTGTTTGTCGACGGGATCATGGTTGTACCACAGCTCGTTGATCTCAAACACCTGCGGAGGCTACTCGTAAACTGACTCCACCTATGGGGGTGTGTGCTGCTCCTGTTGAGTGCACTGCTCCTCAACCCAGCTGCTCAGAGGCCCATGTACATGCTTCTGTACGAGGTGAACTCGATGTACATGTGCAGATGGTGTGGAAGGGGCAGGTAGTCGTATCTTGGCTACCTTCTCAGTCAATTCCTCCACTTGTTTCGGCAATCGTGAAAGCTCCTTGTAAAGATATATTTTATTTTATGTTATTTGTGTCATTTCCTAATTTCCTTCTTCTTATGAATGCCTTATGTAATTTACCCGTTGGCCACTCTCCTATATAAGAGAGCTTAGAGTTTATGGAATAAACAACTTGACTTATTTTTCCCAACATGGTATCAGAGCGACGGTCATAGACTGGAGCTTTGAAACCCTAGCCCTACCCAACCCCTCTCTCTCTCTCTCTCGCCGCCCAGCCCCGTGCGCACCGCCCAGCCTAGCACTGCCCTGCCCTGCGTATCGCACCTACCCCGCATGCATCGTCTGGCGCCGCGCGCGCCCAACTCCTCGCCTTCTGTGTGCCAGTCCACGCGCGCACCATCCCTCGCGCGCATACCATCTCTCGTGCGCCAGCCCCTGTGAGCCTCTCGTACGCACGTGCTGCTTCCACGCCAGGCCCTGTGCGTGTGTGTCATCTCCACGCGGGCCTCTACCTAGCGTGTCTTGATGCGAGCCCATACGTGTCCCCAGAGCCGTCCAATCCTCCTCCATGTTGAGATTGGTTGCATGAGTCTACACATGCAATCCAATCTCTTTTTTATCAGTGTAGACATAATCCTACCTTGTCTTCAGCCCTAGCCTTCTCAAGTCGTCATGTCAAAGAACAAGGCCGATATCCCTACACAGGCGCCTTCAAAGGTCCTTCACCTATAGTCAAGATGGATGTGTTAAATTATGAACTATGGGCTATGCAGCTCATGAGTATGATGAAGTCTACTGGTAAGAAACACATTCTTACCAAGGAAGAACCGGCTGAGAAGACTGGGGTTAACTCCTCATGGAAGGCGGATGATGTATATGCCAAAGTATGGCTCTATGGTACGTTGGCAATAGAGATTGTCAATGATATACTCCATCAGCCCACAACCAAGGCGTTGTGGGATATTCTTGCTACTACTTATTCACAAGCAAAGAACAAGAAGAAGATTATGCAGCTTCAACATGATATATTTAGTATCAAACAGAATGGACGGCCACTCCACTCCCTATATACATCTCTACGTGAGATGTTCGAGAAGCTATATAGCTCCATGCCTCTCACATATATTCCTGAACAGCAGAAGACTTATAGGAATGCCACCATGGTTGGTGTCTACCTGGCAGCCCTTGATCCAGAGTACGAAGCGACCCATTCCCATATTTTGGCAGACTCTACTATTCCTCCTATGGAGGAAGTTTTACGCAGACTCGATCGTATTACTGTTCCATCTTCTACTGCCAATCAGACATCCTTAACAATGGCGACATCCCGAGGTTGTGGAGGTTCTTCTCAATTTTGTTGTTGTGGACCTCGAGGCAGGAAAGGTCGCGTTTGCCACCCATGTATTTACTGCCATCGTCCAGGACACACAGAGGATACATGCTACTCCAAGCATGTATTCCATGCTTCTGCTCCAGTGGCCAAACAGATTGAGCCTCTTGTTGCTTCCGGGCCGTGTGTCTTGTCGCCTAAAACTTCTCTTTGCCTGCTGACGTGGCAGGTTTGGCACCCTCTCTCTCGTCAGCGCCTGACGCTTTGGCTCCTGGTCATGGGCTCCTGCTTGAATGCGTGAATCCATCTGCGTCCCCTTCCCTGGGGGATCCAAACCCGATTAACTCTTTCTTGTTGGGTCGTATGGGCTTCTCGGAACCCTTGGCAAGTTCGTTGTTCTCGGCCCGGGTGAGCTTCTCTGATCCAAAGTCGTGCTCGCCCCGATCGGCATCGAGTGGACTGGTGCACAGTCCTGGCGGGACCTAGAGAACGGCTGTCGATATCCCTCCAGAGCCGCCTCTCTACGTCAATGCCCCTCTGTTATCTTATGGGGGCTCCCCGCGCCAATCCGCCTCGTCCTCCGCTGGTAGTCGACTGGTTTTGGCCGACGTTTTGTTTGATCAGTATCGAGATGCTCACCCTTCAACTGCCTCTCTTGTGGTGTACCCAGCGGAGGGTGGTTCTCGTCCTGATGAGGGGGCTGGCGACAAAAGATCCGCTAAGAGATACAGGCGTAGGTAGAGATCGCAGCCTCGACTCATCGAGCCTCAACCGTGCTCGGCCCTAATGACGAGCATTGCGGAGGCCTCCGGTGTGATCCGCATTCAGGGACCATACCCATGTTCTAAATGAAGGTTCTATCCTGGACGTTCAGGGGCTCAGGGAGCTGGACAACAGGAGAATCCTTGGTTCGTGTTTCATTGAGTAGAGCTGTGATGTGGTCATGCTGCAGGAGACGAAACTCCAATCCGTCTCTGATGTCGCGGAGATCCTTCGGCGCGGTGGCATTGATGAGTTTCGAGCGCTGGATGCTGTCGGTGCCTCGGGTGGGCTTCTTGTGGTGTGGAGATCTTCTGCCTTGACTTTTAGTTATGTGCTTCATGGGAGACATGTTCTCTCTGTTCTCCTGAGGTGCGTCGGATCCTCTACACCCTTGGCGGTTTCGTGTGTATACAGCCCTTGTGATCATATTCGGCGGAGGGAGTTATGGGAGGACTTGCGAGAGGCGAGTAGAGCCTTCGAGGGAATCTCATGGCTCGTTGGAGGGAACTCAATGTTACTCTTCGAACAACGGACAGGTCGCGTTTCAGGGGTGGCCAGGACCCGGGTTCGGATGATTTTGCTGACGCTATTGATTCAATGGCCCTAGAGGTTATGGACGCGGGGGGCTCGGCTTACACTTGGAGGAGCTCCAATTCTCGCTCTCGAACTGACAGATTTTTGGCTTCGGCAAAGTTACTTGAATTGTTCGTGTTGTCCTCTGTGGCGACGCGCCCAAGAACCTTGTCCGATCATTCACTGATACTCTGGGACTCCGGGGAGTCCCTTTTGCAGAGGGGTCTCTTTAGATATGAGAAGAGCTGGTTATTGGAGGAAAATTTTAGAGAGATGGTGATATCGCACTGGTCCAACGTGGAGGCTTCTGGTTCAGCCGCGTCTAGGTTTGTGCAGAAGCTGGTGTCCTTGCGTACGCGGTTATGCTCTTTTAAGAAGGAGTCCAGAGCTGCCAGGTACGCTGCCAGGGTGGAGGTAGAGGTGGTGGTTAGTAGACTTGATGCACATGAGGATCTTAGGGAGCTCTCGGGGGATGTGTTGGCCATTCGCTCGCTGGCTCACAAAATAATTGCGGCTGAGGATCAAAATTGCATCACTGAATGGAGACAAAGGTCAAGAAATACATGGCTCAGGGAGGGGGATGCAAACACGGTTTTTTTCCATCGCATAGCTAGTGGAAGACGTCGGTCAAATGCTTTGAGATCAGTTACGGTGAATGGTACGCGCGTGGATGGTGATAGACAAATGGGGAAGGAGATTGTGGATCACTTTAGAGACTTCTCGGTTTGTGCAGAAGCTGGTGTCCTTGCGTACGCGGTTATGCTCTTTTAAGAAGGAGTCCAGAGCTGCCAGGTACGCTGCCAGGGTGGAGGTAGAGGTGGTGGTTAGTAGACTTGATGCACATGAGGATCTTAGGGAGCTCTCGAGGGATGTGTTGGCCATTCGCTCGCTGGCTCACAAAATAATTGTGGCTGAGGATCAAAATCGCATCACTGAATGGAGACAAAGGTCAAGAAATACATGGCTCAGGGAGGGGGATGCAAACACGGTTTTTTTCCATCGCATAGCTAGTGGAAGACGTCGGTCAAATGCTTTGAGATCAGTTACGGTGAATGGTACGCGCGTGGATGGTGACAGACAAATGGGGAAGGAGATTGTAGATCACTTTAGAGACTTCTCGGCGAGGAGGCTTCCACGGCTCTGGAGGTGGTCAGGGCTTGGGGCTTCGTCTTTGCCAACCTCTATGTGAGCGGATTTGACGCAGGATGTCTCCTTGGAGGAGTTGAAGTGTGTGGTTTGGAGCTTGAATGCGGATAGGGCCCCGGGCCCAGATGGCTTTCCTGTGGCATTCTACAGAGATTTTTGGGACCTCGTTGGCACGGAGGTTTTCGAGGTCGTCTCGAAATTTTATGTGGGTAATGCTGGTTTTGAGAGAATAAATAAATCGCTCATCGTTCTCCTTCCAAAGTTCACGGCAGCGGATCACATTGAGGATTTCCGGCCCATTGCTTTATCTAATGCCCTCTACCTAATTATGGCCAAGGTGCTCGCTGTGAGGCTCGACCGTGTTCTGGACACTATCATATCTCCACTCCAATCGGCATTTGTCCAGGGCAGGCACATTTCGGACGGCCTGATACTTGCCTCGGAAATCATTGCGAACTGGAAGAGGGGGGGTAAGTCAGGTGTTTTGTGGAAAGTGGATTTTGCAAAAGCCTATGATAGTTTGGATTGGAAGTTTCTTTGGTCGGTTTTGCGGAGGAGAGGTTTCCCGGATCTTTGGATGTCTTGGATGAAATGTTGTGTTACGACATCCTCTTTTTCAGTCTTGGTGAACGGCCGCCCGGAGGGTGGTTTCTTCCAACTGTGTAGGGGTGTGCGGCAAGGGTGCCCTCTGGCACCCCTATTGTTTGTCATTGTTGTGGATGTTCTGGCGCGTATTGTGTACCATGTGATTGATGGGGGTTTCTCGGCGGGTTACACACGGGATGATTCGAAGATCCCGCTGCTGCAATACGCGGACGATGCTATTTTTTATTTGGGGGCGTTGAGGAGACCTCCGGAATGTCCGTGGCCCTAGATCTTTTCAGCGAGCTTTCTGAACTTTCCAAGAATATGGATAAATCGAAGGTTGTCCCCTTCAGTTTATCGAAGGAGGAGGTAATTGCTTGTGGCCAGGCTTTAGGTTCGGAGGGTAGCTCCCTTCCGAATGACTACCTTGGGATGCCTTTGACGGTGGGAAGAATGAAGCTGCGGGATTGGTTGCAGGTTGTTGAGAAGCTCGAAGCCAGGCTCGCGGGCTGGAAGTCGGCCATCCTCTCCAGGGGGCAGCTGGTTCTCTTAAAAGTGGTACTATCCTCGATCCCCGTGTTTTTCTTGTCCACTCGTCGCTTGCCGAAGGGAATCCGTAGTCGTCTTGAGAAGCTAATGCGCAGGTTCTTATGGGACAGGCATGGTGGTGAATCAGGGGGGATGCACCTCGTTGAGTGGGATGTGATCACACTACCTAAGAAGGCGGGGGGTCTGGGAGTCCGGAGGTTAGATGAAATGAATGAGGCCTTGCTTTTGAAATAGGCGAGCAGAGTTTGGGGACCTGGGGAGGATTTTTGATGCAGCCTTCTGCGCAAAATTTATGATGTACGTGGTGCGTCGTTGCTACATGGGTCTCGTATGGGGTCTCCCACGCTGTTCTGGAAGGGGATGATGGAGATCTTTACCCGTCATCTCTCGTTGTTCAGGCCGGTGCTCGGCAATGGGGAATCCTTCACCTTCTGGACTGATGATTGGACGGGGGGGCCTTGAACGCGTGTTTCCCTCGCCTTTACGCGTTGGCAGCTGGTAAGAATGTGTTTGGTGTGCCCTGCTGGTCGGATGGTAATTGGTTCCCCACGTTCCCCACAAACTTCTCGGACCAACGCCTCGAGGAGTTTCTAACGTTGCTGGATTCTTTGAAAGAGGTGGGTAGACCGTCTGCGAGAAGGGACCATTGGGTGTGGCGTAAGGGCACCTTTTCGGTCAAGATGGCTTTCAGGGCGATTTGCAGACCGCCCCCTTCGCGCTCGGATGAGTTGCTTCGAGATTGCGCTTTCTTTTGGAGTCTGAGCCTCCCTGAGCGTGTTGGATTTTTTTTTGTGGTTGTTCAGAAGTCAAAGGCTGATGACGAGAGACCAATGTGCTAGGCTTCTGGGCTCCATCTCCGATAGATGCCTCCTGTGTGATGAGGCGATTGAGTCCCTTGAACACCTGTTCTTCAAATGTCCAAAAACGTATCCCATTTGGGTCGAGGCGGATTTGGCTTGGGTGTGCACGACGGACTTGGCCTCCTTTTGCGGCTCATTGGTGGGAAACAGGAACAAACCACGGCGGGAGCTATTTAGACCTATTGCTATTATATGGGCCCTGTGGCTGGGAAGAAATGCGCTTCTTTTTTCGGGGCAAAGGTTCTATAAAGAAAATGTTGGGGTACACTCCGCGAGATTGGTGGATGATTAGGACCTTTAATTGTACGCTTTAGCTACTGTTTCTCTTTGTCCTTCTCCGTTTTCTTTCTTATAAATAAATTTTGGGGCGAACACCACTGAGTGTATCCCCATGTTTTATGGCCTCAAAAAAAATTTGATGAAAAGTGGGGGTCTGCACTGCAAATGTCCCAAAAGGATGTGCCCCCTCACATAAGAACATGGGAGTTCTTCTCTTGTGAGGGATCCAAAGAGGAGGCGGAAAGCACAAGGCCTGGAGGTGCGGCAGTCAGAGGCGGCTGGTGCAGGCGATCGGTGTGGACAGTGGTGCCTGCTGGATCGCAAGGACGTGATGTAGTAGCTAAGGTGCTCCTTCCTCTTGGCTGACACACGGCCAGGGGTCGTTAGGGCGACACGTGGGGGCATGTTCACAACCTGAGGGTGGCGATTGATCCGAGCAACGAAGACGACTCTCCTACGAGGCCTCTCTGGTGACCGGAAGCACAAGAGGGCGGTTGCGTTGTAATTGTTGTGCGATTGATGGCGCACGAGTGGGCAGTGAGGTGCGGTTAACGTGAGCCGCTGGGAGCGAGTGGCAGCGCGTCTGCTCACGGTGGATGATGACCTGCTGGAAGGAGGACGGCAAGACACGGGAGTATTGTGGTGGGGTGGCCACACACGTGGAGGGGTTGGCTGCCCTGCGGGTGGAGGATCGTGGTAGTTGCTCACGGTCGGGCAAGGTCAGTGGTGTGCTGGTGAAGGTGGCGAGGCGAAGCTGCAGGTGCCCTGCGGGTGGAGGACAACGGCGGTGGCTGACGAACTGTGAGGCAGCGTGCGGGGGCTTGGCTGGACACGAGAGCGGGGAATCTACTTGCTCCAATACCTGCACTTGTGAGAATGGTGCTCGAGCATGGAGGCTCAGATGTGGTTAAGTAGTGTGGAAAGAAGACGGGGGCTGGAGGCTCTCTTGTATTTGATGGATTGAGCATGTACCTCCGACTTGAGGGAATAGAACAGAACACGTAAGGGAAGAGAATGAGGTGGTCGTCGATGATTTGGATTTTTTGGTGATTTTATTAGAACGGTGAAGATGAGTTATCTGGGACGGAATGTTACGACAGAGAAAGAAGAGAAGAAAGATGATGGAATGAAGACTACCTAGAGTTTGTGGTGTGTTGTGCCTGGGAATAGGAGAGAAGCCCTCGATCTTGACTCAAATCATGTGGCAAACGACGAGCTCAACAGCTCGTTCTGGAGAAAGAATTGCAACGGCGAACAACCGTCGGATCACGTCACGAAAAATGAGGTTATTGCTCGAAGCTCAACGTATGTTGTCACCATACGAAGAAACTGAGCTCTCTCTATCTCCTAGGCTCCGTTTGGTTGCAGGGTCGGGTTGTCCCAACCTAGAGTACCCCTTCTTCCAACCCTCCCAATCCTCCTCACAGTTTACTATTCACAGGGGTACCCCGACCCAACCCAACCTTGTCCAACCCTGCAACCAAACGAAGAGCTAATGTAATGGTGGATGATCTGCAATAGGGCGGTCGTTGGGCTTTTAAGGAAGGTTGGCTAGCTAAGTCGAGATGGGAGGAGGAAGTGGGTTCATGAGAGAGAGGGCGCGGGGGTTTCGTATGCATGGGGCGTGCGGAGTGGAAGTGGTTAAAGAGGAGGCGGAGTAAAAGTGAAAAAATGAGGGAAGAGAGAGAAACGATGGGGAGAGAGGGAGAAGTGAGTGAGATAAGACTAAGAGAGAGAGAGAGAGAAAATAGAGGTGTGTGAGGGGATTGCCAAATATGGGAGGAGAGAGAATAAGGGAGGAGAGGAGGAAGGTGCATGGTGAGTGCATGCATGGGAAAGAGAGGGAGAGGAGAGAGAATAGGAGAGAGAGAGAGATTAAAAACTGAAATGATCTGAGCCGTTAAATGAAGCACCCTTCATCCAACGGTCCATATCAGAGGAGGCAAAGAGAGTAAGCGGGGAAAGGAGAAGGCAACACGTGGTGGCTCCTGAAGCTGCCACGTGTCAGTCCTTAAAAATCAGAGTTAAGATCAAATGTTAAATCAATAAAAAATAACAAATGACCTCAAATCGAAAAAGCTTCTTCACTAAAGTTGTTCATCTCGACAAGATCTACAATTTTATGAAGAGACCAAGACCAAAATACGTCATATGTATAAAGTGATATTTTTTGTGGTACTTTATAGGTATAATATATCGCATTTTTATATTTTGCGGACTTTTTGTCATTTTTTAATTAATTAGAGAAAAATCCAAATAAAATAGAAAAAAATATGAAAGGAATATTTACAACTTAATATATTTTTTATTTTTAATAATTAAGAAAAATAAAAAGATAAAAATAAAGGGTAGTTTGGTCAATATATGCAATATATAATAGGAGCCTAAAATCCAAGTTTCACATACGAACTCCGATTTTAATAAAATTGATCTTGTTTTGAAGGTCTTTGAATATATATTGCTTTAAAAGTGAGTAGACCTAAATCGGATATCGTAAAAGAGAGATATGTGCATTTTAGGGTTCTTAGTCTCAAACTAGGGCTCGGGTTTTATTGGATAATTTTACAAGTTAGTATTTTTTAAATTTTTCCTTTATTAGTGTTGGTAGTACATACACTATAAAGTTGTTTTTATTGGATTTGGAGTTAGTATAAAATAGATATAAATAAGTGAATTTAGCTAATATACAGGTGATTATGTACAAGTGAATTTCGCTTCTTATTTAATGCAAATATGCATGCTAAAATGCGAGCATTAATTCTAAATGCATGAATGCGAATAATGCACAATAAATGGAAATATGCAGCTAATTGCTCGGGAACGAAGCTCTATTTTCGACTTTTAGAGTGATGAAACACGGATTCATCATTAGCCTGTCAATTCCAGGATTGTTCTCTTCAATAACAATGAATTTGCATGTATTTGACTCGGGACGAACGAATGCAGCAGCACGGGATTCGATTGGTTGGAATACCTCTTAAAGCGTGGTATATAACACCGGACAATATATGAACCCCATTACTTCTACATATTCCATAACATCTTTTACATCTTCATCGTACTGTACATGTGCTAAATAGCATGTTCATGAGTCATGTGACATTTCATAAAGCACCTGGATCTCAACTGTCTTCAATACATCAATTTGAAACTTGAACCAACCATCAAAGATCATATCTGAACTGATCTTAGCTAAATTAATACAATATCCCTTGTAAGTAACACCTTTGTTAGAATTCGAAAATATCTCATAGCATGACATGAGCACAACACTCCACGTGACATCCTAAATGTGCATGTACCATAACATACATAATGGAATTAATACGTGGATGAACAAATAACTGTTGGAGTATTTGGTTGTACGCCATATGAGTTGCATGAGGGTAAATGGATCTCTCCAAGATCCATTTACCTCATCCATGAGTTTAGTCCCACATCTACCAGTAGTGGGACTTGGAGGCTCTGTGGAGGCTATATAAGGAGCCCCATGCCTCTTGTATTCATTGAGAAAAAGGAATGCAATATCCGCCCCATTGAGAGCTTCTCTTGTGGTTTCATCTAGTCCTTAGAGAGTAGGGTTCCACGTAAAAATCATCTTGTTCTTTCATGTTTATTCTTCTATCTTATGCTCTGTTTATCATTCTGCTTCCGCATGCTCTATTTTCTATCATGGTGTCAGAGCGGGTTCGATTCTCGTGGATTTGTTCTTTAAAGTTTTATTTTTCATATTATGTTCGAGATTCGATCCAAAGTGGGGTTTCGGTTCATTACTTTTATCATGTTCGGGGATTTGTTCCCGAAGATCTGTTCCTAAAGAATTATTGCTAAAGATCACGCCCGTAGCCAAGTTCAGGCATTTAGGGTTTCCCGGATGCCCTAGTTCTCAAGGATCTCGCAACAAACCTTAATCCAGCACAAGTCTTATGTTGCCGCATTGCATAGGCGGTGTGATGCTCGTCCAGGCGATGGCGCACATGATCATCGAGAAGAAACGGAGAAGGCAGAGTCGCCTCTCCTCGTGTGCGCTTCCAACGCGTGCCAACAGCTATCCAGGCGGCTCCATCGTGAAAGACACAGCCTCGCGCATTGCCTATAGCCGAGGGTTCCACGATGGGAACCCTATTGAACGAGCGGCGCGATTCCTCCCTAGAGTCCGACAACTCCATCGCCATCTAATTGATCTTCAGGCAGTGTCGCGACATCGAGCGGCGCAACATCTGACGAACACTCCCCCTTTTATAAAAAAATTTGAAATGACAAAAGGGAGAGAGAAAAGCCGAAAAATGACGAAACGGCTTTAGAAAAAGATTTAAAACAATTGTGATTTAAGAAGCCGAGAAAAAAATGTAATCGTCTTATTTGACTTTGTTTACCTCTATTTTATGGTCTTCTCCCAACTTTGTCGATGCCACTATTTTCCGACAAGTATGGGAGAAAGGGGGAGTATGTGTAGAGTCACAGGTTTGTTCCAGATTCAGATGTCAGATTCCAGACTGGTCGTATTATCAGACTCTACAGTTCATATTTTCAAACTCGACGTCAGATTATTCTAAGTCTTCAGTTTCAGACATGCAATTGTATGCGGCCTTTTTCAGATGTGCACATGCATGCCAACTTTTGCCGTGATCCCCGTCATTCTTGTTTTGCGGCCATAATTTTCATGTGAGCCATAGGGACTCTAAAGTAAAGGACCATTTTAGAGGACCATGCTATGTAGGCAAGGTTTTCATGTGGTATCATAGGGACTCCATAGTAGAGTACCATTCTCTGTATCAGATGGGAGAGATCCAGTTCTCCAACGAGGAAACTTCTTTCAGACTCCATCCTCCAGCAACCGTGGACTCCGACGAGGATTGCACTTCCATGACCTTTTTAGTTCGGCCCTTTTCAGAGATGGAGTAGTTGTCCACATTATTGTAGCGGGCCAGAGTTATCCGATGAGGAGACTCATTTCAGTTGCAGTGACTCTGAAAGGCGCAGTTCAGAGCACATGCTCTCCTTTGAGGAGATTCAGTTGACTCACACTCCAACTCATTCGTCCTCCTCACTTGCACGGCATGAGAAGCAACGTCCTCGACAACAGCCGACAGTTGTGCGCGTTGAGTTGATATTGTCCGTAGTGTCTTGTAGCGTGAGTTGACTTTATTTCCGTTTGTCCAAGGTGAGCATTGCATGCTCCAACTTGAGGGTGAGTGTTGGAGTATTTGGTTGTATGTCATATGAGTTGTAGGATGGTAAATGGATCTCTCCAAGATCCATTTACACCATCCATGAGTTTAGTCCCACATCTACTAGTGGTGGGACTTGGAGGCTCTACGGAGGCTATATAAAGAGCCACACTCCTCATGTATCCATTGAGAAAAAGGAATGCAATATCCGCCCCATTGAGGGCTTTTCCCGTGGTTTTATCCTGCTCCTTAGGGAGTAGGGTTCCACGTAAAAATCTTCTTGTTCTTTCATGTTTATACTTCTATCTTATGCTATGTTTATCATTCCGCTTCCGCATTCTCTACTTTCTAACAATAACCAATAAGCATGTGTACTCAAAAAATTTCATCCATGTTCAATAATATGCATAATGTATCCAAAATCAATATACCTTACATTGCTTAATAAATTTATGAAACTAATATTCATTTACCATTGCAACTAAAACCGATAACACATTCACTGTTGCAACCGTAAGCCCCAAAACTTAGGTCATTCACCTTAAGTACGCAGAGGAGCACGAGAGGGTGGTTGTTGGAGGAATTCTGGCTTGTGGTGGTGACAATTGAGGCGATGGCATCAAGGGAGGGCAGACAACAGCCATGCTAGGAATAGGAGCAGCCGAGTTCACAAAAAGTTGAGTGGAGGACATGGAAAAATTTTTGATTCTGTGGATATGGAACACAAGCCGCTTCCTCAAGAGGCGTGTATAGTCTGGGCTTCCTCCGAGCTGCTTCCTTACGGCGCTTAAGGAACTAAAATTTTAACCACCTTAATAAGGCCAATATAGTTTTCTTGTAACTGTACCAAGGAATCTTCCTCAACTTTTCATCCAGTGGGAATCTTTTTTTTATTTAAGATGTTGATGTAGTTACTATTTTTAGCTTTATCTTTTGTATTTTTCTATTTATCTTTTCCTCCTTTTGTATTTTATCCAATGGGTTCTTCTCCTATATAAGAGAACCCTTGGGCCTCTCATAATATATCTCAGTACGTCCCTTTAACATGGTATCGGAGCGACGGTCCTAGATCGGAGTTACGTATCCAAACCTATCCCTATCCCTACCCTACACGACACTTGCGCCCCCCCCCCCTGCGCCGCCCCTGACCCCCCAGGTCCCCATATCCACCCCGCCGCCCCCAGGTCCCCGCACCCATCCCACCCGCCCCCACGCCAGTGCAGCGTGCATCAGGCGTCGTGCCCTTGCGCGTCCAGTGTCGTGCGCTTATGTGCCCTTGCGTGTCAGCGCCCTTGCGCGTCAGGTGCCGTGCCCCAGGCCTTGAGCGTCCAACGCCCTTGCTCGTCAGGCGTCGTACCCAATGCGCCCAGTACTCCTGTGTTGTGCTCCCGTGCCCAATGCCCTTGCGCGTGCCCAGCGCCCCGCGTATGCCCCTGTGCCAGCAAGTTACTGTGAATGGTATGTGTTCTTGCACCCCTGTACCCAGTCGTGCATGTGCCCGGACATAAGCGCTCTGTGCCCAGCCGGATCCTTGCGCGTCCAGTCGCTTGCGCTCCTGTGCGTCGTGCAATCAAGACGTCCCCTGCCCTGACCTTGATCCTATCAGCGGATAGGTATGTGATTTGATTTCCATCAGAGATACAGAGGTTTGTCAACCAAAGAGGATTAGCAAGGATGGTTGTATGAGTATACACATGCAACCAATCCTTCGTATGATTTCATAAATTCGTTTATATTGATCTACTTCCTAGTCAAGTTCCGTTATTAGGCTACCTTACAATATATCAGATAACAAGGGTGGCATCTTCTCGTCCGGAGTCTGCAAGGGCCTGGCTCCCATCGCTAAGATGGATGGGACCAACTATGAGTTGTGGTCCATGTAGTTTCTCACCCTCATGCAGTGCAACAACAAGGAACATATCCTGACAGATCCAGAGCCAACGGACAAGACCGGGACAAATGCTTCTTGGAAGCAAGATAACGCATACGCGTGTGTTTGAATTTGTGGGACTCTTACTACAGAGATAGCCAATGATATTCTAACCCAACCAACTGCGAAGGCAATGTGGGACACTTTGGCATCCACCTATGCCCAGGCAAAGAATGAGGCCAAGATCCTTCAACTACAGTTTGATATCTACAACACCAAGCAGAATGGCCGCCCCTTACATGTTTACTACTCTTCGCTGCGTGGCATTTTTGAAAAGCTTCATAGCTACATGCCCATTACGACGTCTACTGAACAACAGAAGACATATAGGAACTCTATGATGGTTGGAGTTTTCATGGCTGGACTTGATGCAGAATATGATGTTGCACGTACTCATCTTCTTACTGGAGCAACCATTCCTCCTATAGAGGAGGCCTATAGCCGTCTCAGCCGGCTCATCATCCCTTCGACAACAACGTCTTCGCACTCCTCAGCGATGGCCGCTTCTCATAGTCGAGGTGGGGCGATCCATTCCAGAGGTTGCACACCTCGAGGAAGAGGCGGTAGCCGCCAACGTGGACCATGCACCTATTGCCGCAAGCCTGGACATGCAGAGGATACATGCTATCAGAAGCATGGATATCCTGTTTGTGGTCAAGCAGCAGAGCAGATTGTGTCTTCAGAGACTTCAACTCCCCAGGCCGATCCTCGTCTGGATGATATTGTCTCTCGTATTCGAGAGATAATGACTCCTACTGCTAACACAACCACAGAAACTGTTGCAGCAGCCAGAGCCTCTTCGAGCTCCTCATGTATCACATATGCCTTTACTGGTAGTACGAATGCAGAAATGACAGAATGGATTGTGGACTCTGGTGCGTCTCACCACTTATGTGGAGACAGAACGCAACTAAAGTCCTACAGGACTATACCACCTGGCAGACAGGTCGTCATTGCTAATGGCGACCACTTACCCATTACAGGACAGAGGGAGGTGCAGTTGACACCGTCCATGCGCCTAAAGAATGTTTTATATGCTCCTGCATTTCAGATGAATTTACTTTCTATTAGTCAGATCACTAAGGATCTGCATTGTCGTGCCATCTTTGACCCTCCATCTCTTGTGTTGCAGGACATACTCACGGGTAGGATGATTGGAAGTGGCCGTGAGCAGTGGGGACTTTACAGACTGGTCCAACCTCCCAATGCTAGTGTTTCTATTATACCTACTGGACATGTCTCTCCTTATTTGTGGCACCTTAGGTTTGGACATCTTCCTCTGCAAAAGTTATGTCATGTTCTCCCTCAGATTTCTACGAGATCCTCCTTTCAGTGTGAAGCAAGTCAACTTGGGAAGCATCAACGTTCATCTTTTCCATCCCGTCAGAGTCGGAGCAGCTCTTAGCTATTTGAGCTCCTTCATTTAGACATTTGTGGTCCTAGTCATGTTCCTGATCTCCAAGGACATCGTTTTTATCTTGTAGCGGTCGATGATTTTTCTAGACTTTCCTGGATCTTCTTATTGAAGAATAAGTCTGAGGCTGAATCCACTATCAAGTATTTTATTAATGAAATAAAAAATATTTTTTCTGCTAATATCAAGTTTATTCGTTCTGACAATGCCTTGGATTTTTGCACTTTACATATTTCTGAATTCCTTAGATCCCATGGCATGGTTTACCTCATGTGTCTACACTTCCCAGCAGAACGGTGTTGCTCAGCGCAAACACCGTCACTTACTTGATGTGACCAGAACATTGTTGATACAGAGTCGTGCTCCTCATTCTTACTGGGGTGATACTGTCCTTACTGCTTGTTATATGTTAAACCATATGCCCTTGTCCGTGTTAGGAGAGAAGATTCCTTACTCGATTGTGTTTCCCGAGAAGGATCTCTTCTCTCTTACACCTCGTGTATTTGGATCTGTTGTCTTTATTCATGATGTCTCTCCAGGGCGTGACAAGCTCTCTCCTAGAGCTATCAAGTGTGTATTTGCCGGCTATTCTCGTACCCAAAAGGGGTATCGCTGCTTTAATCCACTAAGCCAGAAATATTTTGTTAGTGCTGACGTTACTTTCTTTGAGTCGGTCATGTATTTTTCTCCTACAGGTGACAGACTTCATCCATCTGACTCTGATGATGAGATTTACATGCCACCACCTCCTATTGTTGATTCTTCACCTTCACCTACTCCTCCTCCACCACCACCTCCTCCACCTCCGCTGGTTCAATTCTTGCCTCGTGATGTTCCTTGCAAATCTCACTATGTTCGCCCTGCTCACAAGCCTTGCCCATCATCCAGCACGCCCCAGGTATGTAATGAGCATATTATTTCTACTGATGGCACTACTGAATTAACTGTACAACGGGAGGAGCAGATACCCACTCAAGAGGGAAATATACATGCCCATGACTTGGCAGATGATCTTGATATACCAATTGCTCTGTGAAAGCATAAATGAGCATGTGCTACTTACCCTCTCGCTGCCTAGATTTCTTTAAACATGTTGTCAGAGGATTTTAGGAGATTTACGCTAGCACTATCACATGTGCAGATACCGCAAACGTATCAGGAGGCTCTCAAAGATAGTCAGTGGAGGTTAGCCATGGAGGAGGAGATGGTTACGCTACAGTCACGTGGTACGTGGAGTCTTGTTTCTGCTCATATCGATGCATCAGTTGAAGGATGCAAATGGGTGTTTACTGTGAAACACCGTGCGGATGGGAGTGTGGATCGCTATAAGGCGAGACTTGTGGTACGAGGGTTTACCCAAACATATGGGGTAGACTATCACGATACTTTCTCCCCAGTTGCCAAACATTCTACTTTACGTATTCTCCTTGTTGTTGTTGTGACACGAGATTGGTCTCTTTATCAGCTTGATGTGAAAAATGCATTCTTCTATGGTGACTTACAGGAGGAGGTCTACATGCAGCAGCCACCTGGGTTTGCTGCTGAGGGGTGAGTGTCATGAAGTGTGCAGGGTCACACAAGGCTATCTATGGCCTCAAGCAGAGTCCAAGAGCATGGTTCCAGAAGTTCTCGGACTTGATAGAGAAGCAGGGGTTTGTGAGATCAACTGCAGATCACTCTTTGTTCATACAGAAGACCCAGAGAGGTATTACAATCATTCTTATTTATGTTGATAACATTATTATCATAGGAGATGACGAGAAGGGCATTAAGGGTGCCAAGGACTTCCTAGGTCAGCAGCTTCTGACCAAGGACCTTGGGCATTCACGTTACTTTCTTGGAATAGAGTTTGCCAGGATTCAACGGGGTCTTGTAATGACCCAGAGAAAATATGTTATAGATCTTCTTTCAGAGACAGGCATAGCAGATTGCAGACCTGCCACTACTCCGCTTGACCCAAGCATGAAGTTATATGATGATGATACTGGGGAAATCGATAAGAGGAGGTACAGAGAGCTTGTTGGCAAGCTACTATACGCAACTATTACCAGGCCCGACATAGCATTTGTCGTGAGCAAAGTGAGTCAGTTTATGGAGCAACCCAGACAGGTACATATGGATGCAGTCTATATAATTCTGAGATACTTGAAGACTTCATCTGGTACTGGACTTCTTTTCAGCAGAGGCATGATCTCTCTCAGTGACAGCATGCGCAGATGCAGATTATACTGGGTGTCCAAAGGGTAGAAAAGTCTACGTCTGGATTTGCTGTGTTCATAGAAAATTCTCTTATTTCATGGAAAAGTAAGAAGCAGACCGTGGTTGCTAGATCAATTGCTGAATCGGAATACAGGGCCATGGCACAGGCCAGTAAAGAGATGATGTGGGTTAGATCGATTCTCACTGACCTAACTATAGAAGTACCTCTTCCATGCACCTCCATTGTGATAATCAAGCTGCTCTCTTCATTGCAAATAACCCAGCCTTTCATGAGAGGACGAGGCATATAAAGGTGGATTGTCACTACACTCGTGAACATGATACAGAAGGGTATTATCACTACTACGCATGTCAGCTCTGGAGACAACAGGCAGATATACTTACAAAGGCTCTGGCAAGAGACCTTATCAAAAATGTTGTTCAAGCTGAGTCTTATTGATATCTACGCTGGAGGGAGTGTTGATATAGTTACTATTTTTAGCTTTATCTTTTGTATTTCTCTATTTATCTTTTCCTCCTTTTGTATTTTATCCAATGGATTCTTCTCCTATATAAGAGAACTCTTGGGCCTGTCATAATATATCTCGTCCCTTTAGCATAAGATATTTAACATAAGACATAGAGAGAGCCACTAACTAAATAAACATAGGTGACAGAAAAGATTGTTCAAAGAACCTGATTACCGATCTGTGGAAGCTTCCGAGAAGCCCTCGAAGAACTGATCCAAGCAAAGACGCCACCTTGGAGTAATTCCTCGTCATCCACCTCGCTCTCTCCCCATCAGACTGGACCCTCCCGAACTCCCTGAGCTCCGACAGGAGCTCCCAAAGGTCCCCCTGATGGCACGCCGCGGAGGGCCCCGCGCCAAGCGTAGTTGCGGGCGTAGTCCCACCCCAGGGACCAAAAACCTCCGCGGGGGTTCAGGAGGCGGAGACTATCGGCGATTTCCCGTGCCCGGACGGCGCCGGCGGAGTCGCCGCGGTCGGAGCGTAGGGTAGCGACGCGATGGAGGAGGGAGTGCGTGAGGGAAATGAGGTTTGGGAGTTGCCACAGGGCCTCCGCCTTGGGCGACTGCGGGATGACGAGGAGGCGGTCAGGAGAACGGGGATGACGAGGCGACGGCGGCGGGTGTTATCTCGGTGAGGAGAGATCATCTCGCTCTGCTTTGGGCTACACGATAGGATATGGGACCGGTTCGTGCGAGCTCGGTGAGAGTGGACTTCTCGCCTTCTGTCCTGGAATCGGTGCCACGTCCTCGCGTCGGACGTGGCTCTTGAGTATGAGGTGTGAGGTGGCTCTTACCCCTTACATTGTAGCGAGTCTGGCCCCATTTATTTCGTAGGTTGGTATTTATTCGTATTTACCCAAAAGGCTCCATCCATATAAATAAATATAACTAGTAGGCTGGAAAATTGTTTGACAAGAAAAGAAGAACTTTTGAATAGACAATATAAAATCACATTACCTATGCAAGTAATAATCAAGAGAGGATATTTTCAAGTACATTTCGAATATACAAATACACTATAATCAATTCTGACATGCACTGAAGCAATCCTTTCCTTGCAGCAGCAAAGTCTCTTTTCCTTTAGTCCTATTGCCATTTACTTAATTTAACTCATTTGGCTGAGCATATCATTTATCTGGTCATACATGCATAGCTTTTTTCTTCGCTTCTTAAAAAGTAATTTATTTTTTAATGGATGTTGCCTTCACGAAAGTTGTTACTTATATATCATGCTCCCAAAGATGGATTGAGAACATTATATACGTAATGAAATATCGAAAATCTCCCGTTTGCTACCACTTGTTAATCGAAATCTGATTTTGTTGTTCATTAAATTTATTCTCTATAGACTTGCATGTTAAGCTATCCTATGACAATCATAAAAGAAAATAGCAGGTAAACCATGCAGCAAGGTCATAGTGCACCAGACCTTTCTATGGGAGGAAGAGCCTCAAACATCAAAAGAGTAGCGGAGTAGTCTACGGAAGGAAAAGCTTCAGACAACACATGAAGAGAATGGTGCATATCCAACTGCAATGGTGTAAAGTGGCATCAAAATTTAGCTCTCATATCAATAAATTCTTGCTCAGAAAGAAACAACCGTATTGCATATCTGATTGCAATGTTGATTGCATCATATGCATAAAAGTAAATAGAATAGTCAATAAAACACAATAATATATTGCCATCAGCAACAAACTTGTCAGTTGGAATAGCAGCTTCAAAAAGCAGAGGGAAGAGCAACAACATGTAAGAAGAGTCCAAGCCCTACCAGACTTGGGAGCATGCGATGCCTCATACGTTAGGACTCAAGTGAGAGACAAGCTCAAGAGACAGAGACATGACAGAGACATACTCAAGTGGGACATGATACTCAATAATTGACTGGTAAACACCATGTTCCTATTCAACACATGCGCATTTCAACAATATGCCTATTGCAGAAAAATGAGCATGCAGAGAAGGAAATGCATAAGCATATTTATTTGCATTACAACATATATACAACAATATGATATTAGAAGCACAATGTCCACGAAATGTAACAAAACATATAATTGTCCAACTATTGCATAAGTATAGAAATTGTCTCTCAAGCGCAAAAGCATGAGTCAAAAAGTACTACAAATCAAACCACCATGTGCACACCACGTATGTTGTAACTGAACATGTAATGCTCCACAATAATAGAATTACACCTACTTGCACAACACGGATATATTTCAATGACAGGTAAAGCAACATGTAACTACTGAAGCAAGTACACATGAACATGAGCAGACTCTCATGAATAAAGGATACAAGTGAAAACTTAATCTTAGGTTATTGATAGTTTTTGAGTTGAACTTTCCTTGCTAATACTTTCTGGCACAGGTGTTAGTAAAAGAATAGACGATTGTCTTGACCACGAGGGTCTCATAGTATGACTCCAAATATCCATAGTATCTCAGGGTTGGGGAGCCTCTGTAGGCATGTGGAAGTAGATGCATCGTAACTAAGTTCTCGACATTTTCCTTTACTAACCTTTCGTCTTCGCATCCGAACTATCATTCTCATTTTATTTATTAGTTCTCTTGGCTTTCAGAACTAATCACATTTTAATTGAGCCTATCAGATGTCAAACATGATTCTTTTTTAAGTAGCTTAACACTAGTGCGGTAATACTAATCTGAGTCATCTCATTTGGAAACAAATACGTATTGGGAAGAGTCTTCGACGGTAGACATAACTCAAGTGAGATATGGAATTTAAGATATGATTTTCACCTCAAATTGTAGTTGGGCATACAACCACCTTCGATTTTTCTATGGATATGGGGCAAACCAATAGGAACACCTCCTTCACTAACCACATCCTGAAACTCCCCTCATAGAACCAAGAGGAGTAACCAACTCGAATGATCGACCCTCATTAACCACTCATGTTAATCATGTACCGAAAAGCAAAGACCAATCTACCAAGCATGCATCTCAAAAGGCAACATCTTGCGGCTACCTGGCAAGAACCTCGGGGCGATGTTGAGAACCATGTGTCACTAATTCAACACAAATTGGGGTTGCGACCATCTAATCTTCTACCCAGAGACCCAAGGGTGCTACCATCCCTTGGTAGAATCTACTCATCTACCCAGGGTAACATGAGAAACTACATCATGCATGCCACAACCCTCAACACAGGAGAGTCGACCGTGGAGACCATGAGAACCCAAGACACATGGGACAAGGACTCAAACCGCGACACTACCAACTATCGTAGAGATTCACAATACTTAGATATGGAGTTAGATAACTATTAAAGAGGTTGTCCAGCGGATCCTAACGCTTAGTCTTGGAGGGCATGCAATGTCCGACAAGTCGGATTTGGCAATCATTGTATCGGTCGCTCTCACGATAACTCTACAAAATACGTGTATATTTTATAAGTGTAGAGTGTCGAGACATATAGAGCAAGTCGTGGATATGTGAATTAATATCTAAAAACAAACAACAGTTATTTGCATTTTTTCTATTTTTATTTTTGTTTGTTTTTATATTTATTTTTACATATTTTTAATGTTTTGTATGCTTTTTAAATTTTAAAATGTTATCTTCTTTTTATATTTTCCTTATTTTTAACTTCTTTTTATTTCTAAAGACATAATATATATTTATATATCTATACATGACAGTAATGACATTATAAATGCTATATATGGTATAGATATAATAAATATGTAAAAATTCTAGAAATATATAAGTACAATCTTTTTTATTTCTTTTAAGGTTTTAAAATGTATTTAGATATTTATAAATAATAATATTATTAAGTATATAATGAGTTCAATGGGGTTTGCCCCTTGTTGGCTCCCTCGCCAAATTTCACCCATTTTTTATTTTTTTTTGAAAATTTCTATCATGAATGTTCATCACTATATCCCTATATTATGCTATTCAAATTTCATGCGAAATAGAGACTCCTATGGCCTCCATCCAGACAGTACATTTTTTAATGGTGAAAGAATTGCTAAAAGCGACCCTTCTGGATGGAGGCGTAGGAGTATCTATTTTGTGCGAAATTTGAATGACATAATATAGGGATATATTGATGAAATTCCACGAAAGAATTTTCAAAAAAAATAAAAAAATAGGTGAAATGGCACAGGGGAGCCAAGTTAGCTACCCCTAAGGGGGCATCCCCATTTTATCCATATAAGTAATTTTATATATATTATATAGGGTTTTATATTTATAAATATAACTATATATACTCAAAAAATATAAAATATTTTTTTGTATTTTTCTATTTTTCTCTATTTTTGTGGTTTTTCTCTTAATTTTTATTTTTGTATATATTTTTAATTGATTAAATATAACAAAATAGTGACTTATAATAATAAGCTGGATTATTTTCAGGTTTTAAAAATAGGTAAACACTTTAAAAATGCTCAAAATTATTTTTAATATATTATAAATGACATAAATAAAAATATAAAATAGAAAACTACTTTTTTGGATTTTATAGGATTTTTGTTATTTTTCTAAGGTGGGTTTTCGATTTTTAGTGTTTTCTTTTTATAATTTTGTGATTTTTTGTTTGGAATTATAATATAAAGTGATATAATATATATAATATATATTTGGAATTTATAAAGTTAATTTTGTATTTTTTTGTATTTTGTAAAGCTAGACATGGAATAAATAACTTTTAAATGATTTATAATAAATGGAAAAATGGAACAAAATGCTAAAATAAAAATATGGCATGATCAACGTATCAAGCATTCACTGTGATTTTTCCAAGAATTTACAAGCACAGGTACTATTTAAATAAAAATAAAAGGACAAATAAATAATTACAAGCTTGGCAAGGACATTTATGCAATAAAAACAAAGTATGAGGGGTCCTATGCAAAATAACCTAAAAGTTTACACTTATTTACAAATTTCTAGGACTAAATACAAAAAGAGGAAGCTGAGAGGATATTGTTGTAATTTTCCCAAATCACATGGGCCTCCACATGAGGTAAGTTGGCACGGACCTAAATGTAATATATAATAAGTCCCAAAGGATCCATGCAATTTTTATAATACCTTTTAAACTTAACTCAATATTTACATGACTAAATAAAAAATACATAGAGCGGATGGGTTACTTATATATTTACCCCCTCAAAGGTGTGTTATCGAATGGAGTATGGAGCGCCATGTGAAAGATGGGGCGGCTCTGGAGCATTTCAATTTGTTGCAGATCGGACAACTAGGATTAGAAATGGAGCTCGAGTGTGATCCAATGGCTAGGACGGTCGGTGGAAGAACAGTGAAAAATGTCTTCTTCCCTACCTTCGATCAGGTGTATCTTCATCCTCTAGCCACCAAACACCTCGCTGAAGGCCGCTCTGGCTTCCTAGAGCTTGTGTGCACCTGTAGGGCTCCTCAAAATGGTCTAGACCCCATCGAAGGGAGCCTGTAGCTCGGGTGCTCATGGGCTTATGATATAGAATTTGGGTGGACTTCCATATGTGATCGTTCGGGGTTGATTCCTACATAAAAATGAAGAAGGGTTCGAGGGGGGGCCTCCTCAACCCAGAGTGTAACTGTTACACACCATGAAATGAAGGGGGCAAAGGAGGGAGATAGGGAGCCACGATCTTTGTAAAATTTTTGAGGTTTTGATTTAAATGAAATATGAATGTGTCGCTGACCCAAATAATACCGCAACAAATAAAAATTTATTTTTTTCTCAAGCTGATTGAAATAATTACAAAGAATAATGTGAGCAAGAGAAATATTTTTGCTACTTATTTATATGTATAGCGAACAAATCGAACTCAAAGAGGCTACAATTCTCGATGGTTATTCAAATAATCGACAAAAACCAATTAAAAGAAAAAGGAATCTCAAATGCAAGCTATCCTTATTTTTTGTAGAAAATTTCTATTTTAAATGTTTTTATTTTTTAAATTTATATCTTTTTATTTTTTGATTTTCAATTTCTTAATGATTTTAATTTTGCAATTTTTAAAATTTCAAATAAGGAACAATACGCACAAAGAAAGAAATATGCATACACTCTTTTTATATTTTTCAATTATATCAAAAATACTCAGAAAAATCAAGATAAAATATTTTTTGTTTTAAAGGCTTTGAAATATTTTTAGGATTTTTTGTAGAATTTTGATGTTTTTATATTTTTCTAAAAATCAAATAGTGACAAAAATGATAAATAGTGCACAACCTGGAGTAATTTGGAATTTAAAAATATTTTAAGTGCCAAAAACTCCCGTAGACCATTTTTATGCTAAAATATAGACAAATATCTACAAACAAGAAGTGAAATAACAATTCTTGGATTTTGTAGAACTTTCTATGATTTTTCTAAGATTTTTGTTTTTTTTCAATTTTTTGGGTTTTGAAAAGAATTAATACACGAAAATTGGATAAAAAATAAAAGACAGTAAAATAAAATTAATCTTTTTTTTTGGAATTTTAGAACAATATTCAAATTTTTATGAATTATTGAATTTCAAGAAGAGAAAATGACACTATTTACTGATTTTTTTTAATAATAAAAAATAAAAATAAAATGCGATGAAATTTACATACGAGATAGAACACGCAATAGGAGCATGGCATAATTTTCTTAGAATTATTTGAACAAAGCCAATAAATATTTCAATCAGAAAGCACAAGAAAATAATAGTCTAGATCATAGGAACTGAAATACGAATAGTTAAAGTTCTTGCATGAAAAATATAATAAAAATGAATTGCAAGATAAAGTACGCAATTTACCCAGATAAACGCATGCAACGCACGTTCCTGATGCTGGCAGGGGCGTTTGCGTAATTTTTGAAACCTTCAAGGGCGGAGTTGTAATTTTCCCAAAAAAATAGTATCCCTAGGGTTTGATTGTGTTGATCTCTTCGTTTTCCAACCAAAGAAGGGGTACCGCCTCTTCTTCATTATCTTCCTTCGTAGGTAGGGGAGCGTAGGGGTGGGGCGCCTCCCCTTGTTGCACTCCTCCGAGCAAGGCGGCAACTACTCTCGGTGGTGAAGGAGCGGAGGAGGATGGCGGTCCGGCTGTGCACCGTGGAGGATGGTGCCGCTTCGACTGGGCAGCAACACTACGTCGGAGGAGGGGCGGTGCGACTGATGGAGGTCCTGCCAACAGTGTTCTCGCGTGGTGATGCGGCGTCCGCTCAGAGGAGGCTGGCGATGGACGACGTTTAACGAGGGTGGTGGTGACGGAGATCTGGGCGGAGATGGTGGCTTGCGGGTAGCGGCTGGTCGAAGGGCTCCATGCGGGCAGGGATGAGCGGCACAGGAGCCGGCGACGGAGATGCGGTAGAGGTAGAATTTTTTTCTATTTTTTATTAACAGAAACAGAGGAAGACAAAACAAACCTTTTTTATTTTTTTAGAACAGAAACTGTAAATAATCTCTTTTTTATTTTTTGTTATTTGTTATCCTGCAAAACAAATGTTAGAGAGAATATATATATATGTTTTTTAAATTTTTTATATTTTTTTTGAAATAGAAGAGGACTCAAGCATTATGCATCATCTCTGCTTATTTAAAATTTTTGAAAAAGACATGAATGAGGATCCGGCGAAATGGAAGAATCGTATCCGTGTCTCTGACCACCGTACGCGGTCGAAGCTGTAGATCGTGAGGGATAGAACGTGAACGTGGAGAGAACGAGAAAATGAGATGAAAAGTGGATCAAAATCGTGATCGATGATTCTAAGATCTAGATAAAAAATGACAACGAAATAAAAATGCGAAAAAATAAACTACGATCAACTTAGATGAAAAATAAGAGAAGAAAAAAACGGATCTCACCTTATAAAGGACCTTAATCGCCTCGGTGAATGCCGACTCACTGTCACCAGATGGCTCGGAGGTTAGGCACCCGTCCGCGACAAGAAGACTCTCAGAGATCAGGCTCCCCTCACCAAAGATTGATCAAGTTGAAATGAGGGAGAGGGAGCCATATTAATAGATAAATAAAGGAGTTTGATTTTTAAAAATTTGAATGAAGATAGGAGATAAGAGAAAATTTTGAAATGAGATAAAGATAAAAAAAGGCAATTAGTATTTAAAAATTATTTACTTTTTTTGTATTTTCATCACTTTATTAAATTGGAAAAAATAAATGTTAATTTATATTTTTTGGTGATTATTTAAGAAATTTAACTATATACATGTACTATATACATATATGACATCATTTACATGGTTAAATAAGGAAATTAGTTTTTTTATTTTAAAATTTTTATATTTTTTTTAATTTTAAGAAATTATTAAAAATATTTACAATTATTTACAAATATAATAAAAATATATACAATAAATAAATGGTATAATTGCACAAACCACCCTAGAAAATCAACTTTTCAACCGTAACTCCAAAAATTATGAAATCACACTCATTTTAAAGATAATTTAATTTAAAATATAATGAAAGTGAGTTTGGTTCAATTTGAGTTCATATGGAGCTGTAATTAATCTTTCAATTATTGCTTAATGCCTTTTTCTGGATGTGGTTACTTTTATCATATACATGATTTTATTTGACAAACATTTTTATTATTTAGAAAACATTTTTTCTTACAACTTTTGTTTTGAAAATTGTTTTGTTTGAGGTCAATGTATGTACGAATAAAATAATGTTAGTATACAAATATGCATAGAAAAATATTTACAACACATTTTTTGGATTTTCTGATTAAGGACTCTCTCCCCTTCTTTATCCCTGGTCGTTCAGGTCAAGTCTTGACCTTCTCTCGGGGTTCAGGTCAGCCTGTATCTATTACATATATATATATAGTCTGTTCTTTTTTTAATTTTTCCCTTTATTTATTTATTTATTTTAAGTTAAAATAATATACAAATATAAAATATTTACACATAGATGTAAATTAGTAAGCATACGGAGTTAGTATTATATACATGTGTTTTATAAGGGATTTTAAGCTAAAATAAATGAATAAAGATGATGAAATGCATATTCATCAATGGGACAAAGGGTAGAGAAGATGATGAGGAACGAAAATGGGGGTGCAGGCGTGGTTGGAACATGTGAATGATGATGATTTGGGTTGGAGGCTAGTGCTCCATAAATTTTGACTAAAATTAAGGTAAGCTAGTGGATAATTAACTAAACCAAAATTAAATCTAAGCTACTAGAAAGAAATTCAAGAGAGAGATTACCTAGCAGCTCAGACACGCGTTAATGCTTGGAGCAGATGAAGCTCATCAGAGGTGGCCGGTGGAGCTTGGATCTCTTCAACATCAGCCTTATCCATGTCGTAAAGGAAAGGAGAGACGAATGATATCACCAGGGGCTCGACCGAGGGCTACTTTTGGGGTTAAGGCTAAGAGAGAAGGATCAAAAAACAAAAAGGGGCGAAGTGGTGGTTTTATAAACAGGTGATGGGGTAGAGTTCGAGAGGTGATAGTGTGCGAGGAGGAAGAGGTAGGAAGGGGATAAGGTATAAGCGAGGTAGAATGATGGTAGGGCTGCAAAATAGTGGTGAGCTCGATGGAGAAGGTGTCATGGAGATGGAGTAGAAATGAAGAGGAAAGAGGTAGGTCTCGAGTCTAACATGAAGGGGCAGGGTGCAAGGATGGTTGACCCATTGGTCAACAATCCTTGCGCTCTGGTTGGTCCACTTGGACGAGCTAGAAAAATCTCTAGGGAAATCCTTTATTAATTATATTTAAAATAGTAAATCTAATTAAATCTAATTGATGACTCGTCGATCAACAATCCTTGCACTCTAGTTGGTCCACTTGGACCGACTAGAAAAATCTCTAAAGAAATCCTTTATTAATTAGATTTTAAATAATAAGTGATTTATTTAATTTTTATGTTAAAAACAAAAAAATATTTGTAATTTTATGCAGTATTTTAGGGCATTTTTATTTATTTTTGCAAAGTTATTTATTATTTGTCATATTTGCATATATATACACATATATACGAAGGTATTTATACATGTGTTTTACGGTATTTTAATTTTATTTCATATTTGTTTATTATTCTATTATTTACATAATTTTTATATTTATATATACACATTTATATATTTTTATTTTCTTCTGAATTTATTTATTTACTTAAACAATTATGTATATATATATATATTCATAGGTATAGTTTACATGTATATTTTAAGGGATTTTTACATTCATAACCCTGAGAAATTTCATAATTACATCCATAACCCTGCAAATTGTGAATTACACCCAAGACCTCATCCCCCAGTCGCCGAACCACCTTGCCCCTCCCCTCGTGTGAGTTGCCCTTGTGCCCCAACCGACCACCCCCCTCCCCTTCCTCCTCCCCTTGCGTTGCCGACCATCTCCCCTCATGTGAGTAAACTCCACCCCCACACCCCACTCTCCAGTTCCTGCCTTCCTCCTCCCCTTTCGTGAGTAGTCAACCAACTCCACCTCCTCCCGATGCACCTCCCACACTTCCACTGCTGCTTCCACCGCCCGCTCGAGGTCCAACGATGGCGACCCTTGACCTCCGCAGTCTAGCAGAAGCGGCTACGTCCCTCTCCGTTGCCTCTGTGTCCCCGCCCAACCCTCGAGCTCCAGTAGCACCTCATCCAAACTGCCCGCCATGTGCCACATCTCCGCAAGCGACGCACCATCCGTCGCCCCATCCTTCAGCTACAAACATGTGTTTCACCTCTACCTTGGCGCCACTCCCAACCATCGTGAGCTCAGACTAGTCCCCATCGATCCACGCAGCTACATAACACTCCAACCCGAGCTCATCGCCTATGAACCACCGACCTCTGTCAACACCTTCGCACCACTCTCTAGGAGGGGCAAATGAGGGCCAAAAGGGCCCTCACCGATCTCATGATCGCGATGCTTGATAAGAAGTAGGCAAATTCCATCGTTTCTCACTGCAACCATTCCTTCGGAAAGCCTGCAACCCCTTTGCACCACTCCATCGGGAACTTCTTATCGCTCTCGTGGAGCGCCTCATGTTCGTGGTTTGTCGCTCGATAGCTGCAGGCGATTGCGAGCAATTTGAGCGTGCCTGGTATGATGCCATGGGTGGGCTTGCGATTGCCATGTTCGCGATGAATTGCGTTGTGCCGTAGTCCAACTGCCCCCACCCTTGTCGAGCTTGTTTTCTTAGATTTTTTATACCAATGGCATACTTTATAAATGTGATACGGTTTTAAGGGTAAAATTTGCAACATTTAACTTTTTCCATGAGAGTTAACGGATAAAATAGATGGCAACGAACACAGGGTTATACTATGTAAGAGTTAAGCATTTTTTGGGGTCTTGGGTGTAATTCGTGATCGTAGGGATATGAATGTAATTACGAAATTACTCACGGTTACAAGTGTAAAAATCCCATATATTAATGCATATTTTATTTAATGATTTTTTAAAAGTTTTATTTTCTTTTTATTGTGTACATGTATTTTGAATAATATCTACAAGTATAGACAAATATAAAAAAGCTAAAAATATAAAGAAAGAATATATTGATTATTATATACATGTATACAATACAATAGAGACCCAAAAGCTAACTTTTGCATATCGACTTCAAAATTGAATTAAACTATCTTCATTAAATATATAGTTAGATTTTATGAAAAATAAAGGTAAGTTTAGTGAATTTTGAGTCTGTATGGAGGAGATCCAGGACTGGGAAGTTTTCTTTATGGTTTTTATTTTGTGTGTCTCAGGTACGTTGTGAATTATTTTTGAGTGAAATCAATTTTGTATTTTCTTTGTATAGGGTTTTATTATCTGAGGTATAAAAATAAGAAAATAAAATAGGCCTTAAAAGCCTATTGTTGGGCTAAAGAATTAGGGTTTCTGTGTGGTATTTTCTGTGCAATTGGCTTGCCCTATCTCCCTTTACTTTATTCCTTGTCGACCAAGTCATTACGATGACTAGGTCTCAGGGTCGAGGGTCACTCAGTGTCTTTGACACTTCATTATTTTTCTTTTCTTTCATTTATTATTTTATTTTAATATTAAATATGGTATTTTATACAATATTTATTGGTCAATAAATGGGTGTTATTTTGTACAAACTAATGCTACATACATGCATTTATCTAGGGATTTAAGGCATAATTTAAAGAATAAAGGTGATGAAATGGAGATTCATCACCCCATATACTTGCCTTTGCTAGTCCGGAGCAAACACTTATGCCAATAAGTGTAGAAAGAGAAAATATAGAAAAGAAAAAGAAAGAACTTGGAATAATTTTTCACTTTTAAACATTTCTTAATAAGACCAAAGTTGGGAGCTCAGTTAAGACCTTTGTATTCTTGATATTTCAGAATCATATTAAGGTTAGGAAGTGTGACACAACATCCCTTAAGTTCCATAATCCTATCATTCAGTTCAATTCATCTTGTGGTCAGAACTATCCGTTAAGTCGCATACTCTCGCAACCTTGAAATGATGAGTACCATGTGTATGAATTTACTAGATATTCCCAGACAAATCATTGAACTATCAAAGAGTCTTCACCTCTGGCAGCTCATCCTTGGGGAGACAGGTATTTCCATGTAAGGTCAGGTTCATGCTAGTTCATAACCAAAAAGGGAGAAGTTAGAAGAATAAGAAAAGAAGTGAAAATGGACCAGTGTAGGCTCATTCCCTTGTGAAACTCGGTCAGTATAACGGAATCTTCACCAAGAAGCATGTTTTTCCTGGAAGCTGGATGTTTTGTGGAATTTTTGATGTAGGCTTCTTTTTTGTATTTTTCATTATTCTGTATTGCTCTGCATTCATGTTTTGCCTTAACGGATGTAGAATCTTTTGGTCCATCCATGTTTTGAGGTCTTAGAAAAAGTTTTACTAGCAGAACATTCCTCATACAAAGAGTTATTTCAATCCAATCTCTGATCTTTATATATCCATGCTACCGAAAGAAGTGGATTGAGTGCTGATTTTGGTAGTCCCCAAGAATGCTTCCTGATCCACCCTTAACGAAGCGACCTAATATCGTCCTAACATAGACTCCTCAACAATCCATCTGGGTTGAGCTAAGTGTTAAGTATGAGGTTTCTAGTTAAGCCACTATCTCAAGAGTCGTACAGATGACATGAAGAGTTCTAGTTAGACACATTGAATAGAGTCGTAAACACAGTCTCAAGGAACTTAAAGAATTAAGTCATGGTGACATGAAACATCTCATTTCCAGTCCTTAAGGGGTTCCTCTGAAATTAAGTGGGTTAAGAAAAATATTTTCAGACTATACCAATCTTCAATCTTTAGACTTTATTTTGGACTTTTTCAATTGTCTTGATCATTCCAAAAAATAAAAAGGCTATGTACAATGCAAGAAAAATATTTTTGTGAAGATATTATCTGACTTTAAGACTTTTTATGGATTTTTGAAATAGATTTGTAAATTTTTATGCAATTTTTGTAAAACATTTTGCAAATTTTTATGAGTTTTGAAAATTTGAAAATTTTAGGGATTTGTAATAAGGGTTAGTGAAAGAAGTATGTGCACATATTTACACGAGTGTGTGTGCATATTTACAAGTATGGGTGTAGGATTTACACTACTAGGAATTTCTAGTTTAACTGTTAGTTATTATTTGCAAGTTTTTACATGCAAGAATTGTAAAAAATTTTATTGCTATAATTATATATAAGGTTCTCAAAATAATTTGAAAATATTTTAACAAAACATTTTGAAAACTTTATTTGAAAATGTTTTTTACAAACATTTTTTCAAACATTTATAAAATTTCAAAATCAATTTGCAACGATTTTCCAAACAGTATGTATAAATTTTGCAGACTATTACAACCCTTTCCAAGTTGTTTGCTAACAAATTTTCAAAAGTTTTATTTAAACAAATGAAAAAGATTTTTGCAAATATTTACAAATAATTTTTTTTAAAAAGGTTTGGAAATATTTCACAAAAAGTTTTCAAATGGTTTTCAAAAGATTTTTCAAGATATTTTACAACCATTTTCAAATCATTTTGCAAAATTTTTTTAAACCAATTTATTAACACATTTACATTTGATTAATTGTATATTCTAATCCATATTGTATATTGACCATACTATTCAAAAATATAAAAGCACGAGTTATGGCTAAGGTATATATGAAGACGCGATTTTCGATGCGTGATGAATCCATGATTCTCACTCTTTATTCTTTTATCTTAGCTATTTATCTTGGCAAAATAACATGTAAATACCTGTAAATACAATAACATAGCATTCAACATGCATTTGTTAATATTATACAATTAGCATGTTTTTGTGCAAGAATAAAAGAATAAAGGAAAAGAAAAAGAAGGAGGTATTTGGAATAAATACAGAGTGACCCAATCCCCAAGAGAAGGTAAAGCCTTTGACATGATCGCAAAATAAAATAAGTAGAGAGAGATAGGGTCTATTTGGTATTGTACATATTACCTACATGTGTAAATACTTATTTTTCACAAAATAAAACATGATCGAAAAATAAAATAAGTAGAGAGAGATAGGGTCTATTTGGTATTGTACATATTACCTACATGTGTAAATACTTATTTTTCACAAAATAAAACTAAGTTATTATTTGTATTCCCCTGTACATATTTCTAGAAAGAATATAAAAACGGAATAAAAATCAAAAAATTAAATAAAAAATAAAATCTCTCAATTATTGTACAAAACACATGTATGTACATTACATTCACTATTTATTCTGTACATGTAAATATTACATACAATAAAGTACAAATTATTTTGTAATCCTAAATTATGTTGGAAATAAATAAAATATACAATTGAGGTATTTATGTAAAAATAACAAAATAAAAATACCTGTACATAATACAGATGTATATTATACTTGTATATAATATTATATATTATATATACACTAATTTATTTTCATAAAAATAAATAAAAATCACAAAAAAATTCTTTGAAAAACAATATACATTTTTCATTTTATTCATATCTTCATTTGAATTCATTTATTATTTTTAATCTAATTTTCTTTATTTTTCCTCTTTATTTAGTACTTTAGTGACTTTTGTCTTTTTCCTAGGCCATCTCTGATTGGTCCAGCGGGGATTCGTTGACCTTGGTAAACTAGTCCCCACCAGCCCCATTTTCGCCAAACCAGATTTTGCACCGATTTCTCCCATTTTTAGCAACCCGATCCGATCACCTATCCTCTAACCTTGGCTCTGATTAGAGGGCGCAGATCCCTAATCCACGCCCGACGCCCATCTCTAGGGTCCGCGCCTTGGTTCGTGGGCCACACCACCTTCTTCTCGGACCTGGAACACTATATAGATGCACCCCTCCTCCCTTTTCTAGCACCTTTGGCTGCGCCACTAACTCCTGCATACCCGCTACTCCTTTTCCAGAGTGACGACGTGAAAGGGAGAGGGCGAGGAAGCTTTCTAGAGCGTGAGAACCCCATGTCTAGTGAGGTTCTTCCTCAGCTCCGCAACGAGGAGCCCAGCCTCTAGCTGCGCTGGCTATTGAGCCACTACCCCTGTGGACGACGTCCGCATCCCCAGGCGTTCCTCCTCTGTCTTCAGGTACTCATTTCCCCTCCGTTTTCCCTTTGATTTGATCATTCCTTTGCCGAACAGAGTACCTTCGGCCATCCTCTGTTTTCCACACTTCCATCGCAGTCCGACACCCACATACCTCGCTCTGACTTCCTCCCACTTCTACGTTTGCTCCGCATCCTCCCACATGACTCCAACCATCGTGTTGGAGCCTCCTAGCAGGTCGAATCCCTCGCATCGCCGGAGACTTTCCCCGTTCACCCTCCACCTCGCTTCTCGATATTTGTAACGCTCTAACCCTTGTCGGAGCTATCTCTCTAAGCACGACACCTTCTCCTGTAGGGTTCGAGTGCCAACAGACCTCATATGGAGGTCTAGTGTTCTCCTAGGAATCTCCAGGTCATCCATGCCTCCCCAGGACCGTTCTCTTGGTCTTGGGCCCTTCTGAGCCATTTAGCAACTATGGATCGTTGCCGACATCAGTTCTCACCTCTCAACAGCGTACGAGGACGTCGGACCAACGCAAAATCACCGATCAAAGCTCGTCGGAGGCGAGTTCCTCCCAGTTCGTCCAGACGTCTTCTCCACCGTTCGATCGAGGACTCCACCAGTTTTGATCTTGACCATCCATCATCCGGGAGGTCCTCGGTTGTCTGATCCTTCTGAGGATCTCATCCCAACCACCCATCGCTGAAGGGGTATCCACTCATCTTGACCGTCCATCCATAAGTGGAGCGTCATCGGTCGTTGGATCGCGCTTAATAAGGGGTAATTTGCTCTTAGGCCCCTCTCCATTTCATGTTTTCAATTTAGTCCTGTAAATATTTGTTATAGTTTAAATTAGTTTGGATATTTTGCATGTGGACCCTTGTTATCTTTAGTATTTACATTTTAGTCCTCTGTGTGTGAACTCACGTGCTGTCTCACGTGACTTTCTGGGTTATTTGCATGTTACATCCTGAATATTTGAATGTTAGGTTTTGAATAAAAACTTTTTGATATTTGCATTTATACCCTGTGCATGGATTATTGTGCATGTGCGTGAATTCTCTGGATATTTTGCATATTCAGCCCTAAGATTTTCATATGTGTTATCATTTGGCCTTTGAACTATATTTTAATTGCAAGTAGGTCCATGCACTCTATGTGCCTTATGTTTAACTAAATAAATATCAAGCTAAGTCCAAAATTCTATAAAAATTATTGTTAGCTCCTGCTAACAAGTAATATTTATTGTAATTTTTGGGATTAATTTTGCATGGTGTTTTATTTTCTAAAAATAAAAAACCACTAAAAAGTGTAATGTCTATTTGAGAAAATTCATAAAAATTAGAAAAATCATTTTAAAAATTCCAAAAAAATCTTAATGTGTGTCTTTGTCTGTTTGACCTTCAATAGCAATATTGTTTCAAAAACCCTTATAAAAGTCCTAAGAATTGCAAAAGACTCATAAACTTCTAAAAATCATAAAAAATCTAGAAAAATCAAAAAATTACAATTCCAGTTCTTATTTGTAGAATTTTCTTTCTAGTTTATCATAAAATTCATAACTAGGACATTAGGACACTTTAAGAATTTTTATTTTATAATTTTGTCATGGTTGTGCACTATTTATATTTTTAGCCTTTATTAGATTTTTATAAAACCACAAAAACATCAGAAAAATCTCAAAAAATTATCAAAAATACTTTAATCTTTGGAAAACCCAAAAATATTTTCATTCTTGATTTGTGAGCATTTAGTCTGAAATAAACATTACAAAGGCTTGCTTATGTGCATAGTTTCCTTATTTGCTTGCTTTTCTCCCTTAATTAAAAAATTATAAAAACTTGTAAAACTAAATGATAACAATATGCATTTTATTATATGAATACCGACTACTTCGAATGATTTCTCGTGCTCCTTGTGTTTGACCATGGTCACTATACCATGTTAAAATAAATAGCGGAGACCGCTAACATTGTTTTATGAGCCTTGATTGACTTATTTTTTTGATTGAGTGGTTCTCTATTTTTTGTTGTTGACTTAGCTTTGTGATTTGGGTTGCAACGACTTTATTATTATTTGCTTCACTAACTTGAGTCGCGAAGCGTGTCATCAGAATGGCGTTGTTGCCGGGAGCACGACTTAGTAGTCGCTTTTCAGCCTTTTTGTATATTTTTATCTCTATTTGTTATAACTGTTTTCTGACCCATTTCTGTTTCACTTTTTGTGCGAGGAACTGCCCAAGGACACGTTAGAGAGACCCGTACCTGAGGAGTAGCAGGAGAAGAGCATCGATTAGTTGTAGTATATAGAGTAAAGTAGAGTAGTTAGTTTATTTTCAGCATTATTATCGTTGTTGTTGTAATAATTTATGGACTCCTTGGACATTCTTTGGGACACTTGACCTTATATTGGGGTCTGCAAGCACCGATGTTGTTGTTGACATTTTTGTGGTTTTTATTTATCGTATTTTTTCTATTTGATTCCCGTAGATTTTGGCCCCTGGACTTAGGATTTTTCTTGATTGTGACGTAAATAACTTAAGGCCCAATCCCAGATTGCTTGTACCTATATAGCGTAATTGGACCTTATTAATACTTCATAATAAGAAGTTAGTTTAATTGGATCCAACTCCACATGCTGTGAGGAAACCACATACAACGTTAGCAGGACTATTATGATGGGTACCGAGTGGTTCCCAAGATCGGACTCCGGAATCGATCTGATTAACTACCTATTTTGCTTCATGATCATTAGAAATTGTTCTTCTAAGGCCATTTTCTTTGTGCATCATTTAGATTAGTTTTAATTCTGTCTTTAAATTTATGCGCGGATCACCCTACATTGTAGAGTGCTGGTGAAAGGTACGCATCTCTTTCTTTGTATGCATCATAGTGTTTGTTCGCGCATCGGCTTTTTCAACTTCATCCCCCTGTTTTTGGACTTAAAATTATCCTAGGAAATTGAAAAATTGGTTAGGCATTGTTTGTTCTTTAAAAATACTTAAAAAAGTGGAAACAATAAAATTTTGGACTGTTAATGCAAACCTGACCTTAAAATACATCTCACTTAAAAAAATATTTTGGGGAGAGTCACCCCCTCATTGATTGGTTTTCTTGAGCGAGAGAGTGGTCCGCACACTAGGCTAGAGCGATACTTGAAATTCCATTAGACTACTCGTCTTGGAGTTAGTCGTTCTCCAGTAAGGATCTCTCCGGGTAGCCGGTAAATGTTCTGCAACATCTTTATGAGATTGAATTGATCGGGTAGCCGGTAAACATTCTGCAATTCGAACTAACTTAGAGAGATCTAACTTTGGGATTGGTCCAGTCTCCTGGGAACATTGGGTTCCTAACAGCTCGCTTAATCTCTCTGCTAGTCTGATTTATCACCTAAAATAAAATTGACAAGATAAACGACTGAACATTTACGGTCATCAGCTCTCATATCGAGTAGGTGAATTTGGGGTTTGACTTCTCATCTTGTTTGCATCCATATCCCATCCGCACTCGTCCCCACATCACGATGATGGGTCAGAGGTCCCTTAGGCTGCCTTTGGTAGCACCGCTCTCGAGCACTCCAACTCATTTATCTAGGGAGGTTCCGGGGAGCTTAGACCCGCTCTCTGAACCTGAGTTTAATTCCGCCACGTTCCCCCTCGACCACCCTTCTTCTAGTCCTGAGGTGCCTGAGCAGAGACCAACACAACTATTTATTAATTTTACGCCACCTAAGTTGGGATCTTTTACCTTTGTAGAGACCTGAGAGATGGCCAATAGTGACGGATCCACCGATGAGTAGCCCCAGAGTTCCACGAATGTTCTTGATCATGGTGCCATCAACAATACACTCCTAGCATCCCTTGAGAAGATGTAGAGACAGATTAGAGATCAGGGAGCATTTATGGCAATGGTACCCAGTGAGTTAGTGCAGATGCGAGCCGACAAAGGAGAACTGCAGAGACCAACCGATGGAGATATACCCGCGATTGGAGGAGGAGCATGAGGACAACCAGAAGAACCATAGGAGCCAGCCAGAACTGCAAGGACGTTGAGGCAGTTGCACAACCCTAGTGCAACGTTCACCCATCACTGAATCCAGCTTCCAGAGATTCTAGGAGACTTCAAGCTCGGCCGCTGTTGGTATAGGCTCTTCGAGGATCGAAAATTAATGATACGAAGGTTGTTGCTATCCCCCAAAAATCTTTTAACAAACAAACAAATTTTTGTGCTACTTATTAACCTGTATAGCGGACAGGATCGAACTTAGGGAGGCTACAATTCCCGAGGGTTATTCAAATAATCGATGAAAATCAATTAAGAGAAAAGTAGGAATTTCAAAGGCAAACAATCCTTGGTTTTTGTGGAATTTTTCTTTTTTCCTTTTTTTTTAAATTTTTATTTTATTTCTATTTTTTATTTTCTGATTTTCAAATTTTTAGTGATTTTTAATTTTGTAAAAATTTTTTTATTTTAAATCAAGAACAATATGCACAAAACAAGAAATACGTACACCATCTCTTTTTGTAATTTTCAATTATATAAAAAATGTTCAGAAAAATCCATAGAAAATATTTTTGTGTTTTTAAGATTTTGATTTTTTGGGATTTTTTGTAGAATTTTCAGATGTTTTTGTGTTTTTCTAAAAATCAAATAGTGATAAAAATTATAAACAATGCACAACCTGAAGTAATTTGCAACTTAAAAATATTTAATTGCCCAAAAACTTTTGGCAATTATTTTTTTGATGAAATAGGGACAAATATCTACAAATAAAGGCCGAAATAAAGATATTTGGATTTTTGTAGAATTTTTTACGATTTTTAGTATTTTTCAATTTTTTGGGTTTTATAATAGTTAATGCACAAAATTTGGATAGAAACTAAAAAACAATGACATAAAATTACTTTATTTTTTTCGGAATTTTTGGAGTAATATTCAAATTTTTATGAATGTTTGAATTTCAGAAAGAGTAAAAATGACATTTTTATTTTTAAATAACAATAAATGAAATTAAAATGCAATGAAAAATTTATGCTAAAAAGAAGAACATATCAAAAGTATAACATGCTTTTTCAAGAATTTATTGACCAAAGAAAATATTTATTTCAATGAAGAGAGTTTGCAAAATAATGCCTGGAAATGAAGGTCTGATATGCAAATGTTTATTGTTCTCTCATAACTAAATAACAAGAAATAAATAGAGGATTGAAAATAAAAATTACCCAAGTAAACATGCCGAGCACGTGACTTGTTGGAGAGGAGGGGCTTTGTTGCAGGTCTGGAAACTTTGGGGGGTGTTAATGTAATTTCTCTAATGTCTTTGTTTTGAATACCCCTTAGGATTTATTTTCATCTTTCTCAAGAAAAAGGGGTGTCGCACCCCCTTTTCTCCTCAAACACAGGGTCGGCGGCGGCGGTGTCTCGGCGGAGGTCGGCCGTTGGGGAAAGCGGCTCGTGCGGTGGACGTCGGAGTGCTTGGAACAACACAGAGGGATGCGTGGCAGAAGTCGCCCGTTGGGGAGAGCGACTCCACGGGACGTGCGACAGAAGGAGACTGGGGGTGGCTCCGCAGCGGTCTGGCAGAGGACTTGCGAGAGCGGTCGGCTTATGGAGAAACATCGGAGGCGCTTTGCCTCAGTATTGCTAAGGGCAGCAACGATGTCTCGACAGAGGTCGACCGCTAGGGAGAGCAGCTCGCACGGTGGACGTTGGAGTGCTTGGAACGACGCCGGGGGATGCATGGCGGAAGTTGACCGCATGGGAGAGCAGCTCCGAGGGGCGCGTGGCGGAAGGAGACTGAGGGCGGCTTCGCAGTGGTCTAGCAGAGGACTTGCTAGGGCGGTCGGCTTATGAAGGAAAAGGAACGTCGGAGGCGCTCCGCCTCAGTGCCACTAAAGGCGGCGACAATGTCTCGGCCTGGGGACGCGCTGCCCCAACGGTGGTGATGGCGACATGGGGGCGCGCTGCCCCAACAGAGTTCGGGCGGCCTGGGGGCTGCGTTGCCCCAACGGTGGTGATGACGACCTGGGGGCACTTTGCCCAAACGGACTTCGGGCGGTAGTCAGCGCGGTAGTGCGGCAGCGAGGAGGGACGGCGGGCTTCGGCCCGATATTTTTTTTTGTTTTTTTGTATTTATTTTTATTATTATTGTAAAATAGGAACTGCATATAAAAAACTTTTTTTATATATTTTTTTTAAAAATTGTAAGCATGAGTAGAAATTTTTTGTTATTTTGTTATTTTTTTAAATGAACTTGCAAAACAGATGTTAGGAAAACAACAACTATGCTTTTTTATTCTTTTTATTTATAGAAAAATCAGGACGTGGCCAATACGACACGATCCCAAATCAAAACTGATGCATGAGTGAAGATCTGAAGAAAAGTGAGGGATGGATCTGAATCTCCGACCACCGTACGCGGTCGGAGTTGAAAGATCATGGGAGATAGAAAAGAATGCAGAGAGTGTTAGCCATGTGAGCCCGAGTGATGAATCTGTTATTCATCAATCTAAAAGTTAAAAATAGAGCCTTGTTCCCGAGTAAATAGGGGCATATTTCCCTTTATAATGCATAAATAGCATTCATATATGCATTCATAATACATGCATTTTAGCACTCCATTTGCATTAAATAGGAAGCCAAAATCACTTGTAAAATATCCATTCATCAAAATAAGCTCTCCCTTATACTATGTACACCTTAGTTAATAATATAAGGAAGAAAGCCAGGAATCCCCTTTGTAAAAGCACCAATAAAACCCTAAAACCCCTGGACCACAAAATGCCCATAATTCCCTCATGCAACCTCCAAAATAGGTCTACTCACCTTCAGAATAATACTCATTAAAAGACCTTTAAAATGAGACTAATTTCATCCGATTTGGAGCTCATATGAAAAAGTTGGTTTTTTGGGCCTCTTTGTATACTACATATATGTATATTTGTATCTTTGTATCATATTTGACCTCATCTCCGTCTTTGGTCAACATGAAACTTGTAGATCTCATCAAGATCTACAACTTTCATGTTTTGAGTTTTTTCCAAATTCGGCCTCCTTCTCTCTCTACACTTATTTCTTCTCGCAGCCAATCACAACTGGCCATGTGGCGCCCTCTGGTTGCGCCACGCGGCCCGCTCCCCTTTCCCTAGCCACCCCTGCTCTCAGCCGTTGGATTTCTCTTTAAATCCAACGGTTGAGCCGCTTCCACGTGTGCCTTAATTCTACACCGTCAGATCATCTCCCCCTTCTCATTTGATCCGCCCGTTCGCGCCTCTCCCACAACGCGCCACGTGGCGCATTATGCGCCATCAGATCTCGCCTTCAGCCCTTCGATCTGTACCATCCACTGACACTCTAATTCTAACAGCCCGATCGAAGCCCTTCATCTCATCTCCACCGTTCGCTCGCGCTTCGCCCCCATCGTGCCACGTGGTCGCTCCACGGACCTCAGATCGCTTCGCCCCATATCTAATCCTACCGCTCCATCCCGCCTCGATCTCTGCCGCTGGATCAAGGGATCCAACGGCTGGGACCTCGTCTTCCACCTCCGGCGCCCCCCTCTCTCCCACATTCTCGAGCTTGCGGGAGGGGTTGCCACTTTCTATTTTTCGGCCGCACGTCAGCCTCCCTCACCGACCTCCAACAGTCCCACGACCTTCCCCACTCGTCCCTCATCCTCGCCAACTCCCTCACTCACCACCACTCCCACCATAGACGCTCCACGAACTCCACTAACCTCACCTCATCACCAGCCCGGCCGTCGAACTCCATCTTATAAGTACTCGATCATCGGTCGACTTCAACCCTAGCCGCCACCCCCGAGAGGTACCTAGAGCTCGGAGCTTTCGTTTGGTGACAGCAATCGATCGATTCCTTGAGTGACGACAACGTTCTTCTCCGGCGAGATCCGCGGCGCCACCACCGTGTCGTAGCCCTCCTCCGAGTAGCTGCTTGAGCTCGGGACTTTACCGATACCTCGAGCGAAGACCTGGAGCTTCAATCCGAGCTCTAAATCCCAGGTAACTTCCTCCATCTCCCTTTGATCTTAGTTTTAATTTCCCCTTCGATTTCTCCTATTTTATTCGCTGTCCACCGTCATCTTCTCGCTCCGCTTTCACATCGTCGAGCTCCGCGACGGAGCTCTGACCTTCGCGGTATATTTATCGCCCTCCGACGACTCATTCCACCTTCTATCAGCTACAGCTCCGCCACCTGGGTGGAGCACCGTTGCCGGACCACCTACACTCCGCCTTAGGCCTCACCACTCGCATCTCACTTCTCCATGCACCACCACGAGCTTCGGCTATACGTCTAACACCTGCAGGTACCCATCTCGATCATTGGACGGAAGCTCACCGGAGCTCCTGTCGAGCTTCATCGCCCGCGAGCTCAGATGCCCCTCCGTCGCTCCTGAAGCCACCTGGACCATCGTCGCACTGCCGCGCATCTACTGGGATATCTCCGAGCCCCCGAAGAGCTTCACTGGCGCTAGGAGGATCGAGCGGAGCTAAGCCCCCATCGCCGGAGCCCTGCCAACTCCTCCGCAGGTGGCGGAGGACCGTTGAGGGAGAAGCTCCATCCACCGTTCGATCATCTTGATCGAACGGTCCAGCACCGTCCACGTCGCCAGTGAACCGGAGCTTCACCTAGCCGTTGGATCCTTCCAGATCCAACGGCGCTTAGCGCGCCACGTCATCGATATCTGGAGCATCACAGGAGCCGTAGGATCATCTGTGATCCCACGGACAGGAGCGAGCCACGTCGCCCACGACCGGAGCAGCACGCAACCGTTGGATCACTCTTGATCCAACGGACTTCAGCACGCCACGTAGAGGGGTCCGAGCCTCTTCCCCGAACCCTAGGCTCGGACCACCCGAGGCTAGCCGAGCCTCCCTCTAGACCTCCAGGAGCCCCCGAGCCAAGACCCGAGCCTCCGACGCCGCCCGAGCCTAGGACCCCCACGTGAGGAGCACGTGCGGCCTGGGTAATTTGCACAGAGGCCCTGGGAACTTTCCAAAAATTGCAAAAAGGTCCCTGTGAAGCGCACCCACGTGAGGAGCACACACCCAGTGGAGAAATTGCATTCCACCCTCAGCATTATAGGTAATTGCATTTGAGTCCCTGTCAGCATGTTTATTTTTATGTAATTTTTATTTCTTATATTACAAATACACCTCTGTCTTTGCACGCATCCCTAGGTGTCATTTTGCATCATTTTTGAATTCTAAAAATTGCATGTTGTTGAGTAACTTGTCCTCTAGCTGTTGTGACACTTGTCATATTTTTGTGGTGTCAGTAGATTTTTAAATTAATTAATTGGTTGATTTCCGTGTTATTTTGCCCGGTTGGACCTTTTTAATTGATAATTAATTCTCCGTAGCTCCAAAAATTCTCAAAAAATCACAGTAGCTCTAGGATAGTTAACATAACCTTGGATTAAAATTTCATGCCATTTGCACGCATATCGAGGCCTAAATAAATTAATTGGTGATTTCCTTATTTTATTTTAAATAGGTTCATTCCACATTAAAATTAAGGTTTGTCAATTTTCCTAGATTCCTTATCATTAGATCTATCTAGGATAATTTTTGTTCTTGAAAAAATGTGATTTGATATTTATTAAAATTAAATTAGTGAAAATCACCCTATAGTATTGTTTAATTCACAATAAATTCATTTAGTGTCGAAAAATTCCAAAAAAATTAGGTTAGCTTAAATTCATCATAATTCATCATCTGGCCAATTTTTATAATTTTTGGACTTCATTTGATACCTCAACTGATTTAACTTTAAAATTGGCTTGATTTTTACATGTGTCCTGCATAAAAAAATAGAAAAAAGACCAAAAATATATTCCCCGAAAATCTCACACTTGGACTTTGCTAAAATTTGACCTAAGGAGATAGATGCCTCCCTGAGTTCGACCTTGGACTTCACCAAGTAAAAAAAATATATTGCCACTCGAAATTGACTTATTAAATTAAAAGTGGTTTTTGATATTCGCTCTCGTTATCCGACTGCAACGAACATTGACAAATAATTTGGACATTAATTTGACCGAATTAACAAGGGTAGCGGGAGCGGTTATCAAAATGGCGCCGTTGCCGGGAACGCACGGCTTAGGTTAATTTGCAGTGAAATTCTGATTGT
The DNA here is from genome assembly GCA_037367405.1 of Ottelia alismoides. NCBI lineage: Eukaryota > Viridiplantae > Streptophyta > Magnoliopsida > Alismatales > Hydrocharitaceae > Ottelia > Ottelia alismoides. The sequence goes on along the minus strand of JAZKJV010000045.1, from coordinate 752,300 downwards.
TTGATTTTCTATCCCCGAGTAGTCTGACCCTGGTTTTTCTTGTGAATATTTTCCGTTCTTTAATTTTTGTATTTTTGTGTCATTCTCTATCTGACCTCAACTTGTTTTTATGCGAGGGACGCCGGAGTCGAAGACGCTTCGAGGAACCTGCATTTTAATTTGTTTGAGAGATCTGAGAGAACTTGTACATTTATTTATTTCCACATTTTTTTCGCATCATTTCCAACGGTTCTCGTTTGGGTTCTCGCGTGTGTAAAAATAGTGGAACTTTGTCCCCATGTGCTATGTGGTTTGAATTGTAATTTAGGCTTGCACTAGCGGCTCCTTGAGCCACTTTAGGAATTGCTGATGCTCGTAATTTTTAGGACCACACATACACTTAAAAGACGCACCTAGACTGTAGATCTAGTCAAATTGAACTTGTTCTTCACTCGCTAATAGAACTGCCTGTCTAGGAGCGGATTTTATCGTCTGCATTTGCATGTAGTGTAAAATTTCAATACTGTTTTGCATCCTGCATAAAAGCGAAGGGATCACTGTAAGTCTTCTTAACTCAGCATACGCATCATTGTTTTTCATGCATCGGCTTTTCTCGATTTCCCCCTCTATTTTTCACACTTAAATTAAACGGAAATTGGGACTGGACGATAGGCGTGCTGTGTGGTTGGACTAAAAAGTGAGAACTTAACTTAAAACTGGGATTGCTAACATTATTGACAAAAAAATTCAATAAAATTGAAAAATTGTCTACGGGAGACTAATTCCCGACCTTGTTTTCAGGCTGAGTGAGGGTACTTGAGTGTGTGTGAACACCTTAAGGCAGAGCCCAAATCCCCGCCTTCCATATCACGGGCTAACTGATCCTAGCAAATATCACGAGTTGGATACTTTTAGATTCATTGACCATTACCAAGTAGCCTCCGCCTGTTTGCGGGTAGATAGGGGCGAACCAGCGGTACTTCGCGACAAGGCCTAGCTTTTTCAACCTCCGCCTGCTTGCAGGTAGATAGGGGCACGGTCTTTGAGTCCCCAACTCCGAATAGGAGCGAAGAAAGGGAGGACCGACGGTATCTTAGGCGACAGGTTAAACATGGAAGACGCATCCGGCTCTGACCGACTTCTCTATAGGTCGCGTAACTCCTTGCTATCTTGCTTGAAAAATCACACTTAAAATTTACAAGATAAAATTGGACTCGACTTCGAGTCCTTCACTGTGTTGAGTGTGAAACCAGGGTCTTGGATTGAATTGTTTGCTTCAGGTAGGAGTCAACTCCTATCTTCACTTAGATCTCCCATTTCTTCTCGCCAAATCAAGATGAGTGACTAGGGGGATATCGACTCTTTATTCACCAATCTCTCTTTGAGCCCCCCACGAAACTCCTCTTCATCGGCCCAAGCGCACCTTGGACCACCCAGGACTCATGACCCTCTTGAGTTCTGGTTCCCTCACATCCAGGGTGGTTACTCTCAACCCAAACCTTTCCTCTCCTCTGAGCTTACCGAGGAAGACCATCGCCTCAGTAAGAATCCCTTCCTTAATTTGTCCTCTGACACAAACCTTGTTTCATACCCAGGACTAGAGGGCAAGATGTCGCCTAAGCAGCCACCAGATGAGGAACAGTTGTGGCAAATTCTTAATCGTCTCACCACAACCGAACAACAAAATGCAGATCTCACAGCTAGAGTGGGACAAATCGTTGCGGCAGGAGGCATCTACCGACCAATGGTTGATGCCTACAACCCAGAAGAGAATGAGATACAAAGTTGGTTGGCACCAGCGGTTCCCGCCGAAGCATTTGAGCTTAAACCCCACTTCCTCAGTCTGCTACCGAAGTTCAACGGAAATGCCCATGAAGAACCATATGCCTTCCTCCGAGACTTCGAGCTGGTTTGCAACAACCTTAGCCATCCTAGGGTTGGGCAGAATTACATTAGACTGAAGGCTACCCCATTTGCCTTAGGAGATAAGGCAACACATTGGCTGAAGAACCTAGGGGTGATATGTACAACCTGGATGCAGTTCAAGTACTTGTTTCTGAAGAAGTTCTACCCTCTTAGTAGGACTAACCAAATGAGAACAAAGATTGCCAGTTTTTCCCAGGGACCCGGTGAACCATTCCATGATGCCTGGGATAGGTTTAATGACCTAGTTCAAAAATGCCCTTGTCACGGCATTTCTAAGGCGATCTTAGTCCAGACCTTGTTCTGTGGTTTAACCCCGGAGATGCAGGGGTTAGTAAGTGCCACCTGTGGAGGAAGCTATCTGAATAAAAATGAGGATGCTGTATGGAAGATACTAGAGAAGATGGCAGGAACCGGCAGGTCACAGGCCACCAGGGGGTATCAGTTGTCTCCCTCAATTTTATCCAATAAGACAACTCGTAGGACTATAGCAGATCTGACAGAGGACCTCATTCCCAGCATGGGGATGATTGTAGACAAGCTAACCATGGTCGAGCAGATCCACAAGAGAGTCACAGACCTTAAGTCTCTTTTACATCTACCGAAGCAAGTGAAGGAACTTTTTGAGAAGGTAGCTAAGATAAAGCAACCTGCCCCTTCTGCACCACCTGTACCTGTACATCGAGTCCATCTTGTACAGGAACAGGCACCGGGGCCTCAGAGTGGCTGGGATCAGACTTACACCCAGCAGGACCAGCATGCACCCCCACAAGTGGAGACCGGATACGAGGAGCCTCCGCAGGTGTACGAGATCAACGGGCTTTGGTATAGCCGTGACCCCATCGTCAGACAAGCATAGATGGGGAATGGTCAGCCTCACCAACAAGCCCCAGCTTACAAAGAAACCAGGTCCATCCCTGCACTGCGCTTTATTCAGTCCAGACCCGAACAAGGTTACCAGCCTCAGCAGCACCAGCAGCAGCAGCGCGTATTCCAGCAGAGCCCGTCCCACCAGCATCAGCAGTATCGGCATGGCCAGCAGGACCAGCACAGAACCTCTTCTGCAAATCAGCATCACCAGCCAGCTCAGCCCACTGAATTGGAGTCCCTCACCTTGGCAATCCAGACCCTGTCTGATAGGGTCCAACAGATCCAGAATGACTATCTGGATATGAAAACCGATCTGAATCATGTTTCTCGTACCCAGGATCAACAAATGGCACCAAAGGCCCCAATTCTCGCCCAGGTTCAGGCCAACCCGAACAGCCTAAATCAAGGCCAGAACCGACCTCGTGATCAGGTATACTATTCAGATAAGTCTTTATCTGAACATGAGATCCTTTCCTATGATAATGTAAATCATATGTCCCTCATGAGCGGAAGGACCGTGATCGTACCTAATCGGGCACGAGCACTGAAGGAAGGAGCCGCCAAGTCTCTACCTGAGGAGAACTTGGAGGAAGAAGAAGAGCAGCACCACCATCACCACCACCGGCAGAAGAAGATGACTTTTGGGTCCTCGAAGCAGCAAGCCCGCATCATTAGTGAGTCTGACGAAACTGATGAAGAGCCCGCACCTCCATCTGAGGAGGACCGTCCAGAAGAAGCGGAAGACGCATCACCAGTTTCGCCCCAGCATGTTTCTTTTAGTCCGAGTCAGAGTCCGAGTCTGTTCAGAGTCTGAGTTGTGTACATAACTCAGTTCCAGCTTTCAATGAAAACATTTCAGTTTCAGAACATGAGTTAGAGTCAATAATCCCTTTCCCCCGAGCTCTTACGGGTGGAAAGAAGAAAATCAAAAAAAATCCAAAAAGATGACCCTGAGATGGCTGAATTCTGCAACAAATATATCAAGGTCTCAGTCCCCTTTGACAAGTACATGTAAGTGACTCCTGTATTTCAGAAATACCTGAAGGTGAGATGCACACCTACTAGGGTTAGCAGGAAGACCAAAAGCCGTGTTGAGAAACACGTTCTGTCAGTAGCCACGACTTGTGCAATAAAGAACTCATTTCCAAGGAAACGAAGAGACATGGGTGCACACTATGTAGGAGTCATGTTGATGACATCGTGTTTGCACGCACTCTCCTAGATAATTTGGTGGCAGCTATTACAGAGGAAGATCCAGCCACTTCCAACACTCAGCCAGATTCGATTGAGCCAGACTTCTTAGACGATCACATTATTCCTGAGCTCAAACCTTTACCCTCAACATTAAAATACGCCTTCCTTGCGGGTCAGGACAAGAAATATCCGGTCATCATCAGTTCACAATTGACCGAGGAGCAGGAATCTCGCTTGCTAGAGATCCTGGAGAAAAACCGCAAGACAATAAACTGGAGCATTTCCGATCTCCATGGGATAAATCCCGCTCTGTGTTCGCACCATATCTACTTGGAGAATGAAGCCAAACCCTCTCGTGAATTCCAACATCGGTTGAATCCAAATTTACGAGAGGTCGTGAAGAAGGAGATAGAGAAATGGTGCAACGCGGGTTTCATTTACCCGATCTCCGACTCTAAGTGGGTGGCCCCAATATATGTTGTCCCGAAAAAGTCGGGAATTCAGAAAACCACCAACGAGGACGGAGAGGAGATCGTGACGCGAGTACCCATGTTGTGGCGCGTCTGTGTGGATTACAGATGCTTGACTGCCGTGACGAAGAAGGATCATTTCCCCTGCCGTTCATTGATCAGATCTTAGAGAGACTAACGGGGAAAGAGTTCTTCTACTTCTTAGATGGGTTCTCGGGCTACAACCAAGTAGCCATAGCTCCGGAGGACCAGGAAAAGACCACATTCACATGCCCCTTTGGTACCTATGCTTTCAGGTGCATGCCCTTCGGGTTATGCAATGCTCCAGGTACTTTTCAAAGGTGCATGATTGTTGTATTCGACGAAATGGTCGGCGAATTCCTGGAAGTCTTCATGGATGATTTCTCGGTCCACAGTGATTCCTTCGATTCCTATCTTAGGAATCTGGACGGAGTCCTTAAAAGATGTCGTGAGGTTAATCTGGTGCTCTCCTGGGAGAAAAGTCACTTCATGGTGACGGAGGGCATAGTGTTGGGGCACGTCATCTCCAAGAGAGGAATGGAGGTTGACCCTGCCAAGGTGGATGTGATCAGGCGACTCCAGCCACCAACCAACGTCAAGCAGTTGCGGTCATTCCTCGGGCATGTTGGATTTTATCAAAGATTCATTAAGGATTTTTCTAAGATTACCCGACCGCTAACTGAGCTTTTAGGCAAAGACATGGAGTTTGTTGTCGATCACAAATGTCTTGAGGCCTTTAAGCTATTGCAAAGAATGATAATGGACACACCTATCCTACAAGCCCCAGATTGGTCTCTACCTTTTGAGATCATGACGGACGCATCAGATTTTGCTGTTGGGGTTGTGCTAGGAAAGAGGAGAGATGGCGCCCCGTTTGCAATTCACTACGCAAGCAAAGTGCTTGATACCGCCCAGCGTAACTATACAGTTACAGAAAAGGAGATGCTTGCAGTAGTGTTTGCCTTGGACAAGTTCAGATCTCATTAAAACCTTTTAAAAGATAAAAAATATCTCACCTATATATATTCTGAATTTTTACACATTTGTTATATATATGTAACTTATATAGTATTTTTAATATACATATTATTATATATACTTGTTATATCTTTACAAACCAAAAGAAAATAAAAAATCAGAATTTTATCTCCTAGTATCTACAGAGAAAGCGCATTATTTTTGAAAGAGTTCAAGAATAATTTCATTGATAAATGTCTATCCAAGCATTGAGATATATACAATTAAATATGATTTAACTATCATAAATAATGTGAATTTGATTCATATTATTTGATGCATGAAAATGATGATTCGAGATAATTAATTATGATTTAGTTCTCATGGATATGAATAACATGGATGTGGTTTATAATATATAGAGATAATTATTTGTAAATAATATTTACAATTTAAATTTTGATGTGAATTGGGTTCACATTGGACATTCAATTGAAAATGTAATTGACATTTTATTTTTGGTGTAAATGTGATTCACATCTTTTCCATGTCATGATTGCATTGTTCACAAAATAATTATGAATTATTTTTGTTGAATTATTTACAATAAATGTTGTTGTAAATATTGGATAAAATTAAGGATTAATGTAATCTCATATAATAGGAGGATTGAGTCACCTTCCTTATAGAGAGGGTGAACAACCACCAAGTCCTATTTGGAATTGGTGGTTTCCTCCCCTCTTATGGAAGAAGGCTTGCCTTCTTCCTATTTCTCCAAGATGGATTGATTTAATTGAAATTAATTTATATTGGTTATTACTCAATATATGTATTTATTTAATTAACTCAAATTAATTATTATTGTGTTATTACATCAAAATCATGGCCAATAAAAGAAATGCAAATCAATCTTAACCATTGGATTTGTATTGTCCATGGATTGAGATCCACAGACTCCCAAAATGATATAAAAGGAGAGTAAGCCCTAAATCTTCATTTTACAACAACAATTGCAAGTGCTCTATCTCTCATTCTCTACACATGCCCCCCTTCTCTCCTCCAAGACCGATAATCTACCTCTTGCCCTAGAGAAGACCGTCGTCGTGCCATGTCATTGTGTTGCCGCTTCGACCGCTCATGGATCTCCATATCCTTCTGTGCATCTTGTTCATGAAGAAGACGTTCTCGTATGATGAGATCAAGAGATTCACCACTTGGATCACCAACTCGGATTGCGAGGAGCACGTGTTTCATCAATGTGCTCGCAAGCGTCTCCTCTGTCGGATCGGACTAGAGACGGGAGATCTCTTGCTTTAGAGACTTGATCGCAACCATGCTTTGAGAGGTAATCCTACATATTACTTGTGTTTGGATGAAACAATCCGAGAAGTGTTCTTGGATCATATGGTTCAATCATTTAAAAAATAAAATTTCGCTACACCGAGCAACTAGTGTGACTAGTATCTTCGATCGCATATGATGTGATCTTCACGCTTCTGTGATGCACTTAAGGATCTTCTCATATCCTAAAAAACCTTGTTTCCTTAAGGTTTGGATCATATCTAAGACCTTTGAACAAGCCTCTCATATCACATGAAGGCTAGGGTTTAGGTCTTAGCGCATCACGGAAGCGTATAAATTGCATCAAATATAATCTAGGGAAAGTAGTCATACTAGTTGCAATGGGCATCCTAATTTTTTAAAAAAATAATTAGATGAAACCACAAGATATGAGAACACTTCTCAAATTCCTTCATCAAGAACACAAACAAGTCAAAGGATTACCACTTGAAGCGTGATAGCGATCATGTGTCTCTAAGCAAAGAGGCCTCCTATCTCAAGTGCAGTCCGATGAAAGATGCACTTGCAGGCATGTAGATGAGATGTGTGCTTTCCACAATCTGAGTTGAAGATCCGAGCGTTGAGTTTTTTTATTTCATCTCATGAAATCAGTAGCCTTCCTCATGAGAAAGATGCGCCGAAGAAGGCGAAGATCCATCGACAATCAATCCGACAACACAACGGCAATGCGATGGCTACGAGGGTAATCTAGGTCAATATAGTGGATGACCATAATATTAAGAAAGAGAGAGAGAAAGAAAGAAAGAAAGATCTTGGGCATATATGAGAATAGAGAGAGAGAGAGAGAGATTTGTTGCTCTTGAAGTTGGAATACAAAATACTAGGGTTTACCCTTTCTTTTATACTAAATTGGATGTCCATGGATCCCAGTTCATGTGTAGACATAAACAATGGTCAAAGATTAATTTGTGCTTTCAAATCAATGACCATGATTTTTTGCATAAATTTACAACAATAAATCATTAATTTAACTAAATTAAATACATCGAATATTCATCAATATAATTTAATTGAATTAAATCAATTAATGTGAAATAATTGAAAAGAGGACAAGCCTCCTTCCTAACATAGAGTGGACTACCACATTGAATTAAGACTCAATGGTGGATGTCCACCCTATATATAGGAATGTGGCTTCCCTTTTCCAATTCTGTGAGATCTCATATCTCTCCAAATATTTCACATATGCAACTACTTTTGCGGCATAATTATTCATCAAAATAACTCCAAAATATTTTGTGATAATTTCAATCATGCCATTAACAATTGTGAATCAAATTCAATCGTCCAATATAAAAATGTAAATTGCATTTAAAATAATTATTCAATGTGAATTTAATTCGCATCAACATTTTATTCGTAAATATTATTTACAATTAAATCTCTCCAACATAGTATAAATTACATTTATAATATGTATGATATTATGGGCAGTGATATTCACATTAATCATATCCTTGATAACTAAATCAATTTAGTTATCTTAGATGACTATTCTTATGTGTCCAAATAATATGAATCATATTCATATTATTTGTGATAATTAAATAACATTTAATGATCAATTTACCAATGCTCAGATACATTGTTAGCAAAGGAATTATTCTTGAATTCTTTGAAGAATAATGTGCTTTCTCCGCAAATACTTGGAGATGAGGACATGTCGACTGTACATTCCATGTATAATGCCTTAAATATTGAGACTCTGTCTCAAATATAGATATTGAGGACCTCACATAGATGTTTTATTAAATCAATCTGTAAATCTAATCTTCTCATTGCTCCCGAATGACATTCAGATCAATGTCCAACATTTGGACTAAGATTGGATTACTAATCTACTGAGAGGAGTCAGTAAAATCCAAACATTTTTCATCACTCCCTTGGAATGGAAGTGTCATGGTTATACAATCATTTACGATCACATCACCCTCAAGTATTTTTAATACCCGTACATCATGCATACTGGAAGACCAATAATAAACCTGAAGTTTTAGATCATATTTAGACTGTCTATTCAGGGTTTTATTATTAAGTTTATCATTTGGTCATTAGGAGTTGGTATCAGTCATATGATTTCCAAAAGCATATACCATACCTACAATTTCTTGCCATGCTTCCAAAGCAAGACTACCATGCATGGAATTTAATCGATCTCAATACCTCATGAGTGAGCTCATGTCTTCTGGTTCAGTGATGAACCTTTATGATCCCTTTGAGAGATCATATTACTCATACGCCCTTGTATGCACACCAGCTTGCTAGTGTATAGACCTTGATTAGGTCATCAACCTAATGGCCTGCCTAATATATATACTAAGACATATAGTAATATACCTGTCTCTGGTCAGAGGATGCATGCATATATCACGATAATATACAACATGGTCTTTGTTATTTCGATCTCGTTAAGTCAACTCTTTGACCTAACTTATCTACCACCTCAGAATATCTATTCTATGCAGAGGACCTGCGTCAAGAGGTCGGTCAGATATCAGCCTTTAGAGGGGGATTGTCATCTCCTTCTCAGATTGGAGATCATTTCTTAACAATCATTTGACGGTGCTTGATGAATCATCAATCTAACTCTTTAGATATCATCCAAGCACCGGCCTCTATGATTCAACTATTTAATCAACATCTGTATGATTATTAAGATGGCCATGTTGCATAACCCTAATTGTACCAAGGGACCTTATAAGTGCATTAATTCATTTAATCTCAGACAAGAAGTGAAATAAATCAATAACCTTTATTGATATATCAAAGATTACAATAATATTTATTGTAGTAATGGTCCACACCGGGCTTACATGGATAATAATGATGCTAGTAGAGGCAATGAGATATGTCAATAGAGAAGGAGCAGTAGCAACATAAGATGAAATAGAAGTGTCAGAGAAGGGGGGATTGATTATTCCCCCAACGTTGTCGTTTGTTGAAGAGAAAACATTTCTATTAAAGGAACTTTATATTATTATGTACATCAAGAGGTATATTTGTTATGGTAAATAGCAAAAAAAAAACTTTAACTACCTGATGTAGATAATCCTACTCCCCTACATTTCTCTCTATTTTTGGATCTTCTTGATCAAGTTGCAGAGCAAAAGAGATTGAGGGATGACCTTTAAAAAGTTTACTCTAGTCATCTCTTTGTTTTGGGCCTCCCACTTTAGTTAGGTATCTCCTTTAAGAGGTTTATGGTGAAAATTAGACTTGGCTAAAGTCCAAGCTAGCCCACGGCTGGGCCAACCGGGTCAACTTTAAAATGACATTGTCCAAAGCTTGGCCAAGCAACCCATGGGTTGTACTTGACAACCCAAGCTGATCTAGCCCATAGGCCACATATATAATATGATAATTTTTAGAAGAAAAAAATATATTAATTGACAAGTAATCCTACTTTGTAATAAAAATATCAATAATATAAATCACTACATTTGAATGTGAAACAAAAAGTTTGATTGAATCTTGCTAACAATTTAAAAAAGTTTAGAAGCTCACCCAATGTGAGAGCCTCAAAAGTTGGAGCTCAACAACATTTTCAATACTCGAGAATGACATCAAATCGTCAGCAACACATTGATAAGAAGGGAGTAATGAGAGAAATGATATCGTTGTTGGGACTCGGGGACTTGGCACTCGGCAATCTCCTGTTAGCACTTATCAACAATAAGGAAGAAGAGCTCAGTGAGAAAAGAAGCATCAAAACATACCAGTAGTTTACTCGAGCAGAGTGGGTAATGGAAGATTTATGAAACGTAAATATGAAGGATATCAATGGTTGATTGTTTGTAGTAAGATTTTTTGTTTTTTTAAAAAAGGATTTCATGTTGTGATTCGTGAAGTGTGAAATGGTAGCGTAATAATCAATGTTGATTCTTGTAGGAATTTGTTTAATGAGATTGGGGAATGTGAAAGGACATTTGTGGTGATTGGCGACGGTTTTTTGTTAATCAAATTATTAGGGATGAACAATATGAATGTGATATTTGTTTATTAATATGAGGAGCGGGGTTTTTAAAAATATTATATTGGATGAGTTTTTTTGCAAGTTTGTCGAAGAAAATTCTCCTGGGGGTTCTTGTGAAAAGTTATGCCACGTAACCCTCAGGAGAACATATATTTTGTTAAGTACCCTAACGAAGTTGTGACTTGAGATCACAACTTCCTTTGGAAGGGATCTGTGGTTAGAAGTTATGGCTCCCACACTTGGAAGTTGTGACCTCAAGTCATGGCTTTGTCTGCTCCTTAACCAGGTAGCTCCCCTTTCCATCTGCAACTGTTCCAATTAGGTTTAAAAAAAGATCCTGTTTTCAACGGGTCGTGATTAATATAATAATTTGTTAACCCACATCACCTTAGATGCTCTTACTCTCAATTAAGAAATTTATATTACTTTTTGGTTGATTTCAATTCACATCCTATACGTGTGTTGAGTTTCTATCATGAGGAGTGATAATATCACACACAAGAAAATTGATAGCAGAAGTACTCAAATATAAAACCTTTTCTTTGTGATTCGGTGGATACGTAGAACTGCATAGATTCTTAATATAACAAGAATTGTTCATTTAATATACATTGTGATAGATAGAAATATATAACACGAGTACATCACACAAGTTTCCTTCTATGAAAGAATCTAAGCTTTGGTGGCCTTTCCTCGGGTTCTTGCAGTATAGCCCCGGGATGTAATTGGCTTGCGGGAAAGATCTGGCTAGCTTGGTCAATCTATGAAATCCGAGATCCAGTGATAACCTCAACGACGTCCATATGAAGTGCCAGAAGCGGGAATAAACGTGAAGGGTCGACGTCAGTAGGATCCCTATCCTTCATATGGGATTGCTGGTGTGGATGGGCTACTAATAAATCCCATATTTATCAGTTGAATTGATTATATTTATTTCCTTTACTTAAGTTAATAACAAGATTCATTGACTTATTAACACTAACTACTAATTTGTGTGTTGTAAATAATTAACACTAATTTCTATATATTAGTATGAAGTATTATTTTGTGTATCTATGTATTATTAAAAATCAAATAAAAATTAGAATAAAAATGTGTATAAATAAATGAACAATAAATAAATAAAAATACAAAAAATAAGCAAAAGAAAAATTAAAGAAAATAGTTTTATATAGTATTTAATTTTTATTTCTGTATATATGAACTCTGATATCTTTGACTTCTACATGAAAGTTGTAGATCTCATCGCGATCTACAACTTTTAAGTTCATCACCTTTTCCGATTCACCCTATAAATATTTCTTCCATAATTAACTCTGGTTTATTGATTTTCTTCCATTTTGATTGGGACACATGGCACCCTCTACTTTGTCCACATGGCACGTTCATTGGCTATACAGCTGTCTCCTCGGGACTGTTGTTCAATTACATCCTGATAAGGCGTATTTGAATCGTCCATCAATGCCTTCATTACAGCACTTTGATCTGATTCTTAGACCAGATCACATCTGTCAAGAGGCACCTTATTTTAGACTCTTGGATGTTACATTAGTTCAAATCTCAGCCACTCGATTCTGCCTAAACTCTACCGTCTGATCTTGATCAGACGGTTGACCTACATCCCTAACCTCCAACCATCTCTGCCTAAAGACGCAACTCTTCATCTCATAGTAACTTCTGCCAATTTTATCGATCTCTTTACACATAAACTTCCCTTGAAATAACCATTAATCCCTTCACCATTTAATCCTAACTTCCACCAACCTCCTCTCTCATCCTTATCTTAACCAACCAATCAATGGAGGAGGTTGAGGCCTCCATTAAAACTTATTGCATCCTCCATAGTTTCATCTTTAAAAAGCCCATCGCCACTTCTTGCTTCGGTTGTCCACCCTTACAAGACTTCATCCCTAGCGTTCTGGCCTCTCCTGTGATAGAAAAATAGACTAAGATTAAGTGAAGACGGGTATTGAGCTCCGGTGAGAACCTTGGTTCATCGACCAAGTTACAACCCAAATCCATGGTTGTTTGAGCTTAGTTCCATAGCCAATAACTTCAAGCGAAGATCTTGGAGATTTCTGTTCGATATTTGGCTCAATATTCAACTGAAATCACGTCATCTTCAACTTTCAATTTCAGGTCAGTACTAAATCTTCTTCTCATTGTAGTTTCTTGGATTTATTCCTTAGTTGCTACACAATAATTTACTCATCTGAACTATCATATAACTCATCATTCATCCATCATTAACGCATGATATCCCTCATTCTGAATAGACTTCTCAATCTCCATGATCACTCGACGCCATTGTCTTATTTTGCATGATGGAGATAACTCATTATGGCTCAAACCTTCAACCCTTCATTGAGCCTCCATTCCGTATCTTTAACATCTGAATAGATGCCCCAAGGTGCTTCGGTAAAACTAAACATGCAAGATATCAAAAGGCTTCAATGGTCATAAATAGAAGCAAAACTACGATCTCTAGATTTTTCTATGGTGGAGCTTCATCGACAGAGCTCTCCTGGCAACTCTGTGTCTTCTTCAAGCATCAATCATTATCGCTAAACTTCAAAAAAGGTTCTTGGACCTTCAAAGACAATGGAGGAGCATAGATCAACGTTCTCCAGAGCATAACCCTAGCTCCATCGTGCGCGGAGGAGTCGGGGAACGCTCGAGGAGCGGATACCGTTGATCTCCCCAATTTGGGTGAGATCTAACGGTTATAGATCAACCATGTTGTATACTAAGCAATGGTTCAGACCTCAGGCCTGGAGTCGATCCTTAGTCCGAGCCAAAGTCCTGGGCACCAGAGAAGCACCTAGCCCATCACGTGCTCCGCGCATATGGGTAGGATAATTGCAGCGAAGGTCCTCTCTTTTTTAATTATTACAAATAAGCCCTTCCACCTTTTATGTAATTTGCACATTAGCCCCTACGGGTCTCCCTATTTACACTTTAGTCCATGTATGTCCTCTTTTGTAATAAAACTTGGAAGTTTTCTTACATTTATGCCCCTAGATTCATTGGTGAATAACTTTTTCTCCTATGGTCCAATTAATATGATTTTGGTCTCATTTTAAAGCTTATTACATACTCTATATTGTATGAATTTCATGGACTAATCCGGTTTACAAATCATGCCTTAATTTTTCTTTGATTAAAGTGCTTGTCTACATATTTTAACTTCATTGAACTAGCACTGCGAATGATTACTTGACCCTGTCAAATCCTTTAATATTTAATAGTCTATTGCTAGTTATTTAGCTCATTAATAGATTTATTTGTTGGGCATGTATTAAAACTTACAAGTGAAATTATTAACTAATATCGAATAAAGTTCTGATATTGAATTCACTGTTGGTTAAGTCACCTATATTGTAATAAATCCACGGTATCTTCACTAAGCCAAGTTATTTGCCAAGTTATTTGTTTTGTGCAATTAAGTGTGGATGTTCTATTAAAGTTGTTTATGCATCATTGATTGCAATTAATTTAGTTGCATAAAAATGTGTTAGAAAAGGTATCTATTTTTTATTATTGTGATATGTGCATTTGTTCGACATAATTAATCTAAAGATTGCTATCTAAAATATTTGATCTCTACATTTACTCAAGAAATTGCTTGTATCCTTGTGTTCGACCATGGACTTCCCAGGTTATATATTAAAGTCGAGAACCTCGTCACTGAGATGCTTCTCGGTTCTGTATGAGAAGCTAAGTGCACGTGCTACAAAGGATCTCTCTTAATACATGCATTTAGCGATTCATAATATGGCGTCGTTGCCGGGGATGCGACACCATGTGATTATTTCTAGGAGCAAATATTGTTTTAGTAATTTTCGAGCTTAATTATTGTTGAGATTTTTTCTTGTGTTGTTGTTTTTGTGATGTCATTTAATTTATTATTTTAATCTCTCTAAAACCTTTCTCATTGGTAGGCCCGTGATGCCGATATTTTTTGAAGGACATCGAAGACAAGAAGCTTGGAGCAACTTGCTAGAGAGCCACGAGACAATTCAATTAGTAGAGAAATTAATAAGCTTAATTACAATTTATTCAATTGTGTTGTAATTTAATTGCCTATTTGCAGCGGTTCTTGATTGGGATCTCGCGCAAGTAAACAAAGGCCTCTTAAACTATACTTATTCTTGTGTGTTGTTGTGTCAAGAGTGATTCTCGACTTGAGTGATGTTTTAGACTCAAGCTTTACGCTAAGTAGTAAGATCATAGGTCATTTCATTGCTTGATCTATTTTGTAACTTAGGACACACTACACGAATCCCATAAGATTTATAATTGCAAAAATCTTAGGAGATTCATAGAACATACGTTCTACTTAGTCAAATTAAATTAATTTCTCCATCGTTAATAGAACTATTGCTTAGGTGCGGTTTCTCAATTTACATCATATAGTCAGATTCAAAAATTATGTTCTGCGTCCACATGGAGAGTGTTGGGAAGCGCTGTAAGTATTTCTAACGACAGCCTGCATCATCGATTTTGGATTGCATTCCGTTTTTCGATTTCTCCCTAAGTTTTTACCGACTTAAAGAATAAAGAAAAGTGATCGTACATTAGGCGAAGGTTGTGATCATTTAAATTAAAGTGATAACCCAATCTCTTTAAAGCGGGACTGAATTGATGCAAGGTGACCTAAAATTAGAATAAAATCAACCTTGTTTTTTAGGCAGTAAAACCCTTATTGTTTGTAGGTACATTTCTGCTAGAGAGGGATGACATTAGGATAGAGCCATGCCATGAATCTTCATATGAAGTATTGGTTCCATAAAAAAATATTAGTCACTTCTCAGTGAGGATCTACGAGTAGCCAGTAAACGGTCTGGATTTCCTCAGCATAGTGGAGGGTTTAGGGGACACCATGCAAGGTCTGGTCCTCAAGTAAACAACTAGTCATATTTATACGGTCCGACTTACCTCTATACTGGATGAGAGTGGATGCAACTAGTCATAGGAATTGAGACAGTTTGTAAGAAAATTCAGGTTCCTAATATCTCGTAACTCTGACAAGATTTGTATTTGATCACCAATTGAAATTTGACAAGATAATGAGGCCATCATCTCGGCCTTCAGTGTTGAGTTGGTGAATTAATCAGGGTTTGTATTTCTTGTTTTATGTGAGTCACTCTGCATATCTAAGTGCCCAGTAGAATTAGGTTTTTTTGAACGTGATCAAATTCCTTACCTCTTGAAATTGAAGATGGATAATTGGTCGGATATTTGCTCAGACTTTGCGAGCCTTTCACTTAACCGCCTAAATGTCACATATTCACCAGTATAGTCCCCTTCTTCTCCTTTTACTGGACCATCTCGATTTGGAAATAATCTTATTTTGAATTGGAGTATCATGATTCACTCCTCAGGGAAGGTTACATCTTGACCAACCCCTTTCATTCTTCTTTTCTCACTTAGGAAGATCATTGCCTTGGTGAGATCGACGTGATTTTGTTATCTTCATCTGGATATCATTTCAAGTTTGATGAATGTGTTGAAGACACGTTAAAGATGCCTCCCAAAAGACAAAATGGGAATGGAGAGGAGGAAGAGCGAGAAGACCCGATGCATGCAGTATTGGCTAGGTTAGCTGAATCCGAACAGAATCAAGCACTCATGAGAGCACAACTTGGCCAGTTACACTTGAGTTCTGATAATCCTATGGATGTGGCATACAATCTTGGGTAGTTTCGAATGCGAAATTGGTTGAGCCCAACTGAACCCGAAGTAGAATACGAGCTGAAGTCGCAGTTCCTTAGCTTGTTGCCACGTTTTCATGGAAATGCTCATGAGGAACCATATGCATTCCTTAGGGACTTTGACTTGATTTGTTCTACCTTAAACATCATAGGTTAATCAAGACTACATAAGGCTTAAAGCCCTTTCATTTTCGGATAAGGTCAATTATTGGATGAAGAACGTGGGGGTAAATGTAACCACTTTTGCCCAGTTCAAAGGCTTATTCCTGAAGAAATTCTACCCTTTGAGTAGAACAAACTTAATGTGTTCACGCATCACGAGTTTCTCCCAACTTCCTAATGAAGCTTTCTGTGATTCATGGGAGACGTTCAAAGATCTTTTACAAAAGTGTCCTTGTCATGGCTTAGAGCCTACTATCCTGGTTCAATCAGTATATTGTGATCTACACCCTGAGATGTAGGGTTTAGTTAGTGCTACTTGTGGATGTAGCTACACTTCACGAGTACCGGACACTGTTTGGAAGGTGTTCGAGCGAATGGCTGAAATAAGTAGAGCTACATGTGTCAAAACATTCTCAAGTTCGATATTAGCTCATATTCGACTAGCTAGAAGTTCGATTCAGATTCAATTTAGAAATAAACGAACCGAACTTGAACACAAATTTAGACTTGATTAAATAAACGAACCAAAACTAAAAATCATAGGTTCGCTCAGGTTCGGTTCGTTAAAAGCTCGATAAACACATATATCTACATATTTACAAATTCTTATATGCATAAGTGAAACTAATTTTGAGATAAATGGATTTTATCCTATGATAAAGGAAATTTTCTGGAGATAAGTAAGTATTTACGGGATAAGTAGGTTTTATCTCGGTATAAACTTTCTCAAAATAAAGTCACATAGTGCTTACAATATGCATCATCTATGTGTAGGGATGAAAATGGATCGAATATGTATCAGATATGCCTATTTCCATATCTATATTCGCTTCATCTCGATCGAATGCGAATACAGATACAAATATGATTCGGATATGCATTAAGGAAACCATATCCTTAAAAATACGGATACGATTCCGAATTGGATATTTATCGAATTTGAATACAGATCGAATAAAGAATGAACCCGAATATGGATCGAATAAAGAGTTAATATAAATATGAATCGAATAAAGAATGAAATCCAAATATGGATCAAATAAATATGGAATCCGAATATGGATCGAACAAAGACTACATACAAATAAGAATTGAATTTTTTTTCAAAGTTCATAATGATTTTAAAAAATGACAATGAAAAATAAATTGCATCATGACAAAAAGGAGCATCAAGTTTGACATGCGTTCTTGAGCAGAAGCAAAAAGGGGGCGTGATTTTGTAATTTTTTACCGTGCCTATCCCCAAATAATATGAAGTTTAATGAGTACATTGTATTTTATAATGTATAATACTAATATAATAACATAGATTTGTGGCGTATATTATATTAAATATTGTATTTGAATATCCATATCCTGATATTCAAGCCATTACTATACATGTATCCGTATCTGAAAAGTTTTTACAACACATATTCATATTCGATCCGTATTCGATTAAAATTCAGATATGGATATCCATATCTGGTAATTTTTCAAATATGGTAAGCTGATATTTGGATATAACCGTGTATGTTTTCATCCCTATCTATGTGTAGTAATTTTCCCTACTTTATCCTCAAATCAAAGAACAAGTATAAACCTTACTTAGCTCATATCCCCACATTATTCCTTATCCTCATCTGAACGGATAAAATATATTATAATTATACTTTTTCACATAGATGAATCCTTATTAATCTATTTTTTAAAAGATGAAGAAGAGTTAGATAATGAAAAAAAACTGAATGAATGCTTATTCTAATTATAAACGCACACATACACGCATATATATAGTTCCATATCTTTTCCTTTCACTCTCTCTTATTAGAGAATTCTCAAGTTCGATATTCGATTAGGTTAGATTTGATTAAAAAGAGGTTTGATTCATATTCGGTTCGAAAACAAATGAACCGAACCGGAACACAAGTTTAGGCTCGATTAAATAAATGAACCGAACCTAAAAAATGTAGGCTCGCTCATGTTCGATTTGTTTACACCCTTGAGTAGAGCACAAACTGCTAGTAGAGCTCGGCTAGAGACCCCTAATCCACTCTTATCCGGTGGGGAAGTGAAGCCTACAATGGATCCTTTTGATATGGGTTTAATAGCAGATAAACTTATAGTAGTCGAAAGGATAGACATGAACATGAATGAGTTTGACAGTAACTTGTCCAAACATCCTAAGCAGATGGCAGAGTTTTTTTAAAAGGTATCCAAGATGAGGGTACCTACTGTGACTTCTCGTGCTGCTCTCGTATACCATGTCCATCACATTCAGGAGCAACAGGTGTCAGAGCCATTCCAGCCATGGGTTGAGGAGCAGTCTTTATCCCATCCTTATCAGCAATAGCCATCGTCTGTAGAGACAATTACGGAGGAATCAACGTCCCCAGATATTTTATAACACATCATTTACTCCTACACCTCTTCCATTGCCACTGAGCTTAGGGATTGTTCCTTATCAGGCATCGAGGCAACACCAACAGCAATTCGGGCGTCAACAAACGTACCAGGCAGGCTAGCAGGGTCTGCATGTTCATAATCATACCCAACAGCAACATTATTATGGCTATCAAGGTCAGTCTTCACGTTCTTCATATCATTCCTCTTCCCAACAACAACAACATTAATCATCAGGTTCAATGGATTTTCAGCAACAAATTTTGGATGAGTCGCGTTCCTACATGAATGAAATACATGATTTGAGGGTTGATGTCAATCGACTTTCCCTCTACATGATGTGCGCAATATCCCTTCAACATCTATTCCAGCCAAGGTACAGGCTAATCTCAATAGCCCGAACAAAACACAACAACATCCTTCTATGGATCAGGTATACTATTCAGATTTTCACAAATCTGAACACAAGATCTCTCTGTTTGATTATGTTCATCATATGTCTCTTAAGAGTGGACGGACCATAGTCATACCTGATCGGGTTAAGTACATGGATAGAACCAACTTTGAAGCTCAGCCTAAGGAGACTTCAAAGGATGATGAAGCCATACATCTTCACTAGAGAGCTAGCACTTTCAAAAGAAGATTGAGGAAGAGTACAAGAGCAGAGAAGCACGCATCAGATTCAGAGTATACGAAGGACATTGCGCCTTTGGATAAGGAGAATGCACATTCAACAGACATTTCCTGTCCTAAAGTAGACAATTCGATTTTTATTCCAATAGTTAAGCTTCATGTGTGAAAAACTTATTTTCTAATAATAATAAAGAGTGTGTTTCTATTTATGAATCTGAGTCTTCACTTCATTCTTTGCCATCCCTTTCCCCCATGCTCTTACGGCAGGAAAGCGCATCATTGATAGGATTTAGTAAGACGATCCAGATATGGCACAATTTTGTTGAAATAATGTCGTGATTAAAGTTCCATTTGATGAGTATGTGGCCAATCACCCTGCATTTCAGAAATATCTGAAGGTGAGATGCACACCATTCAGAGTTAGTAGGAAGAAACCGAATAGCTATCTCAAGACCCATATTCTTTCAGTTGCCACTATGTTTGTCTCAAGGACCAGAAATTACCACAGAAGAAAAGAGACTTAGGTTCTTATTATGTGATTAGTCATATCGATGAAATAGTGTTTGCATACACTCTTATGGATAATGGTTCATCGATCAATTTATTACCCTTTGTTTTGTATGAGAAACTGAAGTTAGGGCCTTTACGCAAATCTAGAGCGGTACTTCAGTTTGCAGATAAATCAATGAAGAAGGTTAAGGGTGAGATCAAGAACGTCATTATCTCTATTGAGGGACGAGATTATAAGGTGGACTTCACTATCCTTGAAATGGATGTCCCTCATCGTTGGAGAGATTTATAGATCATCCTTGGGTGACCATTCCTTAGGATCGTTGGAGCCTCATTTTATTATCATACAATGACGATGAAGTTCCGTTCTCCATGAGGAGAAATGGAATTACATATGAAGCAGACAAAATGGCAACGACCTGATTCCGAATCTAGCATGAACTTCTCTTCATTCTCAGAGGCAGACAGCAACTAACACAATGGGAATCTGGGCTCAGAATCACACAGTATAGAGCAAGATACTCTCATCTGGAAATGACATTGTACATAGAGTAGTTGTAGATACAATCCCAGAGTTCTTGGGCTATGCTTCTCCCTATTCCTTTGATGACATAGAAGTCCCTTTGGACTTGTTAGTTCCCCTTCATTCAGAACAATCACGGGAATTAGATGATGGGTCAGACGCAACTTTGGCCTAATTACCATATATTTTTGGTGATCCGACTCCCTATTCTTCAGTTCAGTTAGTGGACAACACTATAGTTGAGTCATCTCCACTATACATCACGGATACAGATTCAGTGGTAGTTCGGCCTGATGTACCTGATGATTCATCATTGCCAGAGTTGAAGCCACTACCTCCTACACTCAAGTACACTTTCCTTACATGACCTAAAAACAAGTTTCCTGTCATCACTTGTTCTAAGTTGATTGTAGAGTAGGAGACTATGTTGTTAGAAGTTCTAGAGAAGAACCGTAAGGCTATAGGTTGGACGGTGTTGGATCTCATGGGTATAGTCCCCGCACTCTGTTCACACCACATTTTTTTAGAATAATGATAGACCTTCCCGTGAGTTTCAAAGGAGGCTTAATCCAAATTTACGGGAAGTAGTTAAAAAAGAAAGAGATAAATGGTGTGGAGCGAGCTTTATTTATCCTATCTCTGACTCCAAGTGGGTGGCACCTTTACATGTTGTCCCGAAGAAGTCGGGAATACAGATGGTCAGCAATGAAGAAGGAGTTGAGATTACGACACTAGTACCTATGTCGTGGCGTATCTGTGTTGATTACAGGTAAATGTTGCGACCAAGAAAGATCACTTTCCCTTACCATTTATTGATCAAATTCTAGAGAGATTAGCGGGGAAAGAGTTCTTCTGTTTTCTTGATGGGTATTCGGGCTACAATCAAGTAGTCGTCACCCCTGAAGACCAACAAAAGACCACCTTTACATGTCCTTTCGACACATATGCATCCAAGCGCATGCCTTTTGGGCTATGCAATGCCCCAGGTACGTTTCAGCGATGCATGATTGTTGTCTTTATCGAGATGGTTGGGGATTTTCTTGAAGTCTTTATGGATGATTTCTTGGTCCATGGTGATTCATTAGATTCTTGTTTAGCACACCTGGATTGTGTTCTTCAAAGGTGTAAGGAGGTGAATCTGGTACTCTCCTGGGAAAAGAGTCATTTTATGGTCAAGGAGGGTATCGTGTTGGGGCATGTCATCTCCAAAAAGGGAATGGAGGTCGATCCTGCCAAGGTGGATGTGATCAAGAAACTTGATCCACCAACCAACATCAAGTTAGTGAGATCATTTTTTGGGCATGTTGGATTTTATAGATGATTTATTCATGATGTTAGGAAAAGACACCGATTTCTAAATCAATTACAAGTGTCTTAAGACCTTCGAGCTTCTTAAAAATAAGATATGCGACTCACCGATTCTGCAGGCTCCTGATCGGTCTCTTCCCTTTGAGATCATGATTGATGCTTTGGATTTTGCTGTAGGAACAGTATTGGGGCAACGATGCGATCGAATTCTGTTTGCTATTCATTATGCAAGCAAAGTTTTGGATCTTGCACAAAGAAATTATACAATAATCGAGAAAGAAATGCTTGCAGTAGTTTGGGATTCAGAGAAGTTTAGATCTATGATTCTAGGCTCTAAGGTGACCGTATATATCGATCATTCACCCATTAGGTGTCTCATGGAAAAGAAAGAGGTGAAGGTGTGTCTTCTTAGGTGGATATTGCTACTCTAGGAATTTGATTTGGAAATTAAGGACAAATCTGGAGTCAAGAACGTAGTGGCTGATCATCTTTCAAGTATTAAATTAAAGGATTCCCCTGATTCTGAGCTTATTTAAGAGACCTTTCCAGAAGAGTCCATTTGTGTTGCAGATTCAAAACCATGGTATGCCTACATGGTAAACTTCCTCGTCTCCAAGCAAGTTCCTCATGGTTGGACTAAGAGCAGTATAGACTGACTTAAGTCGGATTCGAGGAAACACCATTGGGAGGATCCATTCCTTTTCTTTGAAGGGTCGGATTGTGTCTGGAGAAGGTGTATTCCTCAGGAGGTATACCTGAGTGTTCTCATGTATTTTCATTCACTTGAGGCCGGAGGACACCATTCAGGAAAAATAACTGCTCACAGGAAAAAGAAACGCTTTTGTACGATCGTGCCCTGTTTGCCAAAGGATGGGAGGGACTGTTGGAGCTAAGGATGAGATGCCCATGTAACCTATGATTTTTTTATGATGTTTTTTATGCTTGGGGCATAGATTTTATGGGTCCATTCTCTAATAGCCAAGGTTTTGAATATATCTTGTTAGCAGTGGATTATTTGTCAAGATGGGTGGAGGTTATCCCAACCCGAGCCGCAGATGGTAGAACTGTTTGCAAGTTTATTAAGGATCATATTATTTCACGATTCGAGGTGCCTAAGGTTTTAATATCTGATGGAGGTAGCTGTTTTGTGAATGGAATGATGAAATCTTTATTTAAAGATTATGGATTTGAGCATAGAATTACTAGACCTTACCACCCCCAATCAAATGACACGACAAAGGTTTTAAATAGGGAAGTGAAAAGTATTCTTGAAAAGTTAGTCCGACCTGATAGGAAGAATTGGTCTCAGTTGTTAAACCAAATTCTATGGGCTTATAGGATGGCTTAAGACACCACTTAATACTTCACCTTTTAGGATGATTTATGGCAAGCCATGCCATTTTCCCGATGAGTTAGTGCACAAATCTAAAGGGCAATAAAGAAAATAAATTGGAGATTTCACTTAGGCGAATTGCGTAGAGATCTTGACCTAAATGAACTTGTGAAAGTCCGCAACTGAGCATATGACAACAACATGATCTATAAGGATAAAGTTAAGAAGTGGCGTGATGTGCATATTAGATGCAACAACTTTGTCCCTAGACAAAAGGTATGGTTGCTTAATGCGAAGTTAAATATTTTCCATAGGAAACTTAAGTCAAAATGGATGGGTCCTTTTATTGTAAGGAAAGTGCATGAGAATGTTAGTGTAGACATTTCATAGCTATCAGAGAATCCACATTCCTTTTTTATTAACGAACAGTTACTTAAGCACTTTGTATAATCTAAAGAAAGGTTAATTCCCGTAGATATGATCAACTTCATGCCTATTGATGCAGTTTCGGAATTCTTAGAAAAGGCATGGGCATAAAGATAGATTCATATTCTTCTAACTTTATTCTTTGTTCTACCTACACTTAGGCTATGTTCAGCCTAAGTATAAGGGGATTTGTCCATACCTTCTCTTCTACACGGATCTCTCCTTTGCAATCTTTTCATCTCTTTACTTGGGTTTTCCAAAAGTGAGTATAGGGGTGATTTTCCTTGTAAGTTTTATTCTTTCTCATTCTTACGCTTTTTTATTCTCAAATCTCAATTCATGTACGTTCTTTTATGCTCAGTTGAGCTATGGCTTCATAACACTTTGTGCTATTAGGACATAACAAAAGCTAAGTATAGGGGGGTCTACTGTATATATTACATATATAATATAGCCATATCTCTTAATTTAAAAATTTTCAAACTCTTGGGGTTACGGTAGTGTATTATATTTTTGAACAAAGTTTTGTATAAAATAATCTGAAATAGTTTTTAAAAACTATATATATATTTTTGACATGTTTTCAAGTATTTTACATGGTTTGTGAAAACTCAAATTGACATGTTTGAAGATCTATATCTATGTGACATTGTTTGCAAAAAGTTTTCAAAGATTCTGTTTAACTTTAAGGGCATGAATGAGATTACCTAATCAACCTTATTTAAAATCAATAAAAACCAGAAAATAGAAAGATAATAAAAAATTTAATTTCGGTGTGTCTCTTTAGTATCCTTTAGTGTTGTAATATTTCTCAGAGGTTGCGGCGATTCCTCAAACCATCCTATCATTATTCTTTATAAGTTTGCCTTTCCTTAGAGTTTTACAAAGTTCGACATAGAGGCAAATATGGATTTCAATTATATATTTTGGAAGATCAAGTTGACAAGGAATTCTCTGAAAAGAATGATGCCAATTGAGTAGGACGATCTGTCGATGGAAGAATTAAATATGGAGGACCCTTTACTTTTTCTTGAGGATGTTCACTTGATGAGTTCTTACCTCTCTTGTAAATTGGGTCATCCCTCTATGTCTAGTTTTTCTCTTTCAAGGAAAACCCAAAAATCTATTGCAGGATTTTGTGGTCTGATTTGTCTTCCCATAACCATGATCAATTTTGGAGGCTTCTCATGTGGATATGAATATCACTTTTTAGGAAGAATGTCATCATTATAGAAGAATGAATTTTCAAGTTGATGAAGATCTTTCTTACTCAGATTCTGAAGTGTTTTCCATTAGGAAGAAGCAGTTGAAACATAAGGCAGTCTGTGATTTTTAAACCTCGAAGAGCCAATCTTGATTTATAATGAGCTAAAGTTTGTTGTGTTGTGATTAGGTATCTTAGTATGTTCTTCATGTTGTTCCTCTGTTATGTTATGTCTAAGACACCTAGTCTATTGTATTTTTCTAAATGAATATAGTAGTTCCTTAATTCTTTTTGTAAAATAACTAACTAAACTTGTTAATTGGTGTCTTTTCCTGACATTTTCACTATGCGCTCAAGGCTTGAGATGATCTTTAGCACTTAGTTTAAAGAGTTCCTAGACTAAGAGTTATCATGTATTAATCATTAGGGTCTTGGACTTAAATATTCATGCTTTCTTAGTTTGAAGATGTGCACGCTATATTCCATGTTTAATTTCCCTTAAAAGAATTTGACTTTCACTCACATGCACGACTGCATTCATGATTGAGATGAGTCAAGATATCACCAAGGAGATTGTGATTGGGAGTTTAAGTTTGGACTACATCTATATGATGCTCAAGGATGGGATAAAATTAATGATGGCTTCATGAAACCTGAGTGTCAGCATATTAGTCAGCATGGGACATGTTCTCATGCTATCTCTTGAAATTGACCTAAAGTGCTAGGGTGTGATAACATAAATTAAATAAGTTGATCATGAATCTTTTAGTAAAAGCAGCGAAGCTAGTCAAAAACAAAGAAAAGAAAGAAATGATGAAAAAAAGCTCCCAACCATTTCAAGTGTCCACTTGGACCATCGCTACTAGGACCAAGAGCCGAGCTAGCACCTAAAAAGGGCTCTGCATTGTAAATGCTACAAGTCTGGGTGTATAAGGTATATTAGATACTCAAAAAAGGCACATCCCGGTGTACTCCCGGGAAAACAAGTGCATACGACTCCAACTTCTCTTGACGGACACATTGATTGGCAAAAATCAAAATGAAATTGTGTTGCGCATTGGCACTAGAGAGAACCTTGTTCCGATGAGAGGAAGAGAAAATAAGTGCACAATCCTATATCTTCATAATCTGGCCTTCCATCTATTCTTTTAAAGTCTGACAAACTAAAGAGATGGTGATGAATCTCATATTCATCATGCTAAATTTGGTCAGTTATGCTCTGTTCCCCATCATTCACTTGTCATTAATCATTAATAGAGCATTATTAGCATTCATACATGTGTAAATAATCTGCATTTCATCATGCATAATTGCATTAAAAATTTCAAGTGTAAATTAGCCCAAAAAGCCGCTAACATCTCATATTTGTAAATAATTCATCCTAACTCCGATTGACTCAAAACCACCTCCATTGTATAGATATTACTAACCTTATTAAATAAAAAATACAAAAAATTACTAACCCCAACAAGTGTCAAATAATCCCAAAGTCTAATTTCACATCTGACGGACTAAAACGAGCATATCCCCCACATACAGTGTCAAATTTTTGGTCTACTCACTTTTAAAGTGCTCCATTTTCAAATACCTTTAAAACAAGACTAATTTCGTAAAATTCGGAGCTCATATGTGAAAGTTGGATTTTGGGCCTCTTTTGCGCATTTTGACTTTTTGTTATTTTTGAATTGAGTTTTTATGTACATAATTAATCTTTTTAATTTTATTTCTTCTTCATTTGTGTTCTTTGATGAAAGTTTTATTAAGCGACACAAAAATCCAAATCCAGATTAAAACCAAAATCAAAGAAACTGACTGAGTCCAAGTGTCCGTTGTCGGTCTGTACAAAAGTTGTGTGATTCTGACTTCTATTTTATTTTCTTATTTTCTGATCTACTAAAAATCCAAAAAATTAGATTAGGTGTAATTAATTTTCTTATATTTTATCGTATTTTTTCTAGATTTTTTATCCCCTTTAAAACCACCCAAAAAAATACAAAATCCCAAAAATCGGTTTTCTATACACATGGAGAGCCACCAAAAATACCACTTCTCACAAATGACCTCTTTTGCTCCCGGATCCTTCATGAAAGTTGTAGATCTCGACGAGACGAACAACTTTCGTGAAGAATTTTTTTTGATCCGAGGTATCCTTCTATTTCTTTTCTATTTTTTCTTTAACTTTAAATTTTGAAAATTTTTTGGTGCCACGTGGCATCCCCTGGACGTGCCACATGGCACCCTTCATCTCTCTCTCTCTCCAGCCACCCGGGTCACGTGCCCACCATGTGACCCCCACCTTCTTCCACCTTCGATCGTTCCACCCCCCTCCCCCGCCATTTCCCTTCCTCCCCCTTCCATAACGGCCGACCCCTACCTCCTCCCTCGTAACTGCCGCCGCACCATCCCTCCTCCGCCCGTTACGTCGCCACCCTCCCCCTATAAAAGCCTCCTCTTCCGGCCGCACAACCCATCCTCCCTTCCTCCATTTTGGTCGGTGACAGCGGCTTACGACGTGATCCAAGGCCCCTCAACCTTGTCGCTCAGCTTCCCTTGACGAAGCTGCACTTCGCTCCGACCGTTGAGCCCTCCCCTTTCCAGTTAGCCCACTCCCTTCCTCCCCACGTTCTCTCCCTCCAGGCCACCCCACACAGCCGCAGCTGGCCTTGCACAGGCCGGGATTCCCCTCCGTTCAAACCCCCCACCCCTCTTTGAGTTTTACCTAACATTGCAGGTACAGGAGCTCGTCGAGCTCCCTCCTTTTCCGTTGGGCGACGCTGAGGTCGAGCCCAGCCACCCCTCCACGTGCGTCAGCCATCTCCACCTCGCCTTCGTTGTTTCCACGACCGCCCCGCTACTCCGCCTCCACTCGCCAGCAGCCGTGCAAGGTTGCTCAGCCCTCCGTCGATCGCCACCACCTCCGTCATAGCTCGGCAGTGTGTCGGCCGAGCTCCGCTCGCCTCCCCCACTGCCTCGCGCGGCCTCCGCCACCGCGCCTCACCCCGCCTCTACAACAACTGTTGGATCTAGGGACGTCTCCCAGATCCAACGACCAAAAGCTCGCCACGCGCCCTCCCTCCCCCCAAGCCTCGGCCCCAGCCTCGAGGCTCGGGTCTTTCGAAGCAAAACCTGGCCGCCACTTAGGCTCGGGCTCCCGAGCCTCGCGCCTCCCCGCCCGAGCCTCAGCTCCGGGTCTACCGAACCTCAGCCACCGCCCAAGCCTTCTGGCGCACGTGCTGGGCACGTGCGCGCCTGGAAAAATTGCAAGAAAACCCCTAGAGATTTCAGAATTTGCATAAATACCCTCACTAGGGGTAAATTATGTCCAGGCCCCTTCGACTTTTATTAATTACATATAAGTCCTCCCACGGACCTCTTTGCAAGAAAAACTTTATTTTATTTGCAATTTAGTCCCTGAAACTTCATGTTATCATATCTTTTTCATACGAACTCCATTTTGAGCATACAATATGTCATTTTGAAGCTATTTTCATGCTCTGCAACTTAGCATATTTTGTGGACAGATTCGAGGTTGTTTATTGATAATTCTTATTGAGGATATCTGTTGACATTTACGGGCGCATTTTGACATATCTATGCCACATTTTTTTTGAAAAATTTGACGATTTATTTTGCAAGGCTTTGATTTATGTAATGATGAAATTAATTTCAGATCTGAGGACTTAAATTTTGCAGGGTTAAATCAAGGAGATTTATTAGGTTTATTGACTTGTGGACTGCAAACATTTCTTGAGAATAAAATTTGAAGAATTTTGGAGATAAAATCATTGCAGGATTAATCTAATATGCTATACTTGCATCAGGGATTAATTTGATACATCTCACTTTATTTGATATTATTTGATCTGTGATTTCATTTTGCGGTTATCGATTAATCTTATTTGGATTAAACATCACTAAATCACAGATCTGGTGCATCATTTTCCCTGTATATTTCTTCACATTTGCATCTCATTGCATTGTACATTTTATCAACGCAGAAAATAATCGAGCACTTATTAATTATTTAATTTGATTCAAGACCACGCAACTAAAAATCACCGTTCCCTGAGTTCGACCTTGGTACACTTACCAAGTGAAAATATTCCACAACATTCAAAGATTGTGATTTTTGATCGACCGAAATTCACTTTCTATACTACACTTACCGATTATTAAAGAGGTGAATTTTGCGTTCATCAAATGGCACCGTTGTCGGGGAACAACGAATTTTTAGGGTTTTAAATCATTTTTTGTAATTAATTTTTGTAAAATTAATTTTTGTGTTATTTACTGCATTTTATTCTGCATCTCTCTCTTACTTCAGATACTAACCGCAATTTCTCTCTTTGCAGACTACTGGGGCGGAATTTTGAGATTTGATCAAGGATCTGCAAGGACAAAAATTGGAATTTTAATTTTTGTGAGAGAGAGCCTAGATTAGGTTTAATTTTATGCATTATTCTCAGGGTCCCTCTCTTTGACCCATGTAATAATTAAGACTGAATTTCTCACGTGGTATGTCGGGTCTATTTCAACCCCTTCTATGTGGTTGGGACCCGACTTGAGCGGCGTAGGACTTAGGCACATAAACGCTTGCTTGTTTATTATTTGATTGTGCTCGTAATTCCTAGGCCACACATTCACTAACTATACGCACTATAGATCATTCAACACTAGCCAAATTCTGAAATCAATTCTTCCCGCTAATAGAACTATCTGTTTAGGGCGTTTTCCATCTGTGCATATCATTTAGTGTAAATTTTAATTCCTTGTCTTGCATCCCAAATGAAGAACGCGAGGATTCACTGTAAGTCTTTCTCTTAAGCATGCATCATTGATTTACGTTTGCATTAGCTTTTCCGATTCTCCTTTCTCGAGTTTTACAACCTAGGATTTAAAAGAATTGGGACTGCTCGTTAGGACTGAATTTCTGTGCTCACATAAACTACAGTGATAACCCTAATCTAAAATTGGGACTGCTAATCAAGGTGATTGTAAATAAACTGACCTATAATTAACCAGTGTCTGGTGGAGAGAAACCCACTCATTGTTTGTAAGGACTAGAACGCACACTTTGGATAGAGCCAAAACTGAGGAATTTCACAAAGAATACTGTTTTTAAAAACAATTAGCTACCTTTCAGTGAGGGTTTCGGGTAACCGTTTTACGGTCCGACTTCCCTTAGCATAGTGGGTGGTTTAGAGGATACCGCGGAAGGCTCCGTCCTCAAGTAACACGGGTAGCCGTTTAACGGTCCGTACTCACACCTATACTGGCTGAGAGTAGATGCAACTAGTTGTACGAACTCGGGACAATATTTGTGGAATCTTTCTGTACCTAACAGCTCCGCTTAAATTGCAAGATTGTCTTGTCATTAAATTAAAATTGAAAAGATAAGCGGCCGAACCCTGACGTGCCTTCATCTGTGTTGATTGGTGAACCTGAAAATTGGCTTGTGATTGCTTTGCTTCCTTGTGAGGACTCTCTCCAGCCTCCTTGTCTTGATCTTTTCACTCTTTTGCTAAGGAATCTCTTACCCTTAGCAAAATCCTCTTTTAATCACAACACTATCTCTAAACTCTTCCTTTCTGAAGGTGAATCATAATGCCTCCAAAGAAGAACTCTAGGGATGATGAGAATGACAATGACCCTATCCCGGCACTCTTGGCTAGGATAACAGCTGCTGAACAAACCAATGAACTACTTAGGACACAGTTGGCAATAATACAACAAGGCGAGGCTGCTATGGAAGACACGTATCTCTCGGAATTAGATGAAGACTATAATTGGTTGAGACATGTCCTCCCTGAGGATGCGTTCGAACACAAACCGCATTTCCTTGCACTGTTGCCAAAGTTCGGAGGAAATAATCACGAAGAACCATATATCTTCCTCTGCGATTTCGAGTTAGTCTGTGCTAACCTCTGCCACCCTAGGGTTATCCAGGACTACATAAAGTTGAGAACTGTCCCCTTCGGCTTGACTGATAAGGCGGTTTACTGGATGAAAAATCTAGGGGAAATAGTTACTACTTGGGCTGCATTCAAGACTTTATTCTTAAAGAAATTCTACCCAGTGAGTAGAATTAATCAGATGAGGATCAAGCTCACAAATTTTACCCAACACCCGAGCGAACCATTTCATGAAACCTGGGAGAGATTCACAGACTTAGTATAGAAATGCCCAGGACACGGGATAAGTAAAATGATGTTGGTCCAAAGTCTTGTCAGCGGGCTGAACCTTGAGACTCAAGGGTTGGTTAGTGCATCCCGCGGAGGAAGCTACATGGGACGCCACG
This sequence comes from Ottelia alismoides, assembly GCA_037367405.1. NCBI lineage: Eukaryota > Viridiplantae > Streptophyta > Magnoliopsida > Alismatales > Hydrocharitaceae > Ottelia > Ottelia alismoides. The sequence continues at coordinate 721,058 of JAZKJV010000045.1, read as the reverse complement.
AGGACACCGTCTACAAGGTGTTCGAGAGACTTGCTGAATCCAGTCATGCACATACCACCAGTCGGGCTTATATAGCCGGCTCCAAAAAGATGGTGAATAATCTGAGGACCGATCACAGTGCTGACATGGGAATAATAGTTGATAAGCTAACTATGGTTGAGCAGATTTATAAGAAGGTGGATGAGCTCCATAAATCATCTGATATGGAGAAATTGGCTAAATTGCCTAAACAAATGGAGGAATTGGCTAACAGGGTATCAAAGATACCAGCCCTGACGGCACCCCCCGCACCCATATACCAAATTCACTACATTCAAGGTCAAGGGGTAGGACAACATAGCCATTGGGGTGGAGACCAAGTCTTGTCCCAACAAATTGATGAAACCTCCGCTCAGACTAATTTTGAGGAACCTCCACAGATCATGGAGATAAACGAAGTCTGGTATAATTTGGAGCCGGTCAATCGCTCAGACCAAAACTCTACTCCGAACCCTCGTCCACCACAAGCCCAACCCACCTACCAGCCTCAACCGCAGCAGAGGCAGCAATATCGCACGGGTTATCAGAACCCGCAACCTCAGCCACAACAAAACCAACGCCAAAGCCAACAAGGCCAGTATCAGCGACCTCAGGCCAGGCAGGGCTAAGGGTCCTCCTCTTCTGCTATCTCTCCAGAACTCCAGCGAGTGCTGGATGAGCTTCATGATATGAGAGTCGACATAAAGACTCTCTCGTTGGAGAGATGAGGTGACTGTACCCCAGACCGTGATTCCAGCTCAAGTCCATGCTAACCCAAATAGCCTTGGACACAATCAGGTATTAATCTCTGACTATACCGTACCTGAACTTGAGCCCTTCTCAAATAATAACTCTTATCATATCTCTCTTAGGAGCGGAAGGACCGTAACCATGCCCGATCATGCAAAGGAACACGGAAATATAGCCTCAGTGTCCAACAATTCACACAACCCTGGGGAAATTGGCAAAGGAAGACAGGAGGAGAAAGAAAAAGACCCACCCACACCACCCATATATAATGAAGAGTCTGAGTCTGAGTCAGACAGAGAAATGCCACCAAGACACCAGCCACATCTGACCACAAATTTCCCTATTTTTAGTCCGAGTCCGAGTCCTGTAAGAAATTTTTCATTCAATAAAAGTGATGCTGTTGATCACAACAAATCCATCCCTTTCCCCCGTGCTCTTATGGCAGGAAAGAAGAAAAACATAAAAAACCAAAAAAATGATGAAGAGATGGCCCGCATCTGTAAGGAAAATATTAAGATCACTCTGTCCTTAGACGAGATGATAGAAAGAGACTCGACTTTTCGAAAATACCTTAAGGTGAGATGCACACCAACAAGGGCCAGCAAACAAACTCCTAGCCGAACAAAGAAACACATACTCTTAGTAGCCACATCTCGTCTTATAAAAAATGAGCTGCCAAGGAAGAAAAGAGACGTGGGTGCTCACTTTGTCACTAGCCACATCAAAGAAATCAAGTTTGCAAGAACATTATTAGACAATGGATCGCCCATCAATCTCATGCCCATAACCCTATATGAGCATCTAAATCTAGGTCCTCTTAAGCAATCTGCAGCCGTACTTAAATTCGCAGACACATCAACTAACGACCTAGGGGCGAGATTCGAAACGTTGTCATCAACATAGAGGGACAAAACTACCCAGTGGATTTTACAATTCTTGACATGGATGTCCCTAGAAATTGGAAAGATTCCCCGATGATACTAGGGCGACCCTTCCTTAGGACTGCAGGAGCTATATTTTATTACACATCCAGGAGAATCCAGTTTGGAAAAATTGAACTTAAAATGCAGCAAACTAGGTTCCGAAGACCTGACACTAAGTCGAGCACCGAGTCTGAAAAATCAGAAACTGAGACTGAAATTACAGAAGCAATAGTTGGGCCCTGGAGACAAAACCCAACTGCTATATAGAATCAACCTCATTTGGAGAGGAAATTGTTGATGATTTAGTCTGCCAGCTCATTCATGCATCTACCTATACTCTAGGATACTCAGAGGCTCCTCTGGACCTGTTAGTCCATCCCCCTTATGGACAGTCCTTGAGTAAGGTACACAAATCGGACGCGGCGCTTGCCACACCACATTCCATCATTAGCGATCCGATCCCAGAAATAACCACAATGGTGGCCAATATGGATACACTACAAGCATCCACATCACAACAATAAGCATCACTGAGGGGACCAGATTCGAGCAACATCATTGACCTTCCTGAACTCAAACCCTTGCCCCCTACACTTAAGTGTGCCTTCCTTATAGGAGAAAAGGGACAGTTTCTGGTCATTATCAGTTCACATCTGACCGAAGAGCAGGAAATCCGTCTGCTTAATGTTTTGGAGAAAAACCGCAAGGCTATAGGCTGGAGATTGTCTGATCTCCCAGGGATAAACCCAACCCTGTGCTCACACCATATTTACTTGGAAGATAATGCTAAACCCTCCCGTGAATGCCAACGTAGATTGAATCCAAACTTATGGGAAGTGGTTAAGACTGAGATCGAAAAATGGTGTAAAGCTGGGTTCATATATCCCATCTCCGACTCCAAATGGGTGTCACCTTTGCATGTAGTCCCGAAAAAGTCGGGACTTCAGATTATCACCAATGAGGAGGGAGAAGAGATCATGACACGGGTACCCACGTCGTGGCGTGTCTGTGTGGATTACAGGCGCCTGAATGCCGCAACGAAGAAGGATCACTTTCCGCTGCCTTTTATTGATCAAATCCTAGAGAGATTGGCAAGGAGAGAATACTTATGTTTCTTAGACGGGTACTCAGGCTACAATCAGGTGGCCATCGCCTCCGAGGACCAGGAAAAGACTACTTTTACATGTCCTTTCGGCACATACGCATTCAAGCGAATGCCTTTTGGGCTTTGCAATGCCCCCGGCACCTTTCAGCGATGCATGATTGCGATTTTTGCCGACATGGTTGGGGATTTCTTGGAGGTCTTCATGGATGACTTCTCGATCCATGGTGATTCATTTGATGATTGTATAGCGCACCTGGAACGAGTCCTCCAAAAGTGTAGGGAAGTGAATCTGGTGCTCTCTTGGGAGAAAAGACATTTCATGGTGAAAGAGGGCATTGTATTAGAGCACATCATCTCAAAGAAGGGAATGGAGGTTGACCCTACCAAAGTTGATGTGATAAAGAAACTCGAGCCACCCACAAATGTGAAACAAGTACGGTCTTTTCTAGGGCATGTTGGATTTTACAGGAGATTTATCAAGGACTTTTCAAAAATTGCCCGACCGTTAACTGACCTTCTTGGAAAAGACACCGAATTTCTGGTAAATCATAAGTGTCTAGAAGCCTTCGAGTTACTCAAGAGAAGGATCATTGAGACTCCCGTCCTACAAGCCCCCGACTGGCCTCTTCCCTTCGAGATCATGACAGACGCATCCGATTTTGCTGTGGGGGTTGTATTAGGACAACGAAAAGATGGAATCCTGTATGCTATTCACTACGCAAGCAATGTTTTAGACCCTGCTCAGAAAAATTACACTGTGACCGAAAAGGAAATGCTTGCCGTAGTTTTTGCCTTGGAAAATTTTCGATCTATACTTCTAGGATCTAAGGTGACGGTTTACACAGACCACTCTGCCATTCGATACTTAATGGCCAAAAAGGATGCAAAAGCACGACTTCTGAGATGGATTCTTCTGCTTCAAGAATTTGATTTGGAGATTAAAGACAAACCTGGTGTTAAAAATGTCATGGCCGATCATTTATCGCAGATCGAACATAACAAAATTCCCGAATCTGAATCCATCCGTGAAACCTTCCTAGACGAGTCAATTTCTGTTATTGACTCACTCCCATGGTATGCAGACACGGTAAATTATCTTGTCACCAAGGAAGTTCCTCAAGGTTGGCCCAGAAACAAAATCGATCGACTCATATCTGAAGCGAGACACTATCATTGGGAAGATCCGTTCCTTTTCTTTGAAGGACCGGATTGCATATGGAGAAGATGTATTCCTTAATAGGAATACCAAAGTATCATCAATTTATGCCACACCTTAGAGGCGGGAGGACATCACTCTGGGAAGAGGACCGCTGAGAAGATATTGCAATGTGGATTTTACTGGCCGGCCTTGTTTAAAGATGCTTACAATTTTGTCAGGTCGTGGCCGATCTGTCAGAGAATGGGAGGAATCATTTGGTTCCAAAGATGCCATGCCTATGCAACCAGTGATCATCTATGATGTATTCGACGCATGGGGCATTGAATTTATGGGCCCATTCCCTAATAGCCAAGGATATGAATATATTCTTCTCGCAGTAGATTATTTATCTAGATGGGTGGAGGCTAGACCTGGCCCAAGTCCGGGTCGGGCCGGGCCATGGGTCGGGCCGAACGGGCCGACGTTCTGAAACCCCCTGTCTAAGGCCCAGCCCGACCCGGTCCATGGGCCATATTTCAAGGCCCAAGCCCGGCCCAAATCTAGGCCGGGCCGGGTCGGGCCGGCCCATGGGCCGAATGTAATAGGACATATACCAGAATTAGCTGGTAACTGTCACGTTAAGAGGCCACATAAATCGTGATACTTCTGGATGTAGCCTTAAATAGCAAGAAATTAAGGGACCTCCAAGTCGTTGTGTTACTGTTTGATGGTTGACAAGAAAATTTCTTCTCATATGATTTTCTGATATTTGTGGTTGTGGCTTTTTAGAAAAAGTGGTTGTTATTTATCACTTGTTTTTTTACCAGTTGTGTTCTCTCTGATATAATGGACAACAATCCTCAAACAACTGGGACACATGTGATTTATAGTTTTGTTCCTTTTGCTACTTAACGACTTCTCAATAAGGTTTGTTTAGCATACTTTTTTGACCTTTTTTTGCATCTCTTTCAACTATACAACATTTTGTTCCTACTGTGGGGCATCCCAGTCCGCCTCAAAACTTTGTTCCACCTTATCCAATGCAGGTGACTAATAATACTTCTTTTTAATAGTAACTGGTATTGATTAAGATTTGCATTCACTGTTATTAAATAACTCTTTGTTGGTGCTGAGGCGAGGTAATTTTTTCTTTGGTAATTACAGTTTAGACCTGTGAATTATTCTCAACAAACATTACAGTTTGTTCCAGCTTCTGGCCAACATTTTCATCCTGTAGGACAGGGAGTGCCACCTATGGGTAACCCTAACTTATGTGGAATTGCAGTGCCACACCCTTCGTCTTTTACAGTAAAGATTTCTTCTGATGTGTAGGGAGCATGATATGCATAAGAAGCTAAGTTGTCCTTATTCGCACTGAATTATATTTTCAGTTCACAACCTCGTATGGTCAACCCCAAAACAGCGTCAATTTCCAATTTCGACCTGCCTCTGCCCCTCATATGCACGTGCCTTTTGCACCTAGCACTGATTCTTTTCCATTGTCTTCGTTAGGCTCCAAGTGTGCCATCTGTCAGACCTTTGGTGCAGCCAGGGCTGCATTCCTTTGCCCCAAACTCTGTTACTCCAGTAAGGAACTTTATTCTGTTGCTTTTGTAAATTGCAGTTTAGTTATACTCATCAGTGAAATGAATGTGTTTATATTATTATTGTTGTTTTAGATAATTAAGTCTTTTAGTATCATCTAATCTTTCTAAATTCAAGTAATCATAATATGTATTACTTTGCATGTAAACTATAAAATAAGATGTAATATTGATGATGTAAAACAAAAACTTGAAGTATATTATATTAAAAGTATCTAAAATATATTTTTTAAACTTATATTATTATATATGCGGGCCGGGCCGGACTTTATGGTACATGTCCATGGCCCGCCCAGTTGATGGGCGGGCCAAAGAGCAGGCCGGGCCGGGCCGACCCATTCTAAAATCTCTTGGCCCAAGCTCGGCCCATGAGCGGGCTGGACGGGCTGGGCGCGCGGGCCCCCGGCCCATTGGCCAGGTCTAGGGGAGTCTATCCCTACTCGAGCTGCAGATAGCAAAACTGTTTGCAAATTTTTGAAAGATTATATTATTTTGAGGTTTGGAATTCCAAAAGTTTTAATATATGATGGGGGAAGCCACTTTGTCAATCGGAAGGTGAAGAAGTTGACTAAGGAATACGGCATCGAGCACCGTGTCGCTACTCCTTACCATCCACAATCCAATGGCATGGGCGAGGTGTCAAACAGGGAGGTTAAAGGAATTTTACAGAAGCTGGTCCGCCCTGACAGGAAGAACTGGTCCCAACTACTGGACCAAGTTCTATGGGCCTATCGGACGGCTTATAAGACCCCATTGGGCACCTCCCCGTTTAGAATGGTATATGGAAAACCATGCCATTTGCCGCCGAACTCATACATAAATCAGAATGGGCAATCAAAAAGATTAATTGGAATTGTCACCAAGGAAAGAAGAACCGAGATATGGATTTGAATGAACTATCTGAAATCCGAAATCACGCTTATGAAAATAGCACCATTTACAAGGACAAGGTAAAGAGATGGCATGACAAGAACATTCGAACCAAGATCTTTGTCCCAGGGCAGAAAGTTTGGCTATTTAATGCTAAATTGAAAATTTTCCAAGGTAAATTGAAATCAAAACGGACGGGACCCTTCATTGTAAGAGAGGTACACAATAATGGAAGTGTTGAGATCTCAGAGACCACAGATAGCACGCAAACATCTATGGTCAACAGTCAGCTGCTTAAACATTTTGTCGAATCCAACGAGCAATTAGTCCAAGTTGAACAGATCTCCTTCACTCAGGGCATAGACTTTGACGAAAGATTTGATCTGCCCAGATAAACTGCCTCTCTGAAACGTACACTCTTTTGTATATCCATCTACCCGCTCTCGATCCCCCGATCCTTAGGGGACCGATTTCATTGTTTATACATCATTTCTCTACTTTCTTGTCGACCCATCTATATTTAGTACGAGCTATGTCAACATTTCACTTTGTGACATGGGGACATAGCACAAGCTAAGTATAGGGGGTGTGTTTGTATATATATTTAATCTACTTTATACATAGCTCGTACTTTATTCGTTTTTATCTAACATCGGGGATGGATACAAGTAGTGTGTATTATACCTGTTTTACAAAAAAACAAACAAAAAAAACAACAACAAAAAAATCATCACTCATGGTCTTGCATTTCATCAAGCATTTCATGCATTCCTTAGTTGATATATTCCCGACACATTCACCATCACTCAAGGCTTGAGGATTTTTGAGGACACTTGATTTCTGAGATCTTGATATTTCTGATTTAGCATGCCTTAGTCATTAGGGTTTTGAACTTAATAATCCATACTTCCCTAGTTTGAAAGATTTGAGCGCTATATTGCACTCTTCATCTCTACCTTCAAAGAATATGATCAGCACAAATCACTTCCACAACTGCATGATTGATGAGATGAGTTGACATATCACTTGAGGAACTAGGACTGGAGATTTGAGTTTAGACCTGATCTGATGATATTCGAGGATGGGATAAAGTTAATGAAAGCTGCAGAAAACCTGAGTGTCAGCAAAACCCTAGCCAGTATGTGAACAAGATTCATATGCTATCTTTTTGATATTAACCTAAGTGCCAGGGTGTAATGATGTAATACGCGTTTTGTACACTATGCTTTTGAATGTTATCAAGTGCTATTTCAAGGAAATATTGGATTGATAGCATTCACACTTTACGGATACCATAGTCAATAGATTCGCCTTGATGTAATGATTTCATTGAAACTTATTGTGTTTATATCAGAGACCATCTTGTATAAAAATGGACTTCAAAAAGGTTCTCTGAATTGTGTAGCACATTAAAACATAGTACCACATCTAGTAATCTAGATTTTTGGTAGTACCTTATAAGTAGTAGAAGCCACTACTAGCATAGTGCCCATAATGTTATAGATTTATACTCATTAGCCATAATCACATCATTAAGACTAATTAAGCATGATTAGTGCTAATTAATCGTCATTAGTGATAATTAAGCGTCATTAGCAAAAGTGGACACATGGAGAGGAAATCCTGGGACACGTGTCGTTATATAGTCGGGACAAGTGTCAAAACCTCATTAGTGCCATGTGTCGTTATCCTAAGACTAGCACATGTCATGGTATAGCCACCTTGCTTGGACAACAAGTTATCTCGTGGATAAGCCACACCTTGCTTGGGCAACAAGTTATTTCGTGGATAAGACACACCTTGCTTGGGCAACAAATTATCTCGTGGATAAGCCACACCTTGCTTGGGCAACAAGTTATATCATGGATAAGACAAACCTATTACTTGGGCAACAAGTTTTCTCATGATTAAGCCATGTGCCATGCCATGTGTCTTCATACATGGATAAGAGACAACATGTGTCTTGTAGCCTCCCTTACATGTTCACACATGTCACACATGTAAAGGGGGTGGAGGCTTATAAATACCCATGACCCCCCATACTCCTCCTCACTTCATCCCACACCCATCTCTCCACCTTAGAGCCGCAAGGCCGCCGAGGTTGCGGGAGGAGCACGAGAGGAGCCATGGCGAAGCCCTGTCGGTGATCGAGAGCATTTTTGAAGCCGTAACAAAGTTCTGTCCGCACCAAGCCGTAGTATTCAATCTAAGACGGCTATAGCGAGGGGATTTCACTAAAGAAGGTGATTCGAACTCAAGTTAGACAACGTTTAGGTGAGGGATTCTTAAGCGCTATTTTAAAGCACTAGTCTTTAGCTTTTATGCATGGTTTTGAATAGCAAGTATGAAATCGTGTTTTCTAAAGCTTTTACGCATGAATTACAAGTACTATACAATTCATACGAAATCAGGGCTTTAGAACGTATTCCAAACGTTGTTTTAGGTGTTTTATCATGATAGCATGTTGTTTAAGCATTTCGTTCTTTGTGGAACACGAATCATAAGTTTCACTACTTAGATTTAAGCATTTTATATAAGAAATATGTTTTGTGCAGTTACTATGCAATATGAATCAGATTTCAAGTTCTTAATAGTTCTAGTTGTCAGAGTATACATGTTATGTCAAGAAATTTTTATGTTCATGATTTAGTTGTTATGAGCTTAAATTAGCAAGAGTACGGTTTATTAATGACAAGAAAAGAATCAGAATCAAAAGATAAGCACCACAGTAGCTCTTTTATACAAGTCATGAACTAGCCATTAGATATGGTGATGTCATTAGATATGACCCTGAAACAGCCATTAGATATGGCAAACCATTAGATATGGTATCAAGAGGACTTTGGGTCCGCATTCTGTATACATATAGGTTTTGGGCCGTATGCAGGGTGTTTTTGGTCTTTGGGACCGTCTGCGCGTACGACTTAGCTTTGTTTCAGCGTTCATGAGTCAATAAATTAGCCACAGTTGTGATTAGGACAAACAGCTTGATACTAATGATTATGTTTCAGTTTATCTGCTTTTGAAGTGATTTCAGCGTTCAATTTCAAAACTAGCATGTTGTGATATGTAGTTTCTGTCATAAAGTCTATTTCAAGCTATTTCACAGTATTCAGCAATAAATTTTTGTCATGATGCTCATATTTCAGATTTTAGCTATATGTAAAAAGCTTGAGATCCTTTCACTGGGTCTAAGCTCATAAATGAGTTTAGACTCATCCTGTTATATTATATTATGTACAGATCAGCCGAATCACGACTGGCAGGGGAAAGGACCGCTAAGAGGATGTGCCTTTTGGTTTTCGTTGTTGTTTTTGTACTATCTGTTGTTTTGTAAGGAGTTGTAATAGATAGAAATTGTTTAAGACACTTCTTTGAAATGTAAACTTGAAATACTTATGTTTGATGAGATTGCCACATGTGTACTTGAGGATAATGAAGTTGAAAGATCTTTGTCGCGGCACGTTCCGGTTAGCCGGACGGGTCGTGACAACTTGTGGTATCAGAGCAAAGGTTTTAGGACCTTGAGTAAGAATTATATTAGGAGTTGACCTATAAGTCTTGGAAGATAATTTAGTTATTGATATTATAGTCTTGAGGATGTCTAGAATCATTATTGGAGGATTTTGTTGATGAAGGATCTAACTGAAGTTTTATTTTTATAGGAAACCATGGCAGCAGAGCAGCCACCTGTGACCACACAAGGCCCTAGTCATGAGAATGATAACAATAATAAAGTGTACGACACGTTGACCTTGATATGAGAAGAAATTCACCGAACTTTCAAAGTTTACTGCTTCTCTGGTTGCAACCGAGGAAGAAAAATGTAGACGTCTAGAATATGGTATGCATATTGACCTAAAGGAAATGGTTTCCCCCACGGGATATACTGATTATGCAAAATTGGCGGAGGCTGTTCGTAGGGCTGAACGAGTTAGAAAGAAGAAAGTGCAATGATCACAGAAAGAAAAGGTTTGCAGATAGACCCCTATGGAGAGGAAACATGAATAAAGAACCAAGAATAGCTGGGAATTCACGGCAAGATAATAGGTCAGCTCTTAGAGTACATGGGAATCAAACAAATAGATATACAGTTGGGACTTCTGAAAACAGAACTCTTTCTTTTCCACAATGTAAAAACTGTGGAAAGTTTCATCCAGGAAGTTGCCGTAAGGGGACCGTTGGCTGTTATCAATGTGGCGAGATGGGCCACATACGTCAGAATTGTCCAGCTCTTGTCCAAGGCCGTCGGGTTATGGGAAGACCCGCACCAAATGAAAATCATGATATCATTATATGTCGTCCTCCACCTGCAAGGGAACAAAATAAAAGCAATACACAGAAAAGATCAAACCAGAGAGAGGGAAAAGCGTTTGCTATGGCCTTAGAGGAGGCCATATCTGCGGATGATGTTGTATCAGGTACCACTATTATTTTTGGTAAAAGTGCACATTCTCTTATTGATTCTGGTGCAAGTCATTCTTTTATTTCACAAAGATTCTCCCTATATGCTGATAAAGTTACAAGTACTCTCAAGCATGATTTAGCAATTTCTTTGCCTAAGGGAGAACCAGAAATTATTAGGAATGTCCTCCAAAATTGTTTGGTTAAGATAGGAGAAAATTATATTGAAGTAGACCTGATTCCTATGGAGATAAGGGAATTTGATGCTATCATAGGAATGGATTGTTTGAGTACATATCATGCTCTTCTACACTGTCATAATAAGCATGTTACTTTTAGAAAACCAGGTGACGTCGAATTCACCTTTTATGGAGAAAGAAGGATATATCCTACCCATGTCATCTCCTGTCTCTTAGCCCATAAGTTGATAAGGAAGGGATATTCCTCTTATGTTGCGTATGTGTTTAATACTAAGGCAGAAGCAGTCAGTTTAGAAAATATTTCTGTGGTGAAGGAGTTTCCAGAAGTGTTTCCATATGAACTGCCATCATCTGGCCATCCATCTACACTTGCAATTCTGACAAACTAATGAGACGGTTGACTGAAGCAAGAATAGACTTGGGTTCCTTTTGATTAAAGCATATTGAGCCCAGAATTTTAGGATCACTCAAAATTAAGGGTCTTCTATGAATTGAGCCTTGAAAATTCACATGCACAGTCAGGAATGTAATCAACTAAGACATTCATTCATGCTCGGGGACGAGCATGGTCTAAGTATAGGGGTATGATGAATCTTGTATTCATCATGCTAAATTTGGTCATTTAGGCTCTGTTCCCCATCATTCACTTGTAATTAATCATTAATAGAGCATTATTAGCATGCATACATGTGTAAATAGTATATGCATTTCATCATGCATAATTGCATTAAAAAATTCAAGTGTAAATTAGCCCAAAAAGCCTCTAACTTCTCACATTTGTAAATAATTCATCCTAACTTCGATTGACCCAAAACCACCTCCATTGTATAGATATTACTAACATTATTAAATAAAAAATACAAAAAAATTAATAACCCCAATAAGTGTCAAATAATCCCAAAGTCTAATTTCACATCTGACGGACTGAAACGAGCATATCTCCCACATATAGTGTCAGATCTTGGTCTACTCACTTTTAAAGTACTCCATTTTCAAATACCTTTAAAATAAGACCAATTTCGTAAACTTCGGAGCTGATATGTGAAAGTTGGGTTTTGGGCCTCTTTTGCGCATTTTGACTTTTTGTTATTTTTGACCTGAGTTTTTATGTACATAATTAATCTTCATTTGTGTTATTTGATGAAAGTTTTATTAAGAGACACAAAAATCCAAATCCAGATTAAAACCAAAATCAAAGAAACTGACTGAGTCCAAGTGCCCGTTGTCGGTCTGTACAAAAGTTGTGTGATTTTGACTTCTATTTTATGTTCCTATTTTTTATCTATTAAAAATCCAAAAAAATTAGATTAGTGTGTAATTAATTTTCTTATATTTTATCGTATTTTTTCTAGATTTTTTATCTCCTTTAAAACCACCAAAAAATACAAAATCCCAAAAAGTCGGTTTCCTATACACATGGAGAGCCACCAAAAATACCACTTCTCACGGGTGACCTCTTTTGCTCCCGGGCCCTTCATAAAAGTTGTAGATCTCGACGAGACGAACAACTTTTGTGAAGAGATTTTTTTGATCCGAGGTCTCATTCTATTTCTTTTCTATTTTTTCTTTAACTTTAAATTTTTGAAATTTTTTGGTGCCACGTGGCAGCCCCAGGGCGTGCCACGTGGCACCCCTCATCTCTCTCTCCAGCCTCTCGAGTCACGTGCCCAGCACGTGACCCCCACCTTCTTCCACCTTCGACCGTCCCCCCCGTCGTTTCCCTTCCTCCCCCTTCCATAACGGTCGGCCACTACCTCCTCCCCCGTAACCGTCGCCGCACCATCACTCCTCCGGCTGTTATGTCGCCACCCTCCCCCTATAAAAGCCTCCTCTTCCGGCCGCACAACCCATCCGCCCTTCCTCCAATTTGGCCGGTGACAGCGGCTCATGGCGTGATCCAAGTCCCCTCCGCCTTGTCGCTCAGCTTCCCTTGACGAAGTTGCACTTCGCTCCGGCCTCAGCTCCGCCGTTGAGCCCTCCCCTTTCCAGGTAGCTCGCTCCCTTCCTCCCCACGTTCTCTCCCTCCAGGCCACCCCACACAGCCGCAGCTGGCCTTGCACAGGTCGGGTTTCCCCTCCATTCAAACCCCCCACCCCTCTTCAAGTTTTACCTAACATTGCAGGTACAGGAGCTCGTCGAGCTCCCTCCTCCTCCGTTGGGCGACGCTGAGGTCGAGCCCAGCCGCCCCTCCACGTGCGTCAGCCATCTCCACCTCACCTTCGATGTTGCCACGACCACCCCGCTACTCCGCCTCCACTCGCCAGCAGCCGCACAAGGCTGCTCAGCCCGTCGCCGATCGCCACCAGCTCCGCCATAGCTCGGCCGTGTGTCGGCCGAGCTCCGCTCGCCTCCCCCACCGCCTTGCGCAGCCTCCGCCACCGCGCCTCGCCCCGCCTCTACAACAACCGTTGGATCTAGGGACGTCTCCCAGATCCAACGGCCTAAAGCTCGCCACGCCCCCCCGAGCCTCGGCCCCAGCCTCGAGGCTCGGGTCTTCCGAAGCAAACCAGGCTGCCACTTAGGCTCGGGTTCCCGAGCCTGAGCCCCGACTCCCAAGCCTCGCGCCTCCACGCCGAGCCTCAGCTCCGGGCCTACCGAACCTCAGCCGCTGCCCAAGCCTCCTAGCGCACGTGCTGGACACGTGCGCGCCTGGAAAAATTGCAAGAAAACCCCTGGAGATTTCAGATTTTGCAGAAATACCCCTGCCAGGGGTAAATTACTTCCAGGCCCCTCCAACTTTTATTAATTACAGATAAGTCCTCCTAGGGACTTCTTTGTAAGAGAAACTTTATTTTATTTACAATTTAGTCCCTGAAACTTCATGTTATCATATCTTTTTCATACGAACTCCGTTTTGAGCATACAATATGTCATTTTGAAGCTATTTTCATGCTCTACAACTTAGCATAATTTGTGGACAGATTCGAGGCTATTTATTGATAATTCTTATTGAGGATATATGTTGACATTTGCAGCACATTTTGACATATCTATGCCACATTTTTCTTGAAAAATTTGACGATTTATTTTGCAAGGCTTTGATTTATGCAATGATGAAATTAATTTCAGATCTGAGGACTTAAATTTTGCAGGGGTTAAATCAAGGAGATTTATTAGGTTTATTGACTTGTGGACTGCAAACATTTCTTGAGAATAAAATTTGAAGAATTTTGGAGATAAAATCATTGCAGGATTAATCTAATATCCTATACTTGCATCAGGGATTAATTTGATACATCTCACTGGATTTGATATTATTTGATATGTGATTTCATTTCGAGGTTATCGATTAATCTTATTTGGATTAAACATCACTAAATCACAGATCGGTGCATCATATTCCTTGTATATTTCTTCACATTTGCATCTCATTGCATTGTACATTTTATCAACGTAGAAATTAATCGAGCACTTATTAATTATTTAATTTGATTCAAGACCACGCAACTAAAAATCACCGTTCCCTGAGTTCGACCTTGGTACACTTACCAAGTGAAAATATTCCACAACATTCAAAGATTGTGATTTTTGATCGACCGAAATTCACTTCCTATACTACACTTACCGATTATTAAAGAGGTGAATTTTGCGTTCATCAGATGGTGAAATTAAGCAAGACTAGATTTATTCCCTTGATTTGAGGATTGTGTCCTCAAGAGAGCTTCCAAGATTGGAATTTTTGGTGATGTTTTGAAACTACTCTCTTGATGCAGTCTATACTCATATTCCATATATTTATGTATACATTGAGAGATTGACAATTAGAGGAGTTGGATTCCTTTTGATTAATACTTGGATCAACTTATAGTTTTAGGATTCCAATAAAACCTCTTGTTCTAGGTCCAATCAAACCTTGTATTATCACAAGCACAAGTCAGGGAATTCACTAATTAATCTAACTAATTCTTTCTTTATTTTCTTGAGGATGAGATTAGCTTAAGTATAAGGGGTGATAAATCCTAGATTTATCAGTTTTATTGATTATATTTATCTCCTTTACTTGAGTTAATAACAAGATTCATCGACTTATTAACACCAACTACTAATTTGTGTGTCGTAAATAATTAACATTAATTATTATATATTAACATGATATATTATTTTATGTATCTATATCTTATTAAAAATCAAATAAAATTAGAATAAAATTGTGTATGAATAAATTAGCATAAAATAAAAATACATAAAATAAGCAAAAGAAAAATAAAGAAAATTGTTTTATATGGTATTTAATTTTTATCTCTACAAAAATATGACCTCTGATCTCTTTGACTTCGACATACAACTTGTAGATCTCATCGATATCTACAATATTCATGTTCACTACTTTTTCTGATTCGTCCTCTAATTATTTCTTTCTTAATTAACTCCGATTTATTGATTTTCTTCAATTCTGATTGGGCCACATGGCGCCCTCTGCTTTGGCCACATGGCCTGTTCATTGTCTATCCACCTATCTGCTCATGACCTCCATTCGGTTACATCCTGATTAAGTGCATATGAATCATCCATTAATGCCTTCATTACAACCCTTTGATCTGATTTTTAGATCAGATCACAACCATCTGGAGGTGCCTTATTTTAGAGTCTTGGATCTGATCGTCGGTTCAAATCTCAGCAACTCGATTCTGCCTAAATGTTGATTGTCTGATCTTGATCAGACGGTTGACCTACTGTCCCTAACCTCCAACGACCTCTGCCTAAAGACATGACTCTTCATCTCATAGTAACTTCTGCCAATTGTGTCGATCTCTTTACACATCAACTCCCCTTGAAACAACCATTAATCCCTTCACCATTTAATTCTAACTTCCACCAACCTCCTCTCTCATCCTAATCTTAACCAACCAATCAATGGTGAAGGTTTAAACCTCCATCATAACTTGTTGCAACCTCCATCATTTCATCTTTAAAAAGCCCATCGCCACTTCTTGCTTCGGTTTGTCCACCCTTGCGAGACTTCGTCCCTAGCTTGTTGGCCTCTCCTGTAACAGAAAAAGAACTAAGATTAAGTGAAGATGGGTATTGAGCTCCGGTGAGAACCTTGGTTATTCGACTACGTTGTAACCCACATCTATGGTTGTCTGAGCTTAGTTCCATATCCAGGAACTTCAAGCGAAGATCTCAGAGCTTTCTGCTTCGATATTTGGCTCAAGATTCAACTGAAATCACATCATTTTCAACTTTCAATTTCAGGTTAGTACTAAATCTTCTTCTCATTGTAGTTTCTCGGATTTATTCCTCAGTTGCTACACAATCATTTACTCATCTAAACTATCATATAACCTCATCATTCATCCATCATTAACGCGTGATATCCCTCATTCTGAATCGACTTCTCCATCTCCATGATCACTCGATGCCATTGTCTTCTTATGCATGAAGGAGACAGCTCATTAGGGCTCTGATCTTCCACCATTCGTTGAGCCTCCATTCCACATCTCTAACATCTGAGTAGATTCCCCAAGGTGCTTCGACTATGAACTAACCATGCAGGATATCAAAAGGCTTCAATGGTCAGATATAGAAGCATAACTACAATCTCCATATTTTTCTCCAGTGGAACTTCATCGACAAAGCTCTCCAGGAAAATCTGTGTCTTCTTCGAACGTCAATCATCTTCGCCAAACTTCAAAAGATGTTCTTGGACCTTTAGAAGTAGAGGAGGAGCACGGAGGAAGAGATCAACGTTCGCCGGAGCACAGCCCTAGATCCACCGTGCGTGGAGGAGTCAAGAAATGCTTGAGGAGCAGATACCATTGATCTCCCCGATTTAGGCAAGATCTAACTTTTATAGATCAGCCAGTTTGCTATACAAAGCAGCAATTCAGACCTCAGGACTGGAGCCGGACCTTAGTCCAAGCCAAAGTTCTAGGCACCAAAGAAGCATAAGAGCTGACACATGGCCTGATCCTTTCCGACCGAGCCTAGCCCATCACTTGTTCCGCATATGTGGGTAGGATAATTGTAGTTGAGGTCCTCTCTTTTGTAACTATTAGCCCCTGCTGGTACCTATTTACACTTTAGTCCCTGCACGTCCTGTTTTGTAATAAAACATGGAAGTTTTCTTACATTTATGCCACTGGATTCATTGATGAATAACTTTTTCTCCTAAAGTCCAGTTAATGTGATTTTGGTCTCATTTTAAAGCTTATTGCATACTCTATCTTATGGTGAATTTCATGTACAAATTCGCTTTACAATTCATGCTTTAATTTTTCTTTGATTAAAGTGCTTCTCTAGATCTTTTAGCTTCATTGAACTTGCATTATGAGTGATTATTTGACCCTGTCAAATCCTTTAATCTTTAATGGTCTATTGTTAGTTATTTAGGTCATTAATAGTTTTATTTGATGGGTATGTATTAATCTTACAAGCATTGAATAAAGTTTTGAGATTTAATTCATTGGATGTTAAGTCACCTATATTATAATAAATCTAATGTATCTTCACCAAACCAAGTTATTTGTTTTGTGTAGTTAAGTGTGGATGTTCTATTGATGTTGTTTTATGCATCATTGATTGTAAATAATTAAGTTGCATAAAAATGTGTTACAAAATATATCTATTTTATTGTTGTGATTTGTGCATCTGTTCGACATAATTAATCTATAGATTATTATCTAAAATATTTGATCTCTAAATTTACTCAATAAATTACTCGCATCCTTGTGTTCGACCATGGACTTCCCATGTTATAAATTAAAGCTGAGAACCTCGTCACTGAGATGCTTCTCGGTTCTGTATGAGAAGTTAAGTGCCCGTTCTACAATGGATCTCTCTTAATACATGCATTTAGCAAATAGTCAGCTACTAGGGGTTCAATGGACCTGAAAAGGAGTCTGAAAATCATCACCATTAGATGCTTGGACATACCATCGCCGACCTCGTCCAACTCTTGCAACATCACGTACTCATCCATGTCCTCCTCCTCGACCTCGCTCAGTAGGAATTGGTTCCGTGACTCCCCTTCTTCATTTCCTCCAACTTCCTCATCATCATCTGGACCATATCTAAACTGTCTCTCGATGACTTCCACTAGTAGGCACTCAGAATCAACCACCAAAAGGCCACGTGATCTGGGTCATCCCCCGATAGATGGATCTCCCCAAACCTCGGTACCTAAAAAGCAGAAAGACTTGAGTTATATTCTGGATATGTTGAAAATGCAAGGATATTATAACAGTTACTTACAATAAAGTCCATTATGCATCTGTGTCTACCAATGAACTATCAGATGATACGGTTATACCAACTCATGTAGTCGTATATTACCCCATCTTCTCTTGGCATTATAGGGACCGTCTCCACGATATAATCCCTCATGTTCTCCCATATCTCCAAGAAGTTGACATGGAATTGGGTCCAATCAACATTGATCTTCCCTTAAAGATATATCGAGTGGAGCTTTGTGCACGTTTTGTACGGACCTGGGATCCTATATACTACTTCAAACTGTTGTAAGACACGATTTGGAACTATATTGGAGATGGGGTCATTCGGGCAGGGCCTCAATGAATGGGGCAAATATACTGATGATGCCATCTCCACAGGAGTTGTAGATATATGAAGAGGTTCATGGGCCTTGATAGAAGTGGGGTGTGTCACACTTGGTGTATGAGATACTGAATGCATTCTTGAAACTGTAGCCGTAGATTGGCGTATAACGTACGATCTCGTGTGCATACGAGGTCAATAAACAAAACTATTTGGTATAAGTGCCCCGTCATCTCGACATACTTCAAAATATCATCAACATCACCATCATACTCGACACCAACCAAAAATGTGTCATTGTTCTTCAACATCTTGTGAAATACATGAGGTTTTGTACCATTGGTTATGTAAACATGAAATGAGGATGCAATCAACTCGATAATCCATTAAAGGTCAAACCTGTCCTGATTCTTATGAGTTTCACCCGACCTCCCTCGTATCTGACTTCATTTCCATCCTTAACTATCTTCCCATCAACATGGCACAAGCATATTACTTCCATGACTTCAACTCTCTTCAAAAAAGGAGAACATTTTATATTACACATAACAATATACATTGCCTTTGTGACATACACAAAACAAAAATAGAAAAAAATATCGTTGTAAACACATGTGATTAGGGTATACTCACAGCAGAGGGAATGATCATAGTGATATAAGCCGATGTTTTGGTCGTAGCAAAGGAGGACGATGGAGGAGATGGTCAGGATGACGGAGGCCAAGGTTTCGGCCACCAGCTCTGAGGAGACAGATGGGCAAGAGTTGGTGGGGAGGGGGCACATGAGCTGGCGGAAGGTCACGCCTAGAGGGATTTTGTTTGCGTGAGGGGAGGGAGAGGGTCGCATCTGGAGCTATATTCAAGCCCGAGATGTGACTTGAGGTCACAACTTCCCTGGGTGGGAACCGTGATTCAAACCATAACTCCCTTCCAAAGGAAGCCACGCGATCTCAAGTCACGGCTTCGTTAGGGTGCTTAACAAAATATATGTTCTCCTGGGTGTCATGTGGAATAACTTTCCACAAGAGCACCTCAGGCGAATTTTCCTTCCAAGTTTGTCGATGTCTTTTTTTGAAACAATATAGGAAATATGCTAGTTGATTTTTTTATCACATTGTAGACTAGGCTGTACGGAGCTTGTTTACGACCCATCCGTTTCAAGATCGGGCCAATACTTTGGGTCAAGGTAGGTCGAGTTTTTAGGTAAAATCACAGCATGGAAGGTGATGGGTAGACCCCACACATTGATTTGGTCTAGTGGGGATGCAAAGGACCCCTCATTGATTAGGTCTACTGGGGATGCAAAGGTCAAAATAGACAAAGCAAAATAAATGTAAATGGAAGAGGGATGTGACGAGGGGAGTAGTGGTTGTGGAAGGTTGAAAAGGGGGATAAGTTCCAGGTTTATGGAAAATAACCAAAATACACCTAATATGCATAGGGCCTGATTTGTTACTGGGTTGGGACATCCTCATGTGAATAGTAGCTGTTTGGAAGGTTGGGAGGGTTGGAATGATAACTATCATGTGACGTGACGCTGATTTTGTGCTATATATAGCTTTTTAATGATTATAATATATTTTTTATGTTAATAAGAGTATTTGAACATGGTTAAAAACCATTATACCAAATAATCTGTAAGGTTAATATAAATAATCCCAACGCAGGAATGCATGATTTGAGCTAGAGGTATTTTAGGATAGCACGATGTAACCTGACGACCAAACAGACATATAGTTTCGCGGCATAAGCATAAGGGTTTTTATCAGTTGTGCCCCTCTGAGACATTTCAATATCAGTTATACCCCTATCTTTTTTAGAATATCAGTTGTGCCCTCAACTTCTTGACGTTATATCACTTGTGCCCTTCGCGTTAGTTGCCGTCCATCCCCAATGTAAAATTACATTTACTTCGAGGACATGATGGGAATTAAGTTGAAAAAAAAGAGGGGCATGTCTTTCCACCAATGCACTCTCCCCCTCCCCCTCCCCCACCCCAACCTCTTCCGCCCCCTGCTCCTCCTCCTTCCCCATCCTCTGATAGCGTCGTAGCATGAGCAGGAGTGAAGAGAAGGAGGCCGCTGGGTCTTAAGCGGCTGTCCGGCAGCCTCCGCCGCCTCCGCTCGAGTGGAAATTCTCGCAGGTCTTTGGGGGGAGATTTGTCGGGGAGGGGTACAGGAAGGTGAGGACGTCTCCTTCCTTTGTCGCTTTTATGTTTTTCCTCCGTGTTGATCGTTCAGACGGGTCTCTTTGCGGCATCCGACGCAAACTGGGTTCCATTTTGGATTAGTGTAGATGTCTTTTCACAATAAAAATTAGATTGGATATTGCTGGAGTTGGAATTATTGAATCTTGCACTGAGTGAGTGTCTGCTTTGGGATTGTTCATAGAAGGCTGCGACTTTGGGTACTGATGGAAGAAACTATGGCTGGCAGCATCAGCCAGAGTGTTCGCCCTAAATTGATGTTGACCCTACGTTTCAGATATGCCACTATTATTGTTAGATGAACTGAGTTTTGTTCTGCAATGACCTGTAATTTAAACTCCAATTTGCATGTCCCTCACCTTGATCTTACTCGGAAGATGTCTGATTGAAAATGCAATATGCTTAACACGTCCTTTTCTCCTCTTTCTTCATATCTACTTTGATATCTACTTCAATTCGCTCCTCCTCCTCCGCACCCCCTCATCCTGTCCACTGCTACTCCCCTGCATCCTCTTCTCCTCGTCCGCCTGCTGCTCCTCCCACACGCCCCCTCTTCCTCCTCCGCCGACTGCTCCTCCCCCGCGCCCTCCTTACGTCTTCTCTGACCTCTTCTGCCGCCACATCAATGGCGTTCTTTCTGAGACCCCAGCTGCTGCCAGAAGAGGGGCCATCCGCTCCTCAGCGCCATATTTGCTTCGTCGTTGATGGATGGATATTCCCGTGGGAGTAAGATAACTGTATGGTGAAGCTCTAAGGGAGAAGTTTTTTTTATTATTGAAGGTTTCCAGTTTTACCCCTCCTATCCAAATCATGGTTTGAAAAAACCATGGTTAAGTTACATTCATTGACGGTTAAAGTAACGGAAGGGTACAAGCGATAAAACGGTAAGAAATCAGGGGCACAACTGATATTTTAAAAAAAAGAAGGGGTATAATTGATATTGGAATATCTTAGAGGGGCACAATTGATAAAAAACCCAAAGCATAAATACTCCTTTCTCATTTGAAAGTAGGGTTTTTATTAGTTGTGCCTCTTTGAGATATTGCAATATCAATTATGCCCCTCTATTTTTTGAAATATCAGTTGTGCCCCTACGTTCTTGTAAAATGCACACTTCTACCATTTTGTAATATTAGTTATGCCCCTATTTTGCCTTAATAGAAGGGCATAACTGTGAATTTTGCAAGAAGGTAGGGGCATAACTGATATTCCAAAAAAGGGAGTGGCATAACGGAAATTACAATATCTCAGAGGGGCACAATTGATAAAAACCCTTGGAATTATTCTTTTTAATGACATGGGGGAAACCTTACCTCAATATCCGACCTGAACAGAACGAAAAATCAAACAGGGATTTAGACTTTCTTCCTTGATAACGTGGAGCTGTAGGGCAAAGAGATCGGATTCTGATCGGAGATGAGGAGGCTGCAAGGCAAGGTGGCAATTGTGACTGCATCAACTCAAGGTATTGGATTCTCCATCGTCGAACGCTTCTGTATGGATGGTGCTTCTGTCGTCATCTCTTCCAGGAAGCAGGCACCAATAACTTGCTAACAACCACCGCAGGAGGTCTTCGGTCAAGTTTGTGATTATTTCCTGTTGACTTGTCGCTTGTTTTCTTGTTTATGAATTGGGTCTATGGTTGTTTTTGATTTCAAGCAGAAAAACGTGGATGAAGCTGTTGACAAACTTAGGACCAAGGGTTTAGAGGTGATGGGCGTCGTCTGTCATGTTTCCAATGCAAAGCAAAGACAGGATCTCATTTCTAAGACTGTGGAGGTTAAGATTTGGATTATTTTATTTTTTACCTTTTAATCTGGCTCCTAGTTGATCACTTAAAGAAATGAAAAGTGCATGTATACATATATTATTAACTTTCCACACCTCTAGCATCACCTACTTCCCAATCTTTTCTCTTTTATGACTGTTTTAAATTTCTGTCTTAGTTGGCGCATATAGATGTTTAAACAATTCTCATAGAGATCCTCAAAATAAGCAATAATAACATCAAATTCTCAGTTGATATGATTTATCTTTTAGGATCGATGGGTCGATTTGAAAATTATTTGCATTACCTATGGCTCTGTATATTCGTGAAGGCATGTTGCGTGTGTGCATGCATAAACTTATGTTTTCGTAGGGGCTTATGAAGTTGGTTGAACTGGCCCAAGTGTTAACATGCTGTGTTTGCTATATTAAAAAGTTTTGTGGTGGTTTCTTGTTAGACTACTACGAGGGATAATCTAGCCTTTAGTATAAGTTAGAGCTTATGATGTGAGATATTGGTCTAACTAAATCTACAGGTATACTCTTTTATGTCTTTACATATACTCTTTATGTAGATAGCAAATTTAATGGTATTCCTTTGTTAGATCACTTACAATGGTTAATCCAACCTTACATAATAATATGGTATAAAGATGTACATATTTAATTATTTTCTTCCTTGTCTTTTTTGTTGTTTTTTATGCTTTCTTAAAACAAACCTTGATAACTACAGAAAAGTAGTTGGATAGCTTGAGAAAATTAGTACTCTTAAATTCTATATTTGATTGGCACAGAAATATGGAAAAATAGATATCCTAGTTTCCAACGCTGCTGCTAATCCAACAACAGATCCTATTCTAGAAACTCAGGAATCAGTTCTCGATAAACTCTGGGAGATCAATGTGAAAGCATCCATCTTACTCTTACAGGTATTCTAAATTCTAAATTATCTGTTGCAATTTTAATGCTATTTGAGGAGCATTTTTTGATTTTTTATTGCAGGTTGTTGTTTCCCACTTGAGCAAGAGATCATCTATCATCTTTATATCTTATATTGGTGGTTATCATCCGCAAGCCACAATGGCAATGTATGGGGTGACAAAAACAACTCTTCTTGGGCTTACAAAGGTACCGATATGTTTTCTGCCTGTCAGCAGATATGTTTTTAATGTTTATCTTAAATGTTAGCTACTCATACTGAAAATTAGTTCCTTATATCATAACTTTTTTTTACCCATTTCATATTGCCTAACGTGCAATTAAACTCCGAATGCCATCTTGTGTTTATTTATGCAACAACTCGGATCTTGGTTTAATAGAAAACCTTGAAGTGTTTGAGGTTTACAATTTGGGGCAAGGTAGTAGACACACACCTATAGGCTTAAAGCTTAGGTCAAGTTTGTCGAGACTTAAGTCAGGAAAACCTCGAGCCGACAAGATGTTGAAATGCTCAAGCTTTAGTCATGAATTGTTTTTATAGAAACGTATGGGGTCTTATGTACATAGATTAATCATGTCATGTTTAAATTGAGCGAAAACAAACCTCATTTCCATTCATTTCTACCTCAATTATGCATAAATTGCTTCACATGTTACACAATTTGCATATAAACCCCCTGAAAAGCTATTAAATTCAAAGTCTTAAAATCCAGTTCTCTTATGTATGAGCACAGATAACCGATTCTAGAAGAGCACTTGAAGTATATATCAAAAGATATCTTCTTTAATCCAGAACGGATCAAAGTACAGTTTATGACATAGCAAGTGATTAACACGACAATCCAAATTCATACACCATACTTGCGAGTGTACTCTTGGAGTGTACGATTCTTGCATCCGATTAATTTATTTTGAGGTGCTATCCTCAGTGATTGAAATTCATGCTTAATCTTAATTTTGCTAATGAGTTTGATAAAATCTTCATTCTCACACTCTCCATTACGACCATTTATGTTGATTTAAAAAAAATCACGATCCTTTATGACTTTTTATGATAGTGGAGTCTTGTTTGTTTTGAATATTTTGAGCTAATTTTGAGAACTCTGGAAAAGCTGTCTTTACTTTTAGTAAACAAAACTCAATTTAAGCGAGAGAAGTCGTCCATAAATAAAAAGTAGAAAAGACATTTGCTTATCTTTCAGATTTGGTTTGTCTAAAGAGGTTTAGTTTTTGTAGTTTTAGTGATCTGGTTGTGCTTTCTACCTTTTTCATTGCAAATTTCTTTCTTCATGTAGGGTAAAGGAGGGTGTCCTCTTACTTGGTTCTATGTACTTTGTTTATGTGCTATAATAAAGTTTCTTCTTGTAATGTTTCAAGACATTCTAAAGGGTTAAAGTTATATGTAGAGATATTTCTATGTTCTCTGTGTACCTTTTCTTTATTTTATTTCTTTGTGTTAGAGTTATTACACTTACAATTAGGTTTGTAACCCTTCGGATTCCGTAAATCTTAACCCTTCGGGCCTGTTTGGTTGCTGGGTTGGACTGGGTTGGGATGGGTGAATAGTAATCTGTGAGGAGAAAGTACCCTTGTGAATGGTAACAGGGTTGGGCCAACCCTGCAAGCAAACAGGCCCTTCAGGTTCCTTAAGCCCTCGGGGGTATTTATGTATTTTTCCTTTTATACTCTCTAGGGCTTGTTTGGTAACTGGGTTGGGTTGGGGTATCCCCTATGAATAGTAGTTGTTTGGAGGGTTGGAACGGTAAATGTGATGCGATGTTACATTGATTATGTGTTATATTAACTTTTTTAATGATTATAATATATTTTTTTATGTTAATAATTTTATTTGAGCATAGTTAAAAAACATTATACCAAAGAAATTGTACGGTCAATACAAGTAATTCCAACCCAGGTTGGGAGGATTGGAACCAGGAGTATGCCGGTGTTCACTAGCAACCAAACAGGAGCCTAGGGTTTTCTCTCTATATAAGAGACCTTAGCCCCATGGAATAGATATCTCATTCGTCTCTCTTCTCCACATGGTATCAGAGCAACAATCCTAGACCGGGATTTTGACCTAAAATCCCCACCGCCACCTTCAAGCCTCGCAAAAGCATGCACAGACCATGTTCCCCGAACTAGGGCCTCGCGAAAGGCCATACGATCACCTCTAGTACATCAGCTCGACCCTAAAGGAACATCTCCAGCACCTGTCGGTGCTGTTGGAACCACCTACAGAGGCCTGTTAGTGTCGCCAGGAGGTTACAACCCTCCCGCTAACGCTGCCCAACGCTTCCAAGAATACAAATCTGCTGTTCGTTGAGGATTTTCAACCCTTCTTCAAGGGTAAACGTGAGTTTTAGGGCATTTTCTAGCTCTTTCATGCATCCTTAGTTGATCACAATATCTTCTTTCTATTTTAAGACCACCATGGCACATTCTTCTACCGAGATAAAGCCCTTGTCCACGAATATTATGGCACAAGGCACTACTATCAAACTTAAGGGCACAAAAAATTACATGCTCTGGTCTCGATATTTTATATCCATTGAGCAAAGATGGGTTGCAATTGTATAGCGGTATCTGAAAACATATCTTGAGGGAACCCTAAGGCACTCATGGTATCATTATGAATATACAAGCCGAACTATGAAAACGTAGAAATATACATGCCCAATTGAGATGCGATAGTGGTCATAGGAAACTCTACATTCTGACTAAAGATCGTTTAGATGAAAAGGATAAAGAGTACGATAACTGGCAGACAACCAACTATTTGGTTATCAACTGGATGACCAATAATGTTGAGGCTCACATTGCCTCAAATCTTCTTTACAAAAATACAACTAAGGAAAGATGGGAGGATCTCGAGCAAACATACTCCTAGAAGAAGACGAAGTCATGCCTTGTAGACATTTTCGGGCGAATCTGGTCGGCATCTCAGGGTGATTCCACCCTCATCGAGTACTACTAGCATCTCTCCAGCCTGTGTGAGGAGCTTGCAATATTCCAGCCCTCATGTTGCACCAAACATATATACAAGCATTCTGACTGGAAGGTCTACTGCTTTCTTGATGGCTTGCATTCTAGATACCATGCATCAAAGGAGCAATTTCTTATATCAGACACACTGCCAACAACGAAGGCCATCTTTAGCCGACTTAAGGAACTCGAGATTTCGGCTGCCCGACCTCCCGTCTTCCCTTCAACAGAGAAATTTGCACACATCGTCTCATCTGTGCGAGGAGGCAGATACAGCTTACGAGGAGTGGCCATGGGACAGAATACGGACGAGGTCGTGACTTGGCCTGGGTCGTAGGCTAAGCTGCTATCTAGGCCTCCGCCGATGAGACGATGTGTGCACATCTGTGTAAGGAGAGACCACCCACCGACTATGCTGGCAAAAGTTTGGCGTACTTTCTTATCATGCCATGATGCCTATAGAAATTGTCCTTTGATGTGCAAGAAGCATTGCCTATAACAACCTCCAGTGGCAAGACTGTTCATCTTAATGACGCAGATCACTCCTACCTAATGCAGATCCTTCAGACTCCAGGGCCTACTACCACTAGTAACACTACCACTGTTGTTCTGGATACTCATTCAGGTATAATAACTAACTCTGCTGTCACTCCTCTTCCATCTTGGATTATTGATTCTGGTGTCTCTACTCATCTCACTGGAGAAGGTAGTCTGCTTACCTCTTCCGTACCATCTACCTCTGTGAAGTCAGTTCGAGTCGCTAATAGGACTCAAATCACCGATTACTACTGTCGGAACTATGGAATTCTCTTCCAAGCTCTGACTTTCTGGGGTTCACCGTGCTCCCGATTTTCCTCTTAGCCTGCTATCAGTTCACAAGCTTTATGTTGAGCTTCATTATCGTGTGATATTTGATAAGTCTTTTTGTTATTTTTAGGACATTCAAACGAGGTATATTTTTGGCAGGGGTCATGAAAAGAACGACCTATATTATCTTGACATACCCTCAGATTCCCATTTTGTTGGTGCTGCGTCTATCTCCGAACATCCGTTCCTATGGCATCTGCACCTTGGGCATCCCTCTGCCATGGCCATCTCTATGATGTTTCTTGAACTCTCTGCTCTGAAGCCCTTTCAGTACGAGGCGTGTGAGTTCGGGAAACACCATGGCGCTTTGTTTCTTGTTCGTATTGAGTCTCATAGTACCACTGCTTTTCATCTTGTTCATTGTGATGTTTGGGGACCTTGTCCAATCCGCACACTAAGTGATCATCAGTATTTTATAGTTTTCATTGATGATTATAGTCGATCTTCATGGGTTTATCTATTAAAGGAGCGTTCGGAGATTAATCAAATTGTCAGAAATTTCTTTCAATATGTTAAAACCTTCTTTTCTAGCATTGTTAAGATCATTTATACTGACAATGCTCTTGAGTTAACCCAACAAGACTTGACCTCTTTCTTTGCGTCCCAGGGATTTGTTTACCAAACATCATGTCCATATACCTCACAACAAAATGGTATAGCTGAGAGGAAACTCTGACACTTGCTAAATGTTGCCACATCTCTTTTTAGTCAAATGAGTGTTCCTAGATATTATTGGGGAGATGCTATCCTTACTGTACTTTATCTCATTAATCGTGTTCCTTCATCTGTTCTAGAAGGGACAACTCCATTTTCCTTACTTTACCCTACCGAGTCTTTTTTCCCATACCTCTGCAAATTTTTGATTGTATTAACTTTGTTCATAACTTCATGCACCTGACACATTATCCTCTCGTGCCATCAAATGTGTCTTTTTTTGGGTACTTTTGTACCCAAAAAGGCTATCGTTGCTATGATCCTGTTGGGCGTCGGTACTATGTGTATGTTGATGTCACTTTCTTTGAGTAAACAAGTTATTTCACACAGACTATGAGTGACATTCCTCTGGACCTCACTCCTCTACCAATTGTCTATACTCTCCAACGTACCTCTATACCTACTACACCGGTATTTGTACCTTTACCTATCCCTTTTATGCAGGATGATATGATCACTTCGAGTGCTCCCACCGCTGCTGCTCCGGATGTACCTGAGGAGCTTTCTATAGCTCTACGAAAGCAAAAAAGGCAATGTACATATCACCCCATGTCACATTTTACTTCTATAGATGATTTATCTAGCTGTGACAAGAGATTTGCAGATGCTCTGAATGCAATTTCTGTTCCAAGAGATCATTTCACTGTAATGCAAGATCATGGTTGGCGACATGCCATGGATGAGGATATGGATGCACTTACCTCTCGGGGCACATGGGATCTTGTACCATGCCCCCCCCGGGAGTTTGCCTTGTGGCTTGTCGATGGGTCTTCACGACCAAACAACCGCCTGATGGTTCTATTGACAGGTTGAAAGTCAGACTTGTTGCCAAAGGTTTTACACAAACCTTTGGAGTTGATTATTTTGAGACCTTCTCGCTCGCTGCCAGAATGGGGTCAATACGTACCATTCTATCTGTTGCTTCCAACAAGGCTTGGTTTATTTATCAACTTGATGTAAAGAACACCTTTCTTTATGGTGATCTTGAGGTGGAGGTATACATGATGCAACCGTCGGGGTATGTAGTCGAGGGGGAGCATGTATGTAGACTACGCAAGGCCATTTATGACCTGAAGCAGAGCCTCAGGGCATGGTTTGACAGGCTCACTACGGAGATCAACACACTTGGTTTTCAGAGGATAACATCTGACTACTCTGTCTTTGTTAAATGACGATCTACTGGCAAGATCATTCGTGCTGTCTATGTTGATGATATGGTTGTCACAGGAGATATGTGGACGACATTCAGGAGACCAAGACCTTCCTCCAGAAGGTCTTTGTCATGAAAGAACTCAGCCAACTTCATTATTTTCTTGGCATCGAGGTAATATACACTACGGAGGGGTTCCATCTTTCACAGAGGAAGTCTTGCCTTGATATTCTGACTGAGGCAAGACTACTTGGATGCAAGCCATCTGACATCCCTGCAAAAGTGAGAAAATATTCAACATTTACTGATCCACCTTTTGAGAATGCAACACGGTACAAAAGCTTAGTGGAAAAATCACTCTATCTCACTGTTACCGGGCCAGGTATATCATATGCTGTGAGCAGATGCAGTCAGCCTATGGAGAAGCCTCTTTACAATCATTGGCAGGATGTTCTTTTGATTCTTTGATATTTGAAGGAATCTCCTGGACGTGGACTATTCTATAGGGTGAATGGACACACTAATATCTTCATCTATACAGATTCTGGCTATTCTAGCTCGTCGGAGGATCGTCGATCCACTACAGGATAAGCCATATTTGTTGGAGATAACCTTGTCACATGGCGAAGCAAGAAGCGAACACTGATCTCTAGATCCAGTGCGAAAGCAGAATACATGGCAATGACTCAGGCCACCTATGAGATCACATGGCTTGTCTCTTTCCTAACAGGCCTTGACATGTCAATCGCCACTCCTGTACCCTTGTACAGTGACAACAAGTCTACTACATACATCGCCACCAATCCAGTTTTCCATGAGCGAACAAAGCACATTGAAGTTGATTGCTATTTCATTCGTGATGTAGTACGAGGAAGACAAATCACCACTCCACACATCTTTACTGAACTTCAACTCACAGACCTGTTCAGTGTTGTAAAAGTCGTCCGACTGGCCCGAGTAGTAGGTCCGACTAGTCTAGTCAGTGAGATGGCCGACCGAGTACCGACTAATTTCGATTAGGCACACTAGTCGACCAATTTTCGCTTGGAGATACCATATTATTTTAAGTTTTTATTTTTTTATAAGCAAACTTAATATAATATGCTTAATGTTCTATTTAAATTCAATTACTTTTATTATGACAGTATAAACATATACAAAATCTATGTTAATGTATGTATAAAAATAAGTTATATTTCTAAAATAATTATAAAATTCAAAGCCAATTAAAGTCCAGTTAAATCAGATTAGTCGTCCGACTATCTATTAATCCTTAGTCAGTTACTCGACCGACCGAGTACCGACTACCGACTTTTACAACCTTGGACATGTTCACAAAGGCTCTTCCAGGGAAGTGCCTCATATACTTAGTATCCATGTTGGGCATGATCGACGAATATACTCCAACTTGAGGAGGAGTGTTAGAGTTATTATATTTACAATTATGTTTGTAACCCTTCGGGTTCCGTAACTCTTAACCCTTCGGGTTTTGTAACCTTCAACCCTTCGGGTTTAGTAACCCCTCAGGGGTATTTATGTATTTTTTCTTTTGTACTCTCTAGGGTTTTCTCTCTATATAAGAGACCCTAGTCCTATGGAATAAATATCTCATTCATCTCTCTTCTCCACATTTTATATTCATCTTATGTAATTTACACATGGTCTTCCTCTATATAAGAGAGCCTAGGGTCACTAGGAATAAACAACTCTTAGATTTTTCCTAACATGCTATCAGAGCAACGGTCGACCGAAGCTTCCTATCCTAACCCCAAACCTAATCCACACCCGCCCCCTTCCGCTACCATCGCCGTCATCCCTAGCCGTCGCTTTCACCTTCCCGCCGCACTGTTGTCGAGCCGTCGAGCAGCCAGACCGATTCCGCTCCCGCCTTCCCGCCGTGCCGTCGCCGAGCTGTCAGCCCAGTTCCTCTCTACAGCTGGCCCCGCAACCGCCAACCAACACTAGCCGCTCGGGCCAGACTCTCTTCCCTTGGCCGTCGGCCTCCTGCTGCCTTCGCCCGACAACCCTCTTCGCTTGTATCAAGGTCCCGTTGGGTTGATGGATTTGAGTGCATAAGTCTACATATGCATTCAAATCCACATACGTCTGTGTATATATTCATTCGTTGGTCTACAAAACCATAGTAATCTTCATCCGAAAATATGCCAGGAAACAGAGTCGACGTACCCGCCACGTGTATTTTCGGAATCCAACGCCTATTGTCAAGATGGACGGGACAAATTATGAGATCTGGGCTATGCAATTCATGAGCCTTATGAAGTCTAATGGTAAGAAGCATATTCTTATTGAGGAGGACCCAGTGGGGAAAACTGGGGTTATCGCCTCGTGGGAGGCGGTTGATGCATACACCAAAGTTTGGCTTTTAGGTACATTGACGATAGAGATCGCCGATGATGTGTTACATCTGCCCACTGCTAAGGCGATGAGGGACATCCTCGTAGTAACTTATTCTCATGTGACGAATGAGACCATGATCCTCCAACTCGAACATGATATATTTACTATCAAGCAGAATGAGCAACCTCTTCATTCGTTGCATATATCCTTGCGTGGGATGTTTGAGAATCTCCACAGCTTCATGCTTCTCACGGCTACTCTAGAGCAACAAAAGACATATCGGAATGCTACCATGGTTGTTGTATTCCTAGCAGCCCTCGATCTTGAATATGATGTTGCTCGCTCCCAGATTCTCGTGGATGCTACTATTCCTCCCATGGAGGAAGCTTTCCGCAGGTTTAGCAGGATTACTATTCCGTTCACTGCTACTAGCCAGACTTCTTCGGCAATGGAAGCCTCCCGAGCTAGAGGAGGTTCTTTTTCTTTTCGTAGATGCAGACCTCGTGGTAGAGAGGTCGCATTCATCAGCCCTGCACGTACTGTCATTGTCGAGGTCATGAAAGGATACATGCTAAAAGGATACATAGGCCTTAGATTGTCGAGGTCATAAAAGGATACAACGCGGACGCTGCTCCGGGCCTTGATGGGTTCCCGGTGGCCTTCTACCGTGATGTCTAGGACGTGGTTGCTGATGACGTTCTGGAGGTTGCTCGTGAATTTTGCGAGGGTAACCGTGGGTTTGACAAAATTAATAAAGTTCTTATTGTTTTGATTCCAAAGACCCCTACGACCATTCGCATCGAGGATTTTCGTCCAATCTCTATCTCCAATGGGATCTATTTAATCATTGCCAAGGTCTTAGCCAAGAGGCTGGCTCCCCTTCTCGACTCGTTGATTTCGCCCTCGCAGGCCACCTTTGTTCGTGGGCGGCAAATAACCGATTGTTTCGCGGTGGCCTCCGAGATGGTCGAGGCTTGGAGGAAGACTTCTAAGAAGGGATTCTTTGGAATATCGATTTTGCTAAGGCCTATGACTGCCTTGATTGGCGATTCCTGTGGTCGGTTATAAGGCGGAGGGGCTTCCCGGAGGCGTGGATCTCATGGGTGCGGCGTTGTGTGACCACGACCTCCCTTTCCGTTCTTCTCAATGGTTGCCCGGTCGGGGGTTTCTTCCAGCCAAGGAGGGGGGTGCGTCAGGGGTGTCCTCTCGCTCCCCTCCTGTTCGTGTTGGCTGTTGACGTGTTGCCTCGTATGATTGATGGCGTGGCTGCGGCGGGTCTCACCCATGGTTGTTCTATTGGCGACTTTCAGGTCCCTCTTATTCAGTTCGCTGACGACACTATTTGCTTTATCGAGGGTGGTCCCTCCGAGGTTTCCGGTATGGCTACTACTCTTCAGCTTTTCAGCGAGGTCTCGGGCCTATTGATTAATGGGACTAAGTTTAAGGTGGTTCCATTTGGTATGCCGCAGGCAGAGGTCTTGGAGTGTGGCCGGCTGTTGGGCTCCTCCCCCGGTGGGCTCCCCTTTGATTATCTTGGCCTGCCTCTGGCAGTGGGCCGCGCCCGGCTTCGTGATTGGAAGGTGGTGGTGGAGAAGATGGAGGCTCGCCTGTCAGGGTGGCGAGCGACTCTTTTATACAGGGGCGGCCGACTGGTTCTTCTCAAAGCGGTTCTTTCCTCTATCCCAATTTACTTCTTCTCGGTTCGTGGTATGCCTAAGGGGATTCAGGTGCGGTTGGAGAAATGTATGCGAGGTTTCTTATGGGGAAGGAAGGGAGAGGGGAGAATGGGGGTGCATTTGGTGGGGTGGGATGATGTTACGAGGCCCAAGCGGGTGGGGGGCTTGGGAGTAAGGCGGGTGGATGCGGTTAATGAAGCCCTTTTGCTTAAGTGGGCTTCACGGGTTTGGGGAAACGAGGAGAACTTCATGTTGAATATCCTCAGGAAGACGTTGGGGGCGGAGATGATGGCCGTTACTCGGGGGAGCTCCTCCGATCACCTTTCTACTTTTTGGCGCGGGGTGTTGAAAGTTTTTAATCGTAATCGCTCCCTTTTCAAAACCGATGTTGGGCAAGGGGAACGCGTTTCATTTTTGGATCGATGATTGGTCGGGAAGGGGTGCTTTCAAGGACGTGTTCCCTCGTTTGTATGCTTTGGTGGAAGACAAAGAGGCTTCGGTGGACTCTTGCTGGGACGAGGGCTGTTGGTGCCCTAGGATTATTGTGAATTTATCGGAGCAGCGATTGGAAGATTTCCTTTCGTTAATGACTTTGCTTGCGGATGTTATCAAGCCCACTGACGGCCGGGACCACTGGGCGTGGAAGGATGGGTCCTTCTCTACAAGGAAGGCATACCTCGCTCTTGTTCCTAGCACTCTTGGGGATGACGCTGCTATCGTGCGTGACTGTAGATTCTTTTGGGGGCTCAAGTTACCAAAGCGCATTGGCGTATTCCTTTGGATTCTTCGCAAGGGGAGAATCTTAACTCGTGATCGATGTGCAATTTTGTTTCCCAACGTTGGGCCGAACTGCAGACTGTGTGGCACGGAGCGGGAAAACACCGAGCACCTTTTCTTCGAATGCGGGCGTGTACGTGATCTTTGGGCTGACCTTGGCTGGATCAATACCGTGACCTTTTCTTCCTTTTGCGAGAGCTTGGTGACTTCCAGGGGCAGGGCTAGGAGGGAACTGCTGGATCCGATTGCGCAATTGTGGAGCATTTGGATGGGGAGGAATGAGGCCATCTTTGCGAGCCAGCGTTTCTACAGGGAAAATATCTCCATTCTTGCAGCGCGTCTTGTGGTAGATTGGTCTTCTGGATAGACAAGGTTTCAGTTCTTGCGGGGGTGCTTCATCTCGGATGCCCCCTCGGGTGTTATTGCTGGTTTGAGCTTTTCTTTTCCTTTGTAAAAACTCTTTACGCTTTCTTATTAATATATTGGGGTGAACACCATCGAGTGTCTCCCCCTTTTTTGAGCGTCAAAAAAAAAATTTAAAAGGATACATGCTACTCCAAGCATGGTTTTCCGGCATCAGCCTACGTAGCAGAGCAGGTTGAGTCTCAAACTGCTCCTACTTCAGATTAGAGGTTTGATGACTTCGTAGCTAGACTGTGGGATATCTTGCCTCCTGCTTCTACACCATCTCCAGGAGGCCATTCAGATGTAGAAGCTTCCGTCTCTACCAGTACTTCTGCTACGGCTAGCACCTCAGGTAGTACTTATGCTTTTACATCTTGTCATGGATCTAAGGTTACAGAGTGGATTATGAACTCCGGGGTGACACATCATTTATGCGGGGACAAAGATCAACTTGCAGCATATAGACAGGTTCCTCTAGTGAGAAATGTCGTGATAGTCGATTGGACTCATTCCCTGATCACATGACAAGGGGAGATCAGTTTGATGCCTTCGATGCGTTTATAGAATGTGCTACATGCTCTTGATTTTTCTATGAATTTGTTATCCGTTAGTCAAATTACTAAGGACTTGCATTGTCGTGCTATTTTTGACCCGTCATCTCTTGTTTTTCAGGACATTCTTACGTATATGGTGATTGGCTGTGGTCCTGAGGGTGGTCTTTATCGCTTAGTCCGAACTCCCTATGCATGCCTATCCTCTCATTCAACAGGACTCGTCTCTCCCTTCACTTGGCACCTACGTTTTAGCCACCTCCCTCTCCAGAAGATGTGTCATATTTGTCGCAGATTTCCCAGGTTCATCCTTCCAATGCGAGTCATGTCAGTTGAGAAAGCATCATCAGTCTATTTTTCCTAATAGTCATAGTCGGAGCAGTAGCTCTCTTTTTGAGTTATCTGATGTTGATATTTGGGATCCGAATCGTGTTCCTGATCACTAGGAACACATATTTTACCTTGTTGCTGTTGATGGTTTTTCTCGCTTGGTCTTTTTATTGAAGAATAAATCTAAAGCTGTGGATGTGATCAAATCCTTTATCAATAAAGTGCAGAATGTTTTCTCTTCCTCAGTGAAAATTTGTAAGAACTGATAATGCTTTGGTTTCTGTACCCGTGCTCTATCTTATTTTTTCATCTCGTGGTATTATTCATCAAACAACCCGTGCTTACACTTCGCAATAGAATGGTGTTGCAAAGAGAAAGCATCGTCATTTACTTGATGTCACTCGGACTCTTCTCATTCAGAATCGTGCTCCGCATTCGTTTTGGGGTGATACTGTTCTTACGGCATGTTATATGGTGAATCGCATGCCCTCATCTGTCTTGGGTGAGAAAATTCCGTTCTCCATAGCTTTCCTTGAGAAGGAGTTGTTCTCGCTTACTCGTGTTTTTAGCTTTGTTGCATTCATCCACTAGTTGGCTCCGGGTCTTGAAAAGCTCTCTCCTAGAGCAGTTAAATGTGTGTTTGATGGGTACTCCAGAACTCAGAAGGGATACCAGTGCTATGTGCATGCGATATTATATCATTGCCGATGTCACATTTTTTGATACTGTGATGTATTTCTCCCCTACAAGTGACAGGTTGGCTTCATCATACTCTGATGATGAGGTTTACATGCCACCTCCTCCTACGAGTCCGTCATTTCTTCTACATGTGCATGTTGTTCCGCCACCATCACCACCACCACCACCATCACCACTTCCACTTCCTTCTACACAGTCGCATGTGCCCGTTGTTCCAATGTTACCAAAATTCTATATCTGTCGGCCAACATATGCTCATGGTCATCGTCTGTCATCCAACACGCCTCAGGTTTGTTCTGATAACAATGTTTCTAACGATGGATCTGGAGATGTATCTGCGTAGGGATCATTGCAGGATACTAGCCCACGAATGGAGGAAGTTCCTAATGACCTTGATATACCCATTGCAATTCGGAAGCAAGAGCGCACATGTGCTTCATATCTACTTGCTTCCCAGGTCTCCTTTCATCGTCTGATAGGGGAATTCCCGAGATTTGCAGTTGCTCTATCTGATGTGGACATTCCATGGAATTATCAGGAGGCCTTAAAGTAGGCGTTGGCGTTTAGCTATGGAGGAAGAGATGGCTGCTTTGCAATCACGTGGTACTTGGAGTTTGATATCTACTCCTCCTGGGCATTTGTTGTCAGTTGCAAATGGATGTTTACTATTAAATATCATGCATATGGGAGCCTTGATCGATACAAGGTAAGATTGGTAGCACGAGGATTTACTTAGACTTACGGTGTGGATTATGTGGACACGTTCTCTCCAGTTGCTTATTACTCAACTCTATGTGTCCTTTCAATTGCTGTGGTACGTGATTGACCTTTGTTTCAGCTAGACGTTAAGAATGCATTTTTGTATGGAGATCTATAGGAGGAAGTCTACATGTAGCAGCCTCCAAGTTTTGCTGTCGAGGGGGAGTGTTAGCAGGTTTGTAGACTCCATAAGGCAATATATGGCCTTAAGCAAAGTCCAAGGGTATGGTTTCAGAAGCTCTCGGATCTGATTGAAAGGAAGGGGTTCAAAAAGTCAAATGTAGATCAATCACTGTTCGTGCAGAGAATACATACATAAAGGTACTGTTGCTAGCATGGTTTATGTTGATGATATACTCGTTACAGAAGATGATGTGCAGGGGATAAAGACGACAAAAGAATTTCTGGGCCTTCAGTTTGTTACTAAGGATCTGGGCACTCTAAGGTATTTCTTAGGGTTAGAGTTTGCTAGGCATGCGGTCTTGTGATGATAAAAAGGAAGTATGTTACAGACATGTTTGTTGAGACGAGCACGATTGGGCGTCAACCCTCTACTACTCCTATGGATCTTAGCATGAAGTTATATGATGATGATACAAATGAGGTTGACAGGAGGAGGTATAGAGAGGTGGGAAAGCTTCTCTATGTTACTATCACTAGACTTGATACCTCTTTTGCAGTGAGTCAGGTGAGTCAGTTCATGGAACAACCCCGACATGTATATATGGATGCTATATGTATATGATATTGAGATATCTAAAATCTTCTCCAGGATCAACTCTTTCTGTTTCTGCATATGCTGATGCATATTATGCAGGGTGTCCTAAGGACAGGAAGTCTACTTTGAGCTTTGCGGTGTTTGTTGACAGTTCTCTTGTTTCTTGGAAAAGCAAGAAACATACGGTTGTGGTTAGATCTAATGCCGAATATGAGTATATGGATATGGCACAAACAAGCACATAAATGATGTGGGTTCGAGCAGTGCTAGGATATTTGCATATAAATGTACCTCTACCCATGCAGTTACAATGTGATAATCAGGCTGCCTTATTCATTGCAAAAAATCTCGCATTCCATGAAGAACGACACATATTGAGATAGACTGCCATTATACTAGAGATATGATTCATAAGGGCTTGATTTCTACCTCCCATATCAGTTCAGGAGAGCAAACGACAGATATCTTTAGCAAGGCATT
The DNA here is from genome assembly GCA_037367405.1 of Ottelia alismoides. Taxonomy (NCBI): domain Eukaryota; kingdom Viridiplantae; phylum Streptophyta; class Magnoliopsida; order Alismatales; family Hydrocharitaceae; genus Ottelia; species Ottelia alismoides. The sequence continues at coordinate 683,168 of JAZKJV010000045.1, read as the reverse complement.
GCTTAGAAAGCCATTTTAGAAGTGTTCTTCCAAGTTGAGCGTGATTGACATCTATGCTCCGTCTTGAGGGGAACTGTAGAGATATTTTTATGTTCTGTGTACATTTTCTTTATTTTGTTTCTTTATATTCATCATATGTAATTTACCCATAGGTATCTCCTTTATATAGGAGAGCCTAGGGTCTCCAAGAATAAACAACTCTTCAAATTTTCCCAAAAACTCTAGTTTGTAGATATTTTTGTGCATATATCCTTTTAGCATCGTTTCTCCTGAGTCTTTCTTTTGGGAATGAATTACTAAAGGGGTTATCATCCAGGGTTAGTAGGAAAGGAGACTGTGTTAATTAAATTGATATATACACCTTTCTAACAATTTATATTTGTACACGACAACTAACTAGGTGTCAGAAGCTATCTATAGATGTCTTATCTATAGATGTCTATTTTGTAGGGGATCATTTATTGTAAATTGGGGTATGCTTCCATTGCTTGGGATGATTTGTATTAAACTATAACCAAAGTTGGAATCGAAGTTCATTTAATCTATGTAATCAACACCTTTAATGAACCGTGCGATGATGTGACCAAATCAATGACTTAGTTTTGTAGGTTTTTTTTAAGGAAAAGGTGCTTACACCGTATAGGTATATGCGAAAAGCTTCGCCATTTATCATAAAAAAATCATTACAAGCCTATTCAAGAGAAAAGAATTTACAAATTATATGGGCCTACTCTTAGCCATCACATTAGCATGTCCCACAACATTATCAACATAGAACCGATCCTAACGAAATATCACCCCATTTCGAGCTAGCCAGAGTGCCCAAATGGCTGCCATACACCTTGACCTCTCCTCATTTGTGTTGTGTCACTCCAGTCCGCCCCTATGGAGCGCCGAAAACTAGAGGTGTTGCTCGTATCCATTGTCAGGTTTCCGAAGTGGTTCCAGACACCCATCGAGCTATCATACAAGAAGAAAAGGTGATCGACATCCTCTACATTCTCCAGACATCTTGGACAGATCGATTCGTCCCTTGGATGAAACGTGCCAATCAGCCCCTCGTCAACAGTTTACCCCTCTTGAAATCCATAAGAAGACCTTTATGCGTATCGAGATCTTCCACTTCCTAATCCACTTGCAATCCACCACACAACCTCGAGGGTCAAAGATTGTTGTTCCCCTCATTGCCTCACATGCCTTCCTAATTGAGAATGTACCATCACGACAGATCTAACAGTCTCGCTTGTCCGTAGGTCCAACCACCTCATCAATCTTTACAATGCTTAGATCGAATCCGGCAAAAGAAAGAGTGCCCATCCTAGGCGTTAGCCACATGGGAGTGCGTATGTTCCACCATCACCATTAATCTCTCACCCTCACTCCAGTTGTCTGTCCAGAAGCGAAACCTCGTGCCATCTCCAACAACGTGTCTAAAAAAAGAACACATCTCCCGTTCACATACCTATGCTACCGTCCTCTTTAGGACACGCCACCGACTTCCAATCCACCAGTGGAAATTCTCCTGATTGTTTAGACAATGGCCAGAAAAAGCATCTCATGATGGATTCTAGCCTCTTCGTCACTCCCATGGGCTCTAGTCTAGAAGATAAGAAAAAAATAGGGATCGTCGATAGGATCGAACACAATAACACCAACTCCAGCTTTTCAATCACTAGTATAGCCAGTCAGCATCACACATCTGACCAGCTACAAGGGGAACACCATGGTAGCACAACGGCATGACCATGTGTAGTGACCACAACCAGTTCGTTCACAAGTCAATCTCCACATCCAACAAGCCAAAAGGGACGAACTCCGACTTATCCCTATTCAACCTTAACTCTTATACAACTCCAAATATATCCAAGACTATAGAAAAGCCTCCGCAACTGTCATTGCCACCCTTCGAAAACCCCAGTTGAATCCCTAATCCACACAATCATACGCTGTCAAGATATCCACCTTCCACAAAACACCCCAGACCTTCATCCTGCATCAATCTGCCACAACCTCCGACACTGAAACAACATTATCCATAAACTGGAGGCTAGGCAAAAAAGCATTCTGAGTTGGCGAGATGATCTTGTTCAACACCCCTTTACGATGATTAACCAACACCGTGGCCACAATAATATAAACCGCTTTGGATAAAGCAATAAGTATGTAAGCCCCAATTCTTGTTACCACATCTTTCTTTGAGAGAAAAAATATAAGAGTGGTTGAGTTTGCCAAAACAAAGTTTCCCTCCTTAAATTCGTCCACAACCTCCAATATCATCCACAATCAGATCCCATAACTCCTTGTAAAAGAAAACACAGAACTTGTGTGACTCCTGAGGATCCAGGTTACCTGTTTACACAATACTCGCAGTATTATTTTCGACATCGATCGCATTAGGTTACAGAAAATGAGGGAAAATTTTTCACGATTCGGATGACATTCACAATAATGATAAACAACCACAAAGTCAACAAGTGTCACCAGTTTCATATCTGCATTAATTTCTCATAGCAAAAGAAACTGGCATTATGTACACGTATCCCAAAATGTAACATAAGAGAAAGAATAAACATTTACATTGATCTGTACAAAAATATAACATGTGTACCGTTCAAAGTAACCGCGGAAGCTCAGGGTCCAACTTTCATACTACTGTGATGCAGGTGCTTTACCTGTCATTCATGTTGAGAAACAAAAGATCATCAACAAAAGTTGGGTACAATCTAATTAATTAAAAATAATAGGTATTTCTGCGGTGTTAAAAGAAAGCAAATAGATATGTTTTGACAATTAATTTTAACAAGCTACTTGCATGGCAATTGGTTTTCAAGTTGTTCTGTATATGCATCCCCTTTCCTACTCATTATACCTTAACTACCCATACCTAATATTTTTACATTTTGATTATATGATCCATATTTAGGCTACTACCTTTGTTGGTAGAAAAAATAGAGAATTGTATTCTATTATTGAGACCTTAGGGCTCTCAGGCTCTCTTATGTGGGAGAATAGCCCTGGGTAAATTACACGAGAGGTACATGAAAGAAAAAGAAATAAGAAATAACTATAACAAGATATAAATATTTCAACACTCCCCCTCAAGCTGGAGCATATATGTCTATCAAGCTCAGCTTCAAACAACATCTCTGAAATTGACCTCTAGCAAGGGCCTTGGTGAAAATTTCAACTGTATGATCTCTAGTAGAAACATGAGAAGTGGATATAAGACCGTTCTGGATCATGTCTCCGGTATAATGACATTCTACCTCTGCGTGCTTGGTTCGCTCATGAAATGCGGGATTATTGACAATAAATAGAGTTGCTTGATTGTCACATAAAAGGTGCATGGGAAGAGGAACCTCAACAATATGATCAGTCAAAACTGATCTAACCTGCATCATCTAGTGCTCCCTTATGCCATGGTCTTGTACTCTGATTCTGCACTAGATCTAGCAACTACTGCCTATTTCTTGCTCTTCCATGACACGAGAGAACTACCGACAAAAATAGCAAAGCCAAAAGTCAACTTCCTGTCTCTAAGGCATTCTGCATAATCTGCATCTGCACAAGCTGTCACATCAAGAGATGTATCTCTACTGAATATAATACCAATACTAGGTGAAGTCTTCAAGTATCTCAAAATCATATAGACCGCATCCATATGAACCTTCCTAGACTGCCCATGAATTGGTTCACTTTGCTTACAGTGAAGGATATGTCTGGCCTGGAGATGGTAGTATATATGAGCTTCCCAACAAGCTCCCTGTATTTCCTTTTATCTACCTCCTCAGTCTCATCATTATATAATCTCATATTCGGATCCATAGGAATAGTAGCATGCTTGCACTCTGTTATACCTGTCTCTGGTAGAAGATAAGTCACAAACATCCTCTGTGTCATTACAAGACTATGCTGGTTCCTGGCAAACTCTAATTCAGGGAAGTATTGAAGATTGCCAAGGTCCTTAGTCATAAACTGTTGACCTAGGAACTCCTTGGCAACCTGAATGCCCTGCTCATCATCATCATCCGTGAAAATAATATCATTAACATAGACTAAGATTGCAACGGTATCTCTTCGTGTCCTCTGAACAAAAAGCGAGCAATCTAAAGTGGATCGCACAAATCCCTGGTGCTATATCAACTATGAAAGCTTCTGGAACCAAGCTCTCGGACTCTGCTTCAAGCCGTAAATTGCCTTGTGGAGCCTACACACCTTCTGAGACTCC
>JAZKJV010000044.1:1263216-1381968 GCA_037367405.1 Ottelia alismoides | reverse complement strand
TGAATGAAGTATGTGGGGTCATATAATTTTGCCAATCATCTGTCTCAGCAGTGGCTTGCTCTTCATTTGGTTCTTTGTTTCCTGCAAGCTCTCGAGAGTAAGGACAGTCAACCCAAGGTGGAAGTGGATCCGGAGTGTTAGAATATGGAGTAGGTGAGAAATGCGAAGAAGTGGGGAAGTCAGTCGAAGTTCTGACTTCATAATCGGGTTGAGGTGGAGCCGACCACGGGTAAGGGTCTCCCGTAGATGGCAGAGGATACATGGAAGAAGGAGAAGGCAAAGATGAACGGTATATGATCGAGGAGGAATGACCAGAGGTCACAGGGTATAGGGACCAATATCCCGACATCTTGAGGAGGAAAGGATGTAAGCAGAATGAGGTAGAAAATGCGCAATTACGCAGGACAACACACACGGACAGATACAAAGACAAACACAAGAGCAAACCCTGAGTTCACACTCAACACGGTTTATGACCCGAAGCCGAGTCCGATTAGTCTTGTTGATTTTAAGTGTGAATTTTCAGACAAGTAGCAAAGGTTACGCGATCTATAGGGGAGTCGGCTAAAAAACCGAATGTGTCTCCCCTGTTTAACCTATCGCCAAAGATACCTGCGCCATTCCTTTCTTCGCTCCTATCCCAAGTTGATGGATTCAAAGACCGTGCCCCTATCTACCAGCAGGCAGGCGGAGGCTGACAAGGCTGGAACTTCACCCCGAAGGGTTACTAGCAACTTGTCGCGGAGTACCGCTGGTTCATCCCTGACTACCTGTAAACAAGCGGAGGCTACTTGGTACTAGTCGATGAATCTAAAAATATTCAACTCGTGATATTTGCTAGGATCAGTTGGAACATGATATAGAAGGCGGGGATTTGGGCTCTGCCTTAAGGTGTTCACACACACTCAAGTACCCTCACTCAACCTGAAAACATGGTCGGGGTTACTCTCCCGCAAACAAGGGTTAATTTTAGTCAATTTTTTTGGTCAAATTCAATTAGCAATCCCGATTTTAGAGATTAGTTATCACTGATATTAATCCACACAAGCAATCACGTCTACCGTCCAGTCCCAATTCTTTTAACCTAGGTTAGAAAATCGAGAGAGAGAGAGAGAATCGGAAAAAGCCGATGCAATCGAGAAAACAATGATGAATTCTCAAGTAAGAATACTTACAGTGCCTCCAGCTCTCTACAATGCGGGATGCAATACGGAATTGAAATTTTACAATAAATGAATGCAGACGATAAAAAGCAGCTCCTTGACAGGCAGTTCTATTAGCGAGTGAAGAACCGATTGATTTGAATAGATCTGCGGTCTAAGTACGTCTTTTAAGTGGCCGTGTGGTCCTAGAAATTACGAGCACAAGCAAACCCTAGAGTGGCTCGAGGAGCCGCTAGTGCAAGCCTATTCTAAAAATTCAAACCACACAGCAGACGGGGACACAGTTCCACTAAGTTTACACGCGCGAGAACTCAAACGGGAACCGCTGTAAATGCAAACACTTTTTTTTAAGTTACTAAAACTTTTTGACGTCTCAACAACCGACTTGATCCACGAATCGTTGGCTTCCGATGCACTTCGAGATGCGTCGACTTCAAGAAAGCCGCTCCAAGTCCACCGGCCCTCGCAAAAAAAGATAAAAATTATGTCAGAGAGATATATACAGAAATGGTAAGAAAAATAATTGAATAAGAAATGAATAATTACAATGCGGCTCGGGGGTCAGACTACTCGAGTGAATGGAAAATGTAAACCTAACTTTTCTAAAGGGCCTGTTTGGATGCAGGGTTGGGAAGGGTTGGGTTGGGCAGGGGTACCCCTGTGAATAGTAAAATGTGAGGAGGATTGGGCTGTTTGGTTGGAGGGTTGGGAAGGGTTGGGTCAACCCATCCCTTCCCAACCCTGCAACCAAACAGGCCCAAAGTGATCCTAAGCCGTTTGCCTCCCCGACAACAACGCCATTTGACGGGCCGCGGACTACCCTTGTTAATGTGGTCGGATTAACGAGTTCGTTGTAGTCGGATAGATCCTCGTCGATAAAAAATTAACCGCACAAATCGATCATTCGTCGGTTGAATTAACGCGTGGTTTTATGTTTATTTAGCCTGGGCAAGCCTCAGGGTCGACTCAAGGAGGCAAAGGAACAACTCGAGATCAAGTTAGATGGATTAGATTGTGGTTTTCCAAGTGGGATTTTTTTTAATTTTTTTATGCGATAAAATAACAAATGCAAAATATCAATGAACTAGGTTATCAAGAAAATCAATAAACTTAGCCAAATTTATTTTTAATATTAAATTAGTCCAAATTGAACAAATTATATTTTTCCTGTAAACCTAATTCAATGATGAATGCAAATATAATTTTTTGGAATTTTTGGATTTAAAAATTGACACATGAAAAATGCAAACTTTTTTAGGGTTTTTATACAATTTTTCGTGCAAATTATATGCATAAATAATGAAAACATTATTGGAAGTTAAATACGATGAAATGAAGCTACACTAATTTTTTTGGAATTTTCTGATACTTTATGATTTTTTATGAATTTTTTACCGAAAATAGAGCGACTGTAGGTAATTAATTCCTAATAAATCCAAGATGTTAAATTATCTAGATATTGATTTATCTCAAGTATATATTTTAACAAGGAATCTAGGAGCTTTGAAATTTTTCAAAAATATTATTCGTGGAATTAATTTAAAATCAATTACAGAAATCACTCAATAATTTATTTTATGCAAATGACAACTCCGAATTGGACGAAATTTGGACTGTAATTAAAGAACATGTAAAGGCATCATCTATAATTTTTTCGTAATTTTTTGAGCAAGAAATAAATACGTGCGAATTTCAGAGCATAAATGGGCAAAATATCACTGATTTTCAATCTTTGATTTTTAATAAAATATCTAAAGCTCACAAAAATGTAAATAAATAGCCAAAAGATAAAGAACTGGTTGCTCTATAACATGCTATTTTTCATTGAATCAAATGATGCTATTTGGAGGTCCAAATTACCATGCAAAGTCAGGAGTGTCAATGCAAGACAGAAATGAAACTAAACAACTGACAAATTATGCACAAGGACACTTCTGAAAATAACAAAATATGAAGGTCTAATAATGAAAATGTTTCAAAATAATAATAATAATAATAATAAAATGAGAAGACCTTTTCTTCTTGGGCAACGTGGGTATCAAAACCCTCTTCCCCTCTAGGGCATGCCACCCTTGGAGGACACGAGCAGAGAAGGCGGCGCGGGCTTGCTGGCGGAGGCAGCCGCCAGCGTGGGCGACGACGATGACGAGTTGGGCGGCTACAGATGGTGGACGGGCGGCACGACGGCTGTCACGCGTGAGGTGCGGCGTTCGGCCAAAGGGGAGACAACGGCGCTGGGTTGGCGCCCGTGGGAGGACGCAGCGGGCAGCACCACGCAGGAGGTGAGGGCGCAGCGGCGGCCGCCGGGGAGGCGCGCATAGGTGGAGCACCGGAGGCGAAGGCGGGTGCGCGGGGTTGCTGTGGGACACACGGCTAGCAGCCGCTGGCGAGCGGTGGGTGGCGCGCCTGACGGCGCGAACGTGTGCGAGGGGTGCAGGTCGTGGCAGCCTTGGCGATGTCTGGATGGGTGAAGGCTGTCGCACGTGGTGAGAGGTGGAGATGGCGGCCGGCGTGAAGGGGGGGGGGTCGGTGGAGATGGAGGAAGGTTGGCGTTTGCGCGGGGACCGGCTGGGGGTGATGGCGGAGCTCGGCATATCGGGCGGTCACAGCGGAGGGTTCGAGATCCCGGTAGCTGGAGGCGCGACGTGGAGGAGCGCGCACGGCGGAGCTGCTGCGCGGTGGGTGGCGCACTGTGGGGCACTAGCGGAGACCGGGCCGCGCGGGCGGCTGGGATCTGGAGGTGGCGCGTGTCCCTGGAGTGGGGTCGGAAGGCGGTGCTAGGCCGGCGGCGGCGAGGAGCACATTGGGGACGGCAGGGACAACACCTGCTTTATTTTTTATTTTTTTTATTTTGTAATTTTTTTGATTTTTTTGTAAACAGTAAACAATGGTAGATAATGGAATGAAGATATGGTGTGGATGGACAGGTGGATTTCGATGGTTTTTGTGACAATAAAATAAAATGAGGATGTTGAATGATGGTGGTTTTTGTATGATGATTTGTGTGTGATATATGGTGAAAAATGTGAGGATGATGGCGGTGGGATTTTTTTAATGGTTATGAAAGAAACGATTGTGATGGATGAAATAAAATGTGGTGGTGGAGATACGATTTTTTTGTTTTGTGATGAACAAGATAAACAAATAAGGTTAGATAAAAAATTGACAAGGAAAAGTTGAGGGACTACTTACCTGTGATTCGCCGAAGGTGGAGTCGCGTCGTGTGGCTTCCGTCGTCGTGGCCTTGATTCGATTCGATGAAAAACCAAAAAAACTCGGTTGTGCCCAGAAGTGATGCACAACGACACGAGGAGGAGTCCTCGTGGATCACGCCTTTGAAACCATCGTTGCTCGACCGAAGAATATTGACGCTGTCACCGACAACACTCGGGGGCCGGTGGTCTCTCCCTCTCAATTGAAGAAATGGCGGATGGAGATGAATGGAGGAGTGGAGGAGATTATAAAGAGGAGGAGGAGGAGGTTGGAGAAGGATGGAGAGAGTGGGGTAGTGGGGGTTTATTGGCTTGGAGTGGAAGAAAAGTAAGGGAGAAGAGGTAAAAGGGGATAAATAATAATATAATAATAATAAAATAAGTAGGCTACTAAAAATATCAATAATTAAAATAATAATAATTAAAATAATAAAATCCGAAAATAATAAAAATAATTCCGAAAATAAAAAATTGGGGTGACATGTGGTGGCTTCAGGAGCTGCCACATGTTGCTCCTAGAAAATTCAAAAATTAAATGTAAATAAAAATAAAAAAGAAATAACAAAAGGGATTAAATCAAAAGAGATCAACACGAAAGTTGCTCATCTCGACAAGATCTACAACTTTCGTGAAGGGTCGAAAATCAAAGGAAGTGATCTGTACAAAAATGTATTTTTGTGTGGTACCTAATAGATATAAAATACCGCATTTTATCTTTTTTAATTTTTTTGTCATTTTTCAATAAGAGAAAAATCAAAATAAATATAGAGAAAATATGAGAAGAATATTTATAACTTAATATAATTTTTTTGAATTTTTACAATGAAGAAAAAAAGGATAAAATACAGGGGTAAAATGGTCATTATGTACAATGTACAAAAGGGGCCCAAAACCCAAGTTTTGCATACGAGCTCCGATTTTGATGAAATTGGTCTTGTTTCGAAGGTCTTGGAATGTATATTACTTTAAAAGTGAGTAGACCTAATTCAGAGGCAGTATGAGAGAGATATGCACATTTTAAGGTTCATGGTTTCAGACTTGAGTTGGGGTTTTATTGGTCAATTTTGCAAGTTAGTATTTTTTGGATATTTTTCTTTACTTATTGTTAGTCATATATACACAGTAGAGTTGGTCTTATTAGATTTGGAGTTAGTATAAATTATATACAAATAAGGTATTTTATCTAATATACAGGTGAATATTTACAAGTGAAATTGGCTTCTTATTTTATGCAAATGTGAATGCTAAAATGCAAATGTTATCAATGCAAGCATGAATGCTAATTATGCAAGATAAGGGGAAATATGCTGCTATTTACTCGGGAACAAGCTCTATTTTTAACTTTTATAGTGATGAATCACGGATTCATCAACCCCCTATACTTAAACCTTGCTCGTCCCCGAGCAACTAAAATGAAATGCAAGAGTGAAATGAGATTGGGTTCCATACCTAGGTCATGAACAAAAGTTGAAAATGTAGCTTGACTCGACCTTTGGATTAATTGTGTGGCGGAACCTTATTGGGATCTGAACTTAAGACCTAACAGACTTCAAGTTCCACAAGCCTTCTATTCAAGACACCTCAACAGTCAGGTCAGAAAAAATCCTCAAACGCAAATTTCTGATGACTATGATTCTTACTTGTACTGTGTAAGTGAAATGTAACTCTCCACATCAGAAATGGCTCAGAACCAGCCTCCTCTAACAAGGTAACTCAAATAACCCGGTCCAGTAACTCTTTCCTCGAGGAGCGGGGTATTCCCTTCTAAGTTCAAGTGTGACCAACTCAAGAGGAGGGGGTGGAGAAAAGAATGGACGGTAGCCAGTGTAGCTACCTATCCCAGGATGCCTGACCAGTGTAGCCAAGTCATCCAGCTGCAGACTTCTTGCTAATATTCATACTCCGACAGGCATTTTTTTCTTTTTATATATGGCCTATCTATATTTTTTTGGAGTGTTTTGGAGTTTTTGCATTTTTTTCTCATTTTTTTTCTTTTTTGTAACTATAGACAAGGTGCAGCATGTACATCAGGAGTTTTTCCTCTTGATCCAGTAGACTATCCCTCTTTTGAAGCATTATTGCAACCCACAACGTCCTGTCCTCAGACTTCAACACCACCAGACTAGGTTGAGATGCACTACTCTCCCTAGAGGAGGACGGATGTTTCCACACTTGTGCTACTCCAAGCTAAAGGATTCTACCTCCTCACCACCTCATCAGTGAAGATCTACGTGCATTGTGCTTGTCCAAGTTAGGTCACTGTCTAAAAGAATGATGCGTGTGCACGAGATATTCTACTTAGACTAATCAAGATGACATGTGAACATAGACTTGCAGACTCAAAGAATTAAGTCACTTGACCTGAAAAATCTTAATGCGTCCTATTTTACAACAAATTTTACAAAAGTATGTTTTACAACTTTTTGTACAAGTATTATACATATAGTACAATTTTTTTGGTATACCTCCTATGATACAAGTATTTTATGAGTATTATACAGTTTATACAAGTGTATTTTACAAAAATATTCTCAAATTTTTACCCACCTGTAATTATTGCATAATATATAGAAAAATACGCAAAAATACGCGAAAGTACAAGCTATGGGTAAAGTATATATGTAATATATACACGCCCCCTATACTTAGCGTGTGTTATGTCCTAAGAGCACGAAAAGCATCTAAAAAGACATAGCTCGGGCTAAGCGTAGGAGAGCTAAAATTACAAAAAGTATAGAAGTCGCTCCGCCACCCTATACTTAGGCTCTGGCGGCCTAAGTGTAGAAGAAGATAAAAAATGGGGCGGACGAGGGCAAGAGGGGAAATGGATGAGTATATACAAGGCGGGCATTGGTACCCCCTATACGTAGGTTCAGGTAAGCCTAAGTATTGGAAAGGAGTGAGTATGAAGACCGATGTGATCTAGAGGATGTAGAATGAATAGATGCGGGTCACTCTCCCCCTATACTTAGGATCTAGTTATCCTAGGTATAGTCATAAAATGAAATGATATGGAGCAGGGCGAGTGATTCGAATCACTAGGGAGGGAGGGAGAGAAAGTATATACAAGAAAATAGTGAGAATATACAATGATTAAGAAGGTTTGTGATGAACCTTCTTGCGGATGCGAGGAGGTGGATAATATATATATATATTGTGTGTGTGTGTGTGTGTGTGTGTCGCTGTCGGAATCGTCCTCAGATGAATAATAGTGAGGTGTAGGGATCATCCAACGAGGGTCGACACACGGCTGCTTGCTTAGATATGGCTTGAGAATAGCCGAACTGAGCTCACTCATATAGATTACCTTGTCCGGACCAGATGAGGATTCCTCAGAAAATTCCTTCTCCAGTGTGTTGATGGAAACTTCCTTAGTCGGTTTTCAAGAACCTGAATCATTGAGAGGGAGATGAGAGCGATGCGCCTTGAGAGGTTCGGGGGAACTCCTCGAGGAATCAATTCTCGACTTCCTCTCACTAGATTGCCGACTAGAAGAGGGAGCAACCGTATTTTTAGGTGGAATCAATTTAATCTTGGTTGTTTCCTTTGAAGGTCCGGAACGTGGTGTGGTGCTGACCATGGGTTCCTCATCAGACGAGTCACCATATAGGTTGTAATATTCCTGAAGGGTCAGCACATGTCTCGGGAAGGTGCTAGTAGTCTCAGTTGGCTTGGCATTATTGGGCTCTTGTGTCGGATCATCAAAATGGTCAAGACAATCAAAGAAGGTTGTGTACGACTTAATGATAGCTTCTGGTCGTGAGTCCTCCTTAGAAGCTGTCACGGTGGTGGTGCAAGCAGTTAATGAAGTGAAAGTGTGGGGAGTCTCAGATCCAACGGTCGTCTGGATAGTCGGTCTCTCAGGTATAGCAGAGAGGTGGGACTCATTTACCTCTTGATGGTCACGACTGTCAACGGATGTGCGGGTCACCTTAGAGTAAAGTGTATCAAAGAATGGGTGCGGTCGGAGTGCTCCAAATGCTGAAAAATCGATCTCCCGAGTCTCGCAATCTATAATCGCCTTAGATGAGGCTAAGAACGGCCTTCCGAGAATAATCGTAGACTGGGTGAACTCGCCTCGGTGCTCAATGTCAATGACTGTGAAGTCTACCTGGAGTAGAGCACCTTGGAAAGTAACGATGACTGAAATATTTCCTCTAGACCGTTTGATGGATCGATCAGCCAACTGAACGATCTCTCTTGACTTTCCGATTGGTCTGAGTTTGAGCTTGTCAAACACAGAGGTCGGGAGGATATTTATCGGTGAGTCATCATCGATTCTCGCATGTGTGAAGATGGTGTCTTTGATTTCACACTCAACTCGGGGCAACCGCTTCACTCTGCGGCTCTTGGTCTTTCTCCCCATCACCAAGGAGGTGGCCATAGACACTATGTGTCTCTCAGTTCTTATTCTCTTAGTACCGACCTCTTGGGAATCAATTTACTCTTTACAAATCTCTTGAGGTCGGGGAAGTGATCTATGGCCTTTATTAAGGGAAGTTTAAACATCAATTCTTCATCGAGTGCTTCCCTTAGGGTAGGATCCAATTTTTTTAGGTCTTTTTCATTTTCAATTTTTATGTGGGTTTTTGGTTTTTCAAATTTTTTGGTGTTTTTGATGTATGAATGATCAGACTCTGGATTGGAGGGTAAGTGGTTAGTAGAAGAGGGAGATAGAATGGACTCCAGCTGTATAGACGGTGTGGGTTCCCTGATGCGTGCTCGGTTTTCATCATCAGATCTACTTACTTCCTTCTCCACTTTCATTCCCAGGCTGGCAGAAATTGAGTGCAATATGTCCATGACATCTCTCAACTTGTTACCAAATGATTCATTTTTCTTGATAAGTCGAGAAATGTCATCCTCCAAAAAATTCTCATGACAAATCATGAGAGAGTTCTGCTCAATTGGAGGATACTGCTGAGATATTGGGGTCCCATATCAACATACCTAGACTCTGGCATGTAATGCTGGGTCGATTATGGACCGTCTAGATGACAAATATTGGTCGGAGCCACATATGATGAAACCGTGACTGATAAGTCTAGCTCATGAGTCCAATCTTGTGAATGTGTAGGATCTCCGAATGAAGGCTGGTTAATGGGAGCTTGATCACTAAAGTCAATCAAGTCTGGGAAATCATGATGTACATGCCTCTCCATTCGGGTTGTTCGATCGACCAAGTTATGCCCTAAGGTCAAGTCGGGATGTGTATATGTAAATTGTTGTATGGTCCCTACTTGAGGTGAGAATGAAGTATGTGGGGTCATATAATTTTGCCAATCATCTGTCTCAGCAGTGGCTTGCTCTTCATTCAATTCTTTGTTTCCTGCAAGCTCTCGAGAGTAAGGACAGTCAACCCAAGGTGGAAGTGGATCCGGAGTGTTAGAATATGAAGTAGGTGAGAATGCGAAGAAGTGGGGAAGTCAGTCGAAGTTCTGACTTCATAATCGGGTTGAGGTGGAGACGACCACGGGTAAGGGTCTCCCATAGATGGCAGAGGATACATGGAAGAAGGAGAAGGCGAAGATGAACAGTATATGACCGAGGAGGAATGACCAGAGGTCACAGGGTATGGGGACCAATATCCCGACATCTTGAGGAGGAAAGGATGTAAGCAGAATGTGGTAGAAAATGCGCAATTACGCAGGACAACACACACGGACAGATACAAAGACAAACACAAGAGCAAACCATGAGTTCACACTCAACACGGTGAAGGACCCGAACCCGAGTCCGATTAGTCTTGTTGATTTTAAGTGTATTTTCAGACAAGTAGCAAAGCTTACGCGACCTATAGGGGAGTCGGCTAAAAAACCGAATGTGTCTCCCCTATTTAACCTATCGCCTAATATACTTGCGCCCTTCCTTTCTTCGCTCCTATCCCAAGTTGATGGATTCAAAGACCGTTCCCCTATCTACCTGTAGGCAGGCGGAGGCTGACAAGGCTGGAACTTCACCCCGAAGGGTTACTAGCAACTTGTCGCGGAGTACCGCTGGTTCATCCCTGACTACCTGTAAACAGGCAGAGGCTACTTGGTACTAGTCGATGAATCTAAAAATATTCAACCCGTGATATTTGTTAGGATCAGTTGGAACGTGATATAGAAGGCGGGGATTTGGGCTCTGCCTTAAGGTGTTCACACACACAAGTACCCTCACTCAGCTTGAAAACAAGGTCGGGGTTACTCTCCCGCAAACAAGGGTTAATTTTAGTCAATTTTTTTGGTCAAATTCAATTAGCAATCCTGATTTTAGAGATTAGTTATCACTGATATTAATCCACACAAGCAATCACGTCTACCGTCCAGTCCCAATTCTTTTAACCTAGGTTAGAAAACCGAGAGAGAGAGAGAATCGGAAAAAGCCGATGCAATCGAGAAAACAATGATGAATGCTCGAGTAAGAATACTTACAGTGCCTCCAGCTCTCAACAATGCGGGATGCAAGACTGAATTGAATTTTTACACTAAATGAATGCAGACGATAAAAGCCGCTCCTAGACAGGCAGTTCTATTAGCGAGTGAAGAACCGATTGATTTGAATAGATCTGCGGTCTAAGTGCGTCTTTTAAGTGGCCGTGTGGTCCTAGAAATTACGAGTACAAGCAAACCCTAGAGTGGCTCGAGGAGCCGCTAGTGCAAGCCTATTCTAAAAATTCAAACCACACAGCAGACGGGGACACGGTTCCACTAAGTTTACACGCGCGAGAACTCAAACGGGAACCGCTGTAAATGCAGGCACTTTTTTTTAAGTTACAAAAACTTTTTGACGTCTCAACAGCCGACTTGATCCACGAATCGTTGGCCTCCGATGCACTTCGAGATGCATCGACTTCAAGAAAGCCGCTCCAAGTCCACCGGGCCCTCGCACAAAAAGATAAAAATTATGTCAGAGAGATACATACAGGAATGGTAAGAAAAATAATTGAATAAGAAATGGATAATTACAATGCGGCTCGGGGGTTAGACTACCCGAGTGAATGGAAAATGTAAACCTAACTTTTCTAAAGTGATCCTAAGCCGTTTGCCTCCCCGACAACAGTGCCAGTTGACTGGCTGCGGACTACCCTTGTTAATGTGGTCGGATTAACGAGTTCGTTGCAGTCGGATAGATCCACGTCGATAAAAAATTAACCGCACAAATCGATCATTCGTCGAGTTAATTAAAAATCAATTACAGAAATCACTCAATAATTTATTTTATGCAAACGACAACTCCGAATTGGACGAAATTTGGACTGTAATTAAAGAACACGTAAAGGCATATCTATAATTTTTTTTGTAATTTTTGGAGCAAGAAATAAATACGTGCGAATTTCAGAGCTTAAATGGGCAAAATATCACTGATTTTCAATCTTTGATTTTTAATAAAATATCTAAGGCTCACAAAAATGTAAATAAATAGCCAAAAGATAAAGAACTGGTTGCTCTATAACATGCTATTTTTCATTGAATCAAATGATGCTATTTGGAGGTCCAAATTACCATGCAAAGTCAGGAGTGTCAATGCAAGACAGAAATGAAACTAAACAACTGACAAATTATGCACAAGGACACTTCTGAAAATAACAAAATATGAAGGTCTAATAATGCTAATGTTTCAAAATAATAATAATAATAATAATAATAATGAGAAGACCTTTTCTTCTTGGGCAACGTGGGTTTCAAAACCCTCTTCCCCGCTAGGGCACGCCGCCCTTGGAGGACACGAGCAGAGAAGGCGGCGCGGGCTTGCTGGCGGAGGCAACCGACAGCGTGGGCGGCGACGATGACGAGATGGGCGGCTATATATGGTGGACGGGCGGCACGGTGGCTGTCATGCGTGAGGTGCGGTGTTTGGCCAAAGGGGAGACAACGGTGCTGGGCTGGCGCCTGTGGGAGGACGTAACGGGCAGCACCGCGCGGGAGGTGAGGCCGCAGCGGCGGCCGCCGGGGAGGCGCGCATAGGTGGAGTGCCGGAGGCGAAGGCGGGCGCGCGGGTTCGCTGCGGGACACACGGCTAGCAGCCGCTGGCGAGCGGTGGGGGGCGCGCCTGACGGCGCAAACGTGTGCGAGGGGTGCAGGTCGTGGCAGCCTTGGCGGCGGCTGGATGGGTGAAGGCCGTCGCGCGCGGTGAGAGGTGGAGATGGCGGCCGACGTGAAGGGGGGGGGTCGGTGGAGATGGAGGAAGGTTGGCGTTGGCGCGGGGATCGGCTGGGGGGTGATGGCGGAGCTCAGCAGATCGGGCGGTCACATGCAGAGGGTTCGAGATCCCGGTAGCTGGAGGCGCGACGTGGAGGAGCGCGCACGGCGGAGCTGCTGTGCGGTGGGTGGCGCATTGTGGGGTACTGGAGGAGACCGGGCCGCGCAGGCGGCTGGGATCTGGAGGTGGCGCACATCCCTGGAGCGGGGTCGGCAGGCGGTGCTAGGCCACCGACGGCGAGGAGCACGTTGGGGACGGCAGGGACAACACCTGCTTTGTTTTTTTATTTTTTTATTTTGTAATTTTTTTGATTTTTTTGTAAACAGTAAACAATGGTAGATAATGGAATGAAGATATGGTGTGGATGGACAGGTGCATTTCGATGGTTTTGGTGATAATAAAATAAAATGAGGATGTTGAATGATGGTGGTTTTTGTATGATGATTTGTGTGTGATATATGGTGAAAAATGTGAGGATGATGGTGGTGGGATTTTTTTAATGGTTATGAAAGAAACGATTGTGATGGATGAAATAAAATGTGGTGGTGGTGATATGATTTTTTTGTTTTGTGATGAACAAGATAAACAAATAAGGTTATATAAAAAATTGACAAGGAAAAGTTGAGGGACTACTTACCTGTGATTCGCCGAAGGTGGAGCCGCGTCGTGCGGCTTCCGTCGTCGTGGCCTCGATTCGATCTGACGAAAAATCGAAGAAGCTCGGTTGTGCCCAGTAGTGATGCACAATGACACGAGGAGGAGTCCTCGTGGATCACGCCTTTAAAACCGTCGTTGCTCGACCGAAGAATATTGACGCTGTCACCGACAACACTCGGGGGCTGGTGGTCTCTCCCTCTCAGTTGAAGAAATGGCGGATGGAGATGAATGGAGGAGTGGAGGAGATTATAAAGAGGAGGAGGAGGAGGTTGGAGAAGGATGGAGAGAGTGGGGTAGTGGGGGGTTATTGGCTTGGAGTGGAAGAAAAGTAAGGGAGAAGAGGTAAAAGGGGATAAATAATAATATAATAATAATAAAATAAGTAGGCTACTAAAAATATCAATAATTAAAATAATAATAATTAAAAAAATGAAATCTGAAAATAATAAAAAATAATTCCGAAAATAAAAAATTGGGATGACATGTGGAGGCTCCAGGAGCCGCCACATGTCGCTCCTAGAAAATTCAAAAACAAAATGTAAATAAAAATAAAAAAGAAATAACAAAAGGGATTAAATCAAAAAGTGATCAGCACAAAAGTTGCTCGTCTCGACGAGATCTACAACTTTCGTGAAGGGCCGAAAATCAAAGGTAGTGATCTGTACAAAAATGTATTTTTGTGTTGTACCTCACAGATATAAAATACCGCATTTTATCTTTTTAAAATTTTTTTTGTCATTTTTCAATAAGAGAAAAATCAAAAAAATATAGAGAAAATATGAGAATAATATTTACAACTTAATCTATTTTTTTGGATTTTTATAATGAAGAAAATAAAGGGATAAAATACAGGGGTAAAATGGTCATTATGTACA
Source organism: Ottelia alismoides (assembly GCA_037367405.1). NCBI lineage: Eukaryota > Viridiplantae > Streptophyta > Magnoliopsida > Alismatales > Hydrocharitaceae > Ottelia > Ottelia alismoides. Next base: position 1,367,877 of record JAZKJV010000044.1, on the reverse strand, counting down.
ATGTACAAAAGCGGCCCAAAACCCAAGTTTTGCATACGAGCTCCGATTTTGATGAAATTGGTCTTGTTTCGAAGGTCTTGGAATGTATATTACTTTAAAAGCGAGTAGACCTAATTCGCAGGCTGTATGAGAGAGATATGCACATTTTAAGGTTCATGGTTTCAGACTTGAGTTGGGGTTTTATTGGTCAATTTTGCAAGTTAGTATTTTTTGGATATTTTTCTTTACTTAGTGTTAGTCATATATACACAATAGAGTTGGTCTTATTAGATTCCGAGTTAGTATAAAATATATACAAATAAGGTATTTTATCTAATATACAGGTGAATATTTACAAGTGAAATTAGCTTCTTATTTTATGCAAATGTGAATGCTAAAATGCAAATGTTATCAATGCATGCATGAATGCTAATTATGCAAGATAAGGGGAAATATGCTGCTATTTACTCGGGAACAAAGCTCTATTTTCAACTTTTAGAGTGATGAATCACGGATTCATCAACCCCCTATACGTAAACCTTGCTCGTCCCCAAGCAACTAAAATGAAATGCAAGAGTGAAATGAGATTGGGTTCCATATCAAGGTCATGAACAAAAGTTGAAAATGGAGCTTGACTCGACCTTTGGATTAATTGTGTGGCAGAACCTTATTGGGATCTAAACTGAAGACCTAACAGACTTCAAGTTCCACAAGTCTTCTATTCAAGGCGCTTCAACAGTCAGGTCAGAACAAATCCTCAAACACAAATTTCTGATGACTATGATTCTTACTTGTACTGTGTCAGTGAAATGTAACTCTCCACATCAGAAATGGCTCAGAACCAACCTTCTCTAACAAGGTAACTCAAATAACCTGGTCCAGTAAGTCTTTCCTCGAGGAGCTGGGTATTCCCTTCTAAGTTCAAGTGCGACCAGCTCAAGAGGAGGGGGTGGAGAACAGAATGGACGGTAGCCAGTGTAGCTACCTATCCGGGATGCCTGACCAGTGTAGCCAAGTCATCCAGCTGCAGACCTCTTGCTAATATTCATACTCCGACAGGCATTTTTTTTCTTTTTATATCTGGCCTATCTATATTTTTTTGGAGTTTTGGAGTTTTTGCATTTTTTTCTCTTTCTTTTTTCTTTTTTTGGAACTATATACAAGGTGCAACATGTACATCAGGAGTTTTTCCTCTTGAGCCAGTAGATATCCCTCTTTTGAAGCATTATTGCAACCCACAACATCCTGTCCTCAGACTTCAACACCACCAGACTTGGTTGAGATGCACTACCCTCCCTAGAGGAGGACGGATATTTCCACCCATGTGCTACTCCAAGATAAAGGATTCTACCTCCTCACCACCTCATCAATGAAGAGCTACGTGCATTGTGCTTGTCCAAGTTAGGTCACTGTTTAAAAGAATCATGCGTGTGCACGAGATATTCTACTTAGACTAATTAAGATGACACGTGAACATAGACTTGCGGACTCAAATAATTACGTCACTTGACCTGAAAAATCTTAACTCCAGTTCCTATAAGGTTACTCTGAAATTAAGTAGATTAAGGTCAAATCAAGTCCATCCTCAATATCTACTCATAGCTTGGTTCAGAACCCACTAGCTTTTCACCTTGCATATGCAAGATATGCAGATGACATGCTATGTAGATGAAATGCAAGACTCTTTTTTTAGATGCAAGGATGATATGCAAGAGTAAATAAGAAGCTTTTATTTTCAACATTTTCATTTTATTTTCTATTATACAACAATTTTTACAACAATTTTTAGTTGGTAATAATATACATAGTATACAAGTTTTTTTATACATCCTATTTTACAACAAATTTTACAAAAGTATGTTTTACAACTTTTTATACAAGTATTATACATATAGTACAATTTTTTTGGTATACCTCCTATGATACAAGTGTTTTATGAATATTATACAGTTTATACAAGTGTATTTTACAAAAAAATTTCTCAAATTTTTACCCACCCGTAATTATTGCATAATATATAGAAAAACACGCGAAAATACACGAAAGTACGAGCTATGGGTAAAGTATATATGTAATATATACACACCCCCCTATACTTAGCGTGTGCTATGTCTTCAGAGCACGAAAAGCGACTAAGAAGACATAGCTCGGGCTAAGTGTACAAAAGTATAGAAGTCGCTCCGCCCCCCTATACTTAGGCTCTGGCAGCCTAAGTGTAGAAGAAGATAAAAAAATGGGATGGATGAGGGCAAGAGGGGAAATGGATGAGTATATACATGGCGGGCATCGATCCCCCCTATACTTAGGCTCGGGTCAGCCTAAGTATTGGAAAGGAGTGAGTATGAAGACCGATGTGATCTGGAGGATGTACAATGAATAGATGCGGGTCACTCTCCCCTTATACTTAGGATCTGGTTATCCTAGGTATAGTCATAAAATGAAATGATATGGAGCAGGGGCGAGTAATTCGAATCACTAGGGAGGGAGGGAGAGAAAGTATATACAAGAAAAGGGTGAGAATATACAAGGATTAAGAAGGTTTGTGACGAACCTTCTTGCGGATGCGAGGAGGTGGATAATATACATATGTGTCGCTGTCGGAATCATCCTCAGATGAATAATAGTGAGGTGTAGGGATCATCCAACGAGGGTCGACACACGGCTGCTTGCTTAGATATGGCTTGAGAATAGCCGAACTGAGCTCACTCATATAGATTACCTTGTCCGGACCAGACGAGGATTCCTCAGAAAATTCCTTCTCCAGTGTGTTGAAGGAAACTTCCTTAGTCGGTTTTCAAGAACCTGAATCATTGAGAGGGAGATGAGAGCGATGCGCCTTGAGAGGTTCGGGGGAACTCCTCGAGGAATCAATTCTCGACTTCCTCTCACTAGATAGCCGACTAGAAGAGGGAGCAACCGTGTTTTTAGGTGGAATCAATTTAATCTTGGTTGTTTCCTTCGAAGGTCCGGAACGTGGTGTGGTGCTGACCATGGGTTCGTCATCAGACGAGTCTCCATATAGGTTGTAATATTCCTGAAGGGTCAGCACATGTCTCGGGAAGGAGCTAGTGGTCTCAGTTGACTTGGCATTATTAGGCTCTTGTGTCAGATCATCAAAATGGTCAAGACAATCAAAGAAGGTTGTGTACGACTTAATGATAGCTTCTGGTCGTGAGTCCTCCTTAGAAGCTGTCACGGTGGTGGTGCAAGCAGTTGATGAAGTGAAAGTGTGGGGAGTCTCAGATCCAACGGTCGTCTGGATAGTCGGTCTCTCAGGTATAGCAGAGAGGTGGGACTCATTTACCTCTTGATGGTCACGACTGTCAACGGATGTGCGGGTCACCATAGAGTAAAGTGTCTCAAAGAATGGAATGGGTGCGGTCGGAGTGCTCCAAATGCTGAAAAATCGATCTCCCGAGTATCGCAATCTATAATCTCCTTAGATTAGGCTAAGAACGACTTCCCGAGAATAATCGGAGACTGGGTGAACTCCCCTCGGTGCTCAATGTCAATGACTGTGAAGTCTACCTGGAGTAGAGCACCTTGGAAAGTAACGATGACTGAAATATTTCCTCTAGACCGTTTGATGGATCGATCAGCCAACTGAACGATCTCTCTTGACTTTCTTATTAGTATGAGTTTGAGATTGTCAAACACAGAGGTCGGGAGGATATTTATCGGTGAGTCATTATCGATTCTCGCATGTGTGAAGATGGTGTCTTTAATTTCACACTCAACTCGGGGCAACCGCATCACTCTGCAGCTCTTGGTCTTCCTCCCCATCACCAAGGAGGTGGCCATAGACACTATGTGTCTCTCAGTTCTTGTTCTCTTTGTACCCGACCTCTTGGGCATCAATTTACTCTTTACAAATATCTTTTGGTCGGGGAAGTGATCTATGGTCTTTATTAAGGGAAGCTTAAAAATCAATTCTTCATCGAGTGCTTCCCTTAGGGTAGGATCCAATTTTTTTAGGTCTTTTTCATTTTCAATTTTTATGTAGGTTTTTGGTTTTTCAATTTTTTTAGTGTTTTTGATGGATGAATGATCAGACTCTAGATTGGAGGGTAAATGGTTAGTAGAAGAGGGAGATAGAATGGACTCCAGCTGTATAGACGGTGTGGGTTCCCTGATGCGTGCTCGGTTTTCATCATCAGATCTACTTACTTCCTTCTCCACTTTCATTCCCAGTCTGGAAAAAAATTGAGTGCAATATGTCCATGACATCTCTTAACTTGTTACCAAATGATTCATTTTTCTTGATAAGTCGAGAAACGTCATCCTCCAAACAATTCTCATGACAAATCATGAGAGAGTTCTGCTCAATTGGAGGATATTGCTGAGATATTGGGGTCTCATACTCAACATACCTAGACTCTGGCATGCAATGCTGGGTCGAGTATGGACCATCTAGATAACAAATATTGGTAGGAGCCTCATATGATGAAACCGTGACCGATAAGTCTAGCTCATGAGTCCAATCTTGTGAATGTATAGGCTCTCCAAATGAAGGCTGGTTAATGGGAGCTTGATCACTAAAGTCAGTCAAGTCTGGGAAATCATGATGTACATGCCTCTCCATTCGGGTTGTTCGATCGACCAAGTTTTGCCCTAAGGTCAAGTCGGGATGTGTATATGTAAATTGTTGTATGGTCCCTACTTGAGGTGAGAATGAAGTATGTGGGGGCATATAATTTTGCCAATCATCTATCTCAGCAGTGGCTTGCTCTTCATTCGGTTCTTTGATTCCTGCAAGCTCTCGAGAGTAAGGACAGTCAGCCCAAGGTGGAAGTGGATCCGGAGTGTTAGAATATGAAGTAGGTGAGAAATACGAAGAAGTGGGGAAGTCGGCCGAAGTTCTGACTTCATAATCGGGTTGAGGTGGAGCCGACCACGGGTAAGGGTCTCCCGTAGATGGCAGAGGATACATGGAAGAAGGAGAAGGCGAAGATGAACGGTATATGATCGAGGAGGAATGACCAGAGGTCACAGGGTATGGGGACCAATATCCCGACATCTTGAGGAGGAAAAGGATGTAAGCAGAATGAGGTAGAAAATACGTAATTACGCAGGACAACACACGCAGACAAATACGAAGACAAATACAAGAGCAAACCCTGAGTTCACACTCAACACGGTGAAGGACCCGAAGCCGAGTTCGATTAGTCTTGTTGATTTTAAGTGTGAATTTTCAGACAAGTAGCAAAGGTTATGCGACCTATAGGGGAGTCGGCTAAAAAGCCGAATGCGTCTCCCTTGTTTAACCTGTGGCCTAAGATACCTGCGCCCTTCCTTTCTTCGCTCCTATCACAAGTTGATGGATTTAAAGAACATGACCCTATCTACCTGCAAGCAGGCGGAGGCTGACATGGCTGGAACTTCGCCTCGAAGGGTTACTAGCAACTTGTCGCGGAGTACCGCTGGTTCACCCCTGACTACCTGTAAACAGGCGGAGGCTACTTGGTACTAGTCGATGGATCTAAAAATATTCAACTCGTGATAATTGCTAGGATCAGTTGGAACGTGATATAGAAGGCAGGGATTTGGGCTCTGCCTTAAGGTGTTCACACACACTCAAGTACCCTCACTCAGCTTGAAAACAAGGTCGGGGTTACTCTCCCGCAAACAAGGGTTAATTTTAGTCAATTTTTTTGGTCAAATTCAATTAGCAGTCCCGATTTTAGAGATTAGTTATCACTAATATTAATCCACATAAGCAATCACCTCTACCGTCCAGTCCCAATTCTTTTAACCTAGGTTAGAAAACCGAGAGAGAGAGAATCGGAAAAAGCCGATGCAATCGAGAAAACAATGATGAATGCTCGAGTAAGAATACTTACAGTACCTCCTGCTCTCTATAATGCAGGATGCAAGACTGAATTGAAATTTTATACTAAATGAATGCAGACGATAAAAGCCGCTCCTAGACAGGCAGTTCTATTAGCGAGTGAAGAACCGATTGATTTGACTAGATCTGTGGTCTAAGTGCGTCATTTAAGTGGTTGTGTGGTCCTAGAAATTACGAGCACAAGCAAACCCTAGAGTGGCTCAAGGAGCCGCTAGTGCAAGCCTATTCTAAAAATTCAAACCACACAGCAGATGGGGACACGGTTCCACTAAGTTTACACGTGCGAGAACCGAAACGGGAACCGTTGTAAATGCAGACACTTTTTTTTAAGTTACAAAAACTTTTTGGCGTCTCAACAGCTGACTTGATCCACGAATCGTCGGCCTCCGATGCACTTCGAGATGCGTCGACTTCAAGAAAGCCGCTCCAAGTCCACCGAGCCCTCGCACAAAAAGAAAAAAATTATGTCAGAGAGATATATACAGAAATGGTCAGAAAAATAATTGAAGAAGAAATGGATAACTACAATACGGCTCGGGGGTCAGACTACCCTAGTGAATGGAAAATGTAAACCTAACTTTTCTAAAGTGATCCTAAGCCATTTGCCTCCCCGGCAATGGCGCCATTTGACGGGTCGCGTACTACCCTTGTTAATGTGGTCGGATTAACGAGTTCATTGCAGTCGGATAGATCCGTGTCGATCAAAAATTAACCGAACAAATCGATGATTTGTCGATTGAATTAACGCGCGGTTTTATGTTTATTTAGCCTGGGAAAGCCCCAGGGTCGACTCAAGGAGGCAAAGGAACAACTCGAGATCAAGTTAGATAGATTAGATTGTTGTTTTCTAAGTGGGATTTTTTAAATTTTTTTATGCGATAAAAATAACAAATGCAAAATATCAATGAACAAGGTTATCAAGAAAATCAATAACTTAGCCAAATTTAATTTTAATAATAAATTAGTCCAAATTGACCAAATTATATTTTTCCTGTAAACCTAATCCAATGATGAATGCAAATATATTTTTTTTAGAATTTTTGGATTTAAAATGCACACATGAAAAATGCAAACTTTTTTAGGGTTTTTATACAATTTTTCGTGCAAATGATATGCAAAAATTATGAAAAATTTACTGGAAGTTAAATATGATGAAATGAAGCTACACTAATTTTTTTTTGGAATTTTCTGATACTTTATGATTTTTTATGAATTTTTTACTGAAAATAGAGCGACCGTGTGTAATTAATTCCTAATAAATCCACGAAGTTAAATTATCTAGATATTGATTTATCTCAAGTAGGAATTTTAACAAGGAATCCAGGAGCTTTGAAATTTTTCAAAAATATTATTCGCGGAATTAATTAAAAATCAATTACAGAAATCACTCAATAATTTATTTTATGCAAAGGACAACTCCGAATTGGATGAAATTTGGATTGTAATTAAAGAACACGTAAAGGATCATCTATAAATTTTTCGTAATTTTTGGAGCAAGAAATAAGTACATGCGAATTTCCGAGCTTAAATGGGCAAAATATCACAGATTTTTAATCTCTTATTTTTAATAAAATATCCAAGGCTCACAAAAATGCAAATAAATAGCCAAAAGGTAAAGAACTGGTTGCTCTATAACATGCTATTTTTCATTGAATCAAATGATGCTATTTGGAGATCCAAATTACCATGCAAAGTCTGGAGTGTCAATGCAAGACAGAAATGAAACTAAACAACTGACAAACTGTGCATAAGGGCACTTCTGAAAATAACAAAATATGAAGGTTTAATAATGCAAATGTTTTAAAAAATAATAATAATGAAAATAAAAATTGAGAAGACCATTTCTTCCTAAGCAACGTGGGTTTCAAAACCTTCTTCCCCGCTAGGGCACGCCGCCCTTGGAGGACACGAGCAGAGGTGGCGACGCGGGCTTGCTGGCGGAGGCAGTCGCGAGCGTGGGTGGCGGCGATGACGAGATGGGCGGCTACAGATGGTGGACGAGCGGCGCGACGGCTGTCATGCGTGAGGTGCGGCGTTCGACCAAAGGGGAGACGGCGGCGCTGGGCTGGCGCTTGTGGGAGGACGCAACGGGTGGCACCGCGCGGGAGGTGAGGGCGTAGCGACGACCGCTGGGGAGGCACGCGGAGGTGGAGCGTCGGAGGCAAAGGCGGGCGTACGAGGTCGCTGCGGGACACGCGGCTAGCAGCCGCTGGCAAGCGGTGGGCGGCGTGCCTGCCGACGCAAACATGTGCGAGGGGTGCTGGTCGTGGCGGCCTTGGCAGCGGCTGGATGGGTTAAGGCCGTCGTGCGCGGTGAGAGGTGGAGATGGCAGCCGGCGCGAAGGGGGGGGGGTCGGTGGAGATGGCGGAAGGTTGGCGTTGGCGCGGGGACCAGCTGGGGGGTGATGGCGGAGCTCGGCAGATCGGGCGTTCACACGCGAAGGGTTCGAGATCCCGGTAGTCGGATGCGCGGCATGGAGGAGCGCACACGGCGGAGCTGCTGCGCGGTGTGTGGCGCACTGTGGGGCACTGGCGGAGACCAGGCCGTGCGGGCGGCTGGGATCTGGAGGTGGCGCGCGTCCCAGGAGTGGGGTCGGCGGGCGGTGTTAGGCCGTCGGCGGCGAGGAGCACGTTGGGGACGGCAAGGACATCTCCTGCTTTGTTTTTTTATTTTTTTTCTTTTGTAATTTTTTTGATTTTTTTGTAAATAGTAAACAATGGTAGATAATGGAATGAAGATATGGTGTGGATGGACAGGTGGATTTTGATGGTTTTGGTGATAATAAAATAAAATGAGGATGTTGAATTATGGTGGTTTTTGTATGATGATTTGTGTGTGATGTGTGGTGAAAAATGTGAGGATGATGGTGGTGGGTTTTTTAATGATTATGAAAGAAATGATTGTGATGGATCAAATAAAATATGGTGGTGGTGATATGATTTTTTTTGTTTTGTGATGAACAAGATAAACAAATAAGGTTAGATAAAAATTTGACAAGGAAAAGTTGAGGGACTACTTACCTGTGATTCGCCGAAGGTGGAGCTGCGTCGTGCGGCTTCCGTCGTCGTGGCCTTGATTCGATCCGACGAAAAATCGAAGAAGCTCGGTTGTGCCCAGATGTGATGCACAACGACACGAGGAGGAGTCCTCGTGGATCACGCCTTTGAAACCGTCATTGCTCAACCGAAGAATATTGACGCTATCACCGACAACACTCGGGGGCTGGTGGTCTCTCCCGCTCATTGAAGAAATGGCAGATGGAGATGAATGGAGGAGTGGAGGAGATTATAAAGAGGAGGAGGAGGAGGTTGGAGAAGGATGGAGAGAGTGGGGTAGTGGGGGATTATTGGCTTGGAGTGGAAGAAAAGTAAGGGAGAAGAGGTAAAAGGGGATAAATAATAATAAAATAATAATAAAATAAGTAGGCTACTAAAAATATCAATAGTTAAAATAATAAAATCCGAAAATAATAAAAAATAATTCTGAAAATAAAAAATTGGGGTGACATGTGGTGGCTCCAGGAGCTGCCAGATGTCGCTCCTAGAAAATTCAAAAATTAAATTTAAATAAAAATAAAAAAGAAATAACAAAAGGGATTAAATCAAAAAGTGGTCAACACAAAAGTTGGTCGTCTCGACGAGATCTACAACTTTTGTGAAGGGTCAAAAATCAAAGGAAGTGATCTGTACAAAAATGTATTTTTGTGTTGTACCTTATAGATATAAAATACCGCATTTTATTTTTTTATTTTTTTGTCATTTTTCAATAAGAGAAAAATAAAAAACAATATAGAGAAAATATGAGAAGAATATTTACAACTTAATCTATTGTATTTGGATTTTTATACTGAAGAAAATAAAAGGATAAAATATAGGGGTAAAATGGTCATTATGTACAATGTACAAAAGCGGCCCAAAACCCAAGTTTTGCATACGAGCTCCGATTTTGATGAAATTTGTCTTGTTTCGAAGGTCTTGGAATGTATATTACTTTAAAAGTGAGTAGACCAAATTCGCAGGCTGTATGAGAGAGATATGCACATTTTAAGGTTCATGGTTTCAGACTTGTGTTGGGGTTTTATTGGTCAATTTTGCAAGTTAGTATTTTTTGGATATTTTTCTTTACTTAGTGTTAGTCATATATACACAATAGAGTTGATCTTATTAAATTCCGAGTTAGTATAAAATATATACAAATAAGGTATTTTATCTAATATATAGGTGAATATTTACAAGTGAAATTGGCTTCTTATTTTATGCAAATGTGAATGCTAAAATGCAAATGTTATCAATGCATGCATGAATGCTAATTATGCAAGATAAGGGGAAATATGCTGCTATTTACTCGGGAACAAAGCTCTATTTTCAACTTTTAGAGTGATGACTCACGGATTCATCAACCCCCTATACTTAAACCTTGCTCGTCCCCGAGCAACTAAAATGAAATGCAAGAGTGAAATGAGATTGGGTTCCATACCAAGGTCATGAACAAAAGTTGAAAATGGAGCTTGACTCGACCTTTGGATTAATTGTGTGGCGAAACCTTATTGGGATCTGAACTTAAGACCTAACAGACTTCAAGTTCCACAAGTCTTCTATTCAAGACGCCTCAACAGTCAGGTCAGAACAAATCCTCAAACGCAAATTTCTGATGACTATGATTCTTACTTGTACTGTGTAAGTGAAATGTAACTCGCCACATCAAAAATGGCTCAGAACCAGCCTCCTCTAACAAGGTAACTCAAATAACCTGGTCCAGTAACTCTTTCCTCGAGGAGCGGGGTATTCCCTTCTAAGTTCAAGTGCAACCAGCTCAAGAGGAGGGGGTGGAGAAAAGAATGGACGGTAGGCAGTGTGGCTACCTATCCCGGGATGCCTGATCAGTGTAGCCAAGTCATCCAGTTGCAGACTTCTTGCTATTATTCATACTCCGACAAGCATTTTTTTTCTTTTTATATCTGGCCTGCCTATATTTTTTTGGAGTTTTGGAGTTTTTGCATTTTTTTCTCTTTTTTTTATTTTTTTTGGAACTATATACAAGGTGCAGCATGTACATCAGGTGTTTTTCCTCTTGAGCCAATAGACTATCCCTCTTTTGAAGCATTATTGCAACCCACAACGTCCTGTTCTCAGACTTCAACACCACCAGACTAGGTTGAGACGCACTACCCTCCCTAGAGGAGGACAGATGTTTCCACCCGTGTGCTACTCCAAGTTAAAGGATTCTACCTCCTCACCACCTCGTCAATGAAGAGCTACATGCATTGTGCTTGTCCAAGTTAGGTCACTGTCTAAAAGAATAATGCGTGTGCACGAGATATTCTACTTAGACTAATCAAGATGACATGTGAACATAGACTTGCGGACTCAAAGAATTAAGTCACTTGACCTGAAAAATCTTAACTCCAGTTCCTATAAGGTTCCTCTGAAATTAAGTGGATTAAGGTCAAATCAAGTCCATCCTCAATATCTACTCATAGCTTGGTTTAGAACCCACTAGCTTTTCACCTTGCATATGCAAGATATGCAGATGACATGCTATGTAGATGAAATGCAAGACTCTTTTTTTTTTGAGATGCAAGGATGATATGCAGGAGTAAATAAGAAGCTTTTATTTTCAACATTTTCATTTTATTTTCTATTATACAATAATATTTACAACAATTTTTAGTTGGTAATAATATACATAGTATACAAGTTTTTTATACATCCTATTTTACAACAAATTTTACAAAAGTATGTTTTACAACTTTTTGTACAAGTATTCTACATATAGTACAATTTTTTTGGTATACCTCCTATGATACAAGTGTTTTATGAGTATTATACAGTTTATACAAGTGTATTTTACAAAAACATTTCTCAAATTTTTACCCACCCGTAATCATTTCATAATATATAGAAAAACACGCGAAAATACACGAAAGTACGAGCTATGGGTAAAGTATATATGTAATATATACACCCCCCTATACTTAGCGCGTGCCATGTCCTCAGAGCAGAAAAGCGACTAAAAGGACATAGCTCAGGCTAAGCGTACAAAAGTATAAAAGTCGCTCCGCCCCCCTATACTTAGGCTCTGGCAGCCTACGTGTAGAAGAAGATCAAAAATGGGGCGGACGAGGGAAAGAGGGGAAATGGATTAGTATATACATAGCGGGCATCGGTCCCCCCTATACTTAGGCTCAGGTCAGCCTAAGTATTGGAAAGGAGTGAGTATGAAGACTGATGTGATCTGGAGGATGTACAATGAATAGATGTGGGTTACTCTCCCCCTATACTTAGGATATGATTATCCTAGGTATAGTCATAAAATGAAATGATATGGAGCAGGGGCGAGTTATTTGAATCACTAGGGAGGGAGGGAGAGAAAGTATATACAAGAAAAGTGTGAGAATATACAAGGATTAAGAAGGTTTGTGAAGAACCTTCTTGCAGACGCGAGGAGGTGGATAATATACATATGTGTCGTTGTCGGAATCGTCCTCAGATGAATAATAGTGAGGTGTAGGGATCATCCAACGAGGGTCGACACACGGTTGCTTGCTTAGATATGGCTTGAGAATAGCCGAACTGAGCTCACTCATATAGATTACCTTGTCTGGACCAGATGAGGATTCCTCAGAAAATTCCTTCTCTAGTGTGTTGAAGGAAACTTTCTTAGTCGGTTTTCTAGAACTTGAATCATTGAGAGGGAGATGAGAGCGACGCGCCTTGAGAATTTCGGGGGAACTCCTCGAGGAATCAATTCTCGACTTCCTCTCACTAGATAGCCGGCTAGAAGAGGGAGCAACCGTGTTTTTAGGTGGAATCAATTTAATCTTGGTTGTTTCCTTTGAAGGTCCGGGACGTGGTGTGGTGCTGATCATGGGTTCCTCATCAGACGAGTCACCATATAGATTGTATTATTCCTGAAGGGTCAGCACATGTCTCAGGAAGGTGCTAGTTGTCTCAGTTGGCTTGGCATTATTGGGCTCTTGTGTCGGATCATCAAAATGGTCAAGGCAATTAAAGAAGGTTGTGTCCGACTTAATGATAGCTTCTGGTTGTGAGTCCTCCTTAGAAGCTGTCACGGTGGTGGTGCAATCAGTTGATGAAGTGAAGGTGTGGGGAGTCTCAGATCCAACGGTCGTCGGGATAGTCGGTCTCTCAGGTGTAGCAGAGAGGTGGGACTCATTTACCTCTTGATGGTCACGACTGTCAACGGATGTGCGGGTCACCTTAGAGTAAAATGTATCAAAGAATGGGTGCGGTCGGAGTGCTCCAAATGCTGAAAAATCGATCTCCCGAGTCTCGCAATCTATAATCGCCTTAGCTGAGGCTAAGAACGGCTTCCCGAGAATAATCAGAGACTGGGTGAACTCTCCTCGGTGCTCAATGTCGATGATTGTAAAGTCTACCTGGAGTAGAGCACCTTGGAAAGTAACGATGACTGAAATATTTCCTCTAGACCGTTTGATGGATCGATCAACCAACTGAACGATCTCTCTTGACTTTCTGATTGGTCTGAGTTTGAGCTTGTCAAACACAGAGGTCGGGAGGATATTTATCGGTGAGTCATCATCGATTCTCGCATGTGTGAAGATGGTGTCTTTGATTTCACACTCAACTCGGGGCAACCGCTTCACTCTGCGGCTCTTGGTCTTTCTCTCCATCACCAAGGAGGTGGCCATAAACACTATGTGTCTCTCAGTTCTTGTTCTCTTAGTACCCGTCCTCTTGGGCATCAATTTACTCTTTACAAATCTCTTGAGGTCGGGGAAGTGATCTATGTCCTTTATTAAGGGAAGTTTAAAAATCAATTCTTCATCGAGTGCTTCCCTTAGGGTAGGATCCAATTTTTTAGGTCTTTTTCATTTTCAATTTTTATGTGGGTTTTTGGTTTTTCAATTTTTTTGATGTTTTTGATGGATGAATGATCAGATTCTAGATTGGAGGGTAAGTGGTTAGTAGAAGAGGGAGATACAATGGACTCCAGCTGTATAGATGGTGTGGGTTCCCTGATGCGTGCTCGGTTTTCATCATCAGATCTACTTACTTCCTTCTCCACTTTCATTCCCAGGCTGGCAGAAATTGAGTGCAATATGTCCATGACATCTCTCAACTTGTTACCAAATGATTCATTTTTCTTGATAAGTCGAGAAATGTCATTCTCCAAAAATTCTCATGATAAATCATGAGAGAGTTCTTCTCAATTGGAAGAAAATGCTGAGATATTGGGGTCTCATACTCAACATACCTAGACTCTGGAATGTAATGCTGGGTCGAGTATGGACCATCTAGATGACAAATATTGGTCGGAGCCTCATATGATGAAACCATGACTGATAAGTCTAGCTCATGAGTCCAATCTTGTGAATGTATAGGCTCTCCGAATGAAGGCTGGTTAATGGGAGCTTGATCACTAAAGTCAATCAAGTCTGGGAAATCATGATGTACATGCCTCTCCATTCGGGTTGTTCGATCGACCAAGTTATGCCTTAAGGTCATGTCGGGATGTGTATATGTAAATTGTTGTATGGTCCCTACTTGAGGTGAGAATGAAGTATGTGGGGGCATATAATTTTGCCAATCATCTGTCTCAGCAGTGGCTTCCTCTTCATTCGGTTCTTTGATTCCTGCAAGCTCTAGAGAGTAAGGACGGTCAGCCCAAGGTGGAAGTGGAATCGGAGTGTTAGAATATGAAGTAGGTGAGAAATGCGAAGAAGTGGGGAAGTCAGTCGAAGTTCTGACTTCATAATCGGGTTGAGGTGGAGCCGACCACAGGTAAGGGTCTCCCGTAGATGGCAGAGGATACATGGAAGAAGGAGAAGGTGAAGATGAACGGTATATGATCGAGGAGGAATAACCAGAGGTCACAGGGTATGGGGACCAATATCTCGACATCTTGAGGAGGAAAGGATGTAAGCAGAATGAGGTAGAAAATGCGCAATTACGCAGGACAACACACATGGACAAACACGAAGACAAACACAAGAGCAAACCCTGAGTTCACACTCAACACAGTGAAGGACCCGAAGCCGAGTCCGATTAGTCTTGTTGATTTTAAGTGTGGATTTTCAGACAAGTAGCAAAGGTTAGGCGACCTATAGGGGAGTCGGCTAAGAAGCCGAATGCGTCTCCCCTGTTTAACCTGTCGCCTAAGATACCTGCACCCTTCCTTTCTTCGCTCCTATCCCAAATTGATGGATTCAAAGATCATGCCCCTATCTACCTGCAAGCGGGCGGAGGCTGACAAGGCTGGAACTTCGCCCCGAAGGGTTTCTAGTAACTTGTCGCGGAGTACCGCTGGTTCACCCCTGACTACCTGTAAACAGGCGGAGGCTACTTGGTACTAGTCGATGAGTCTAAAAATATTCAACTCGTGATATTTGCTAGGATCAGTTGGAACGCGATATAGAAGGCGGGGATTTGGGCTCTGCCTTAAGGTGTTCACACACACTCAAGTACCCTCACTCAGCTTGAAAACAAGGTCGGGGTTACTCTCCCGCAAACAAGGGTTAATTTTAGTCAATTTTTTTGGTCAAATTCAATTAGCAGTCCCGATTTTAGAGATTAGTTGTCATTGATATTAATCCACACAAGCAATCACGTCTACCGTCCAGTCCCAATTCTTTTAACCTAGATTAGAAAATCGAGAGAGAGAATATGAAAAAGCCGATGCAATCGAGAAAATAATGATGAATGCTCGAGTAAGAATACTTACAGTACCTCCATCTCTCTACAATGCGGGATGCAAGACTGAATTGAAATTTTACACTAAATGAATGCAAACGATAAAAGGCGCTCCTAGAAAGGAAGTTCTATTAGCGAGTGAAGAACCGATTGATTTGACTAGATCTGCGGTCTAAGTACGTCATTTAAGGTTCCTCTGAAATTAAGTGGATTAAGGTCAAATCAAGTCCATCCTCAATATCTACTCATAGCTTGGTTTAGAACCCACTAGCTTTTCACCTTGCATATGCAAGATATGCAGATGACATGCTATGTAGATGAAATGCAAGACTCTTTTTTTTGAGATGCAAGGATGATATGCAAGAGTAAATAAGAAGCTTTTATTTTCAACATTTTCATTTTATTTTCTATTATACAACAATTTTTACAACAATTTTTAGTTGGTAATGATATACATAGTATACAAGTTTTTTTATACATCCTATTTTACAACAAATTTTACAAAAGTATGTTTTATAACTTTTTGTACAAGTATTCTACATATAGTACAATTTTTTTGGTATACCTCCTATGATACAAGTGTTTTATGAGTATTATACAGTTTATACAAGTGTATTTTACAAAAAACATTTCTCAAATTTTTACCCACCCGTAATCATTTCATAATATATAGAAAAACACGCGAAAATACACGAAAGTACGAGCTTTGGGTAAAGTATATATGTAATATATACACGCCCCCCTATACTTAGCGTGTGCTATGTCCTCAGAGCACGAAAAGCGACTAAAAGGACATAGCTCAGGCTAAGCGTACAAAAGTATAGAAGTCGCTCCGCCCCCTATACTTAGGCTCTGGCAGCCTACGTGTAGAAGAAGATCAAAAATGGGGCGGACGAGGGAAAGAGGGGAAATGGATGAGTATATACATGGCGGGCATCGGTCCCCCCTATACTTAGGCTCAGGTCAGCCTAAGTATTGGAAAGGAGTGAGTATGAAGACCGATGTGATCTGGAGGATGTACAATGAATAGATGTGGGTTACTCTCCCCCTATACTTAGGATATGGTTATCCTAGGTATAGTCATAAAATGAAATGATATGGAGCAGGGGCGAGTTATTCGAATCACTAGGGAGGGAGGGAGAGAAAGTATATACAAGAAAAGTGTGAGAATATACAAGGATTAAGAAGGTTTGTGACGAACCTTCTTGCGGACGCGAGGAGGTGGATAATATACATATGTGTCATTGTCGGAATCGTCCTCAGATGAATAATAGTGAGGTGTAGGGATCATCCAACGAGGGTCGACACACGGCTGCTTGCTTAGACATGGCTTGAGAATAGCCAAACTGAGCTCACTCATATAGATTACCTTGTCTGGACCAGATGAGGATTCCTCAGAAAATTCCTTCTCTAGTGTGTTGAAGGAAACTTTCTTAGTCGGTTTTCTAGAACTTGAATCATTAAGAGGGAGATGAGAGCGACATGCCTTGAGAAGTTCGGGGGAACTCCTCGAGGAATCAATTCTCGACTTCCTCTCACTAGATAGCCGGCTAGAAGAGGGAGCAACCATGTTTTTAGGTGGAATCAATATAATCTTGGTTGTTTCCTTTGAAGGTCCGGGACGTGGTGTGGTGCTGATCATGGGTTCCTCATTAGACGAGTCACCATATAGATTGTAATATTCCTGAAGGGTCAGCACATGTCTCAGGAAGGTGCTAGTTGTCTCAGTTGGCTTGGCATTATTGGGCTCTTGTGTCGGATCATCAAAATGGTCAAGGCAATTAATGAAGGTTGTGTCCGACTTAATGATAGCTTCTGGTTGTGAGTCCTCCTTAGAAGTTGTCACGGTGGTGGTGCAAGCAGTTGATGAAGTGAAGGTGTGGGGAGTCTCAGATCCAACGGTCGTCGGAATAGTCGGTCTCTCAGGTGTAGCAGAGAGGTGGGACTCATTTACCTCTTGATGGTCACGACTGTCAACGGATGTGCGGGTCACCTTAGAGTAAAATGTATCAAAGAATGGGTGCGGTCGGAGTGCTCCAAATGCTGAAAAATCGATCTCCCGAGTCTCGCAATCTATAATCGCCTTAGCTGAGGCTAAGAACGGCTTCCCGAGAATAATCAGAGACTGGGTGAACTCTCCTCGGTGCTCAATGTCGATGACTGTGAAGTCTACCTGGAGTAGAGCACCTTGGAAAGTAACGATGACTGAAATATTTCCTCTAGACCGTTTGATGGATCGATCAACCAACTGAACGATCTCTCTTGACTTTCTGATTGGTCTGAGTTTGAGCTTGTCAAACACAGAGGTCGGGAGGATATTTATCGGTGAGTCATCATCGATTCTCGCATGTGTGAAGATGATGTCATCATGGATTCAAAGACCATGCCCCTATCTACCTACAAGCAGGCGGAGGCTGACAAGGCTGGAACTTCGCCCCGAAGGGTTTCTAGTAACTTGTCGCGGAGTACCGCTGGTTCACCCCTGACTACCTATAAACAGGCGGAGGCTACTTGGTACTAGTCGATGAGTCTAAAAATATTCAACTCGTGATATTTGCTAGGATCAGTTGGAACGTGATATAGAAGGCGGGGATTTGGGATCTGCCTTAAGGGGTTCACACACACTCAAGTACCCTCACTCAGCCTGAAAACAAGGTCGGGGTTACTCTCCCGCAAACAAGGGTTAATTTTAGTCAATTTTTTTGGTCAAATTCAATTAGCAGTCCCGATTTTAGAGATTAGTTATCACTGATATTAATCCACACAAGCAATCACGTCTACCGTCCAGTCCCAATTCTTTTAACCTAGATTAGAATATCGAGAGAGAGAGAGAGAATCAAAAAAAGCTGATGCAATCGAGAAAACAATGATGAATGCTCGAGTAAGAATACTTACAGTACCTCCATCTCTCTACAATGCGGGATGCAAGACTGAATTGAAATTTTACACTAAATGAATGCAAACGATAAAAGGCGCTCCTAGACAGGAAGTTCTATTAGCGAGTGAAGAACCGATTGATTTGACTAGATCTGCGGTCTAAGTACGTCATTTAAGTGGCTGGGTGGTCCTAGAAATTACGCGCACAAGCAAACCCTAGAGTGGCTCGAGGAGCCGCTTGTGCAAGCCTATTCTAAAAATTCAAACCACACAGCATACGGGGACACGGTTCCACTAAGTTTACACGCGCGAGAACCCAGACGGGAACCGCTGTAAATGCAGACACTTTTTTTTAAGTTACAAAAACTTTTTGGCGTCTCAACAACCGACTTGATCCACGAATCGTTGGCCTCCGATGCACTTCGAGATGCGTCGACTTCAAGAAAGCCACTCCAAGTCCACCGGGTCCTCGCACAAGAAGATAAAAATTATGTCAGAGAGATATATATAGAAATGGTCAGAAAAATAATTGAAGAAGAAATAGATAATTACAATGCGGCTCGGAGGTTAGACTACCGGAGTGAATGAAAAACGTAAACCTAACTTTTCTAAAGTGATCCTAAGCCATTTTCCTCCCCGGCAACGACGCCATTTGACGAGCCGCAGACTACCCTTGTTAATGTAGTCGGACTAACGAGTTCGTTGCAGTAGGATAGATCCGCGTCGATCAAAAATTAACCGAACAAATCGATGATTCGTCGATTGAATTAACACGCGGTTTTATGTTTATTTAGCTTGGGCAATCCCCAGGGTCGACTCAGGGAGGCAAAGGAACAACTCGGGATCAAGTTAGATGGATTAGATTGCGATTTTCCAAGTTGGATTTTTTTTAATTTTTTTATGCAATAAAAATAACAAATGCAAAATATCAATAAACTAGGTTATCAAGAAAATCAATAACTTAGCCAAATTTAATTTTAATATGAAATTAGTCCAAATTGACCAAATTATATTTTTCCTATAAACCTAATCCAATGGTGAATGCAAATATATTTTTTTTGGAATTTTTGGATTTAAAATGCACACATGAAAAATGCAAACTTTTTTAGGGTTTTTATTTAATTTTTCGTGCAAATGATAGACAAAAATTATGAAAAATTTACTTAAAGTTAAATATGATGAAATGAAGCTACACTAATGTTTTTGGAATTTTTTGACACTTTATGATATTTTTTTATGAATTTTTTACTGAAAATAGAGCGACTATGGGTAATTAATTCCTAATAAATCCATGAAGTTAAATTATCTAGATATTAATTTATCTCAAGTAGATATTTTAACAAGGAATCCAGGAGCTTTAAAATTTTTCAAAAATATTATTCGTGGAATTAATTAAAAATCAATTACAGAAATCACTCAATAATTAATTTTATGCAAATGACAACTCCGAATTGGACGAAATTTGGATTGTAATTAAAGAACACGTAAAGGCATCATCTAAATTTTTTTCGTAATTTTTTGAGAAAGAAATAAATACGTGCAAATTTTAGAGTTTAAATGAGCAAAATGTCACTGATTTTCAATATCCGATTTTTAGTAAAATATCCAAGGCTCACAAAAATGCAATTAAATAGCCAAAAGATAAAGAACTGGTTGCTCTATAACATGCTATTTTTCATTGAATCAAATGATGCTATTTGGAGGTCCAAATTACCATGCAAAGTCAAGAGTGTCAATGGAAGACAGAAATGAAATAAACAACTTACAAACTGTGCACTAGGGCACTTCTGAAAATAACAAAATATGAAGGTCTAATAATGCAAATGTTTCAAAATAATAATAATAAAAATAAGAAAAGAGAATACCTTTTCTTCCTGGGCAACATGGATTTCAAAACCCTCTTCCCCGCTAGGACACGTCGCCCTTGGAGGACACGAGCAGAGGCGGCGACACGGGTTTGCTGGCGGAGGCAGCCGCTAGCATGGGCGGCGGCGATGACGAGATATGCGGCAACAGACGGTGGACGGGCGGCACAACGGCAGTCACATGCGAGGTGCGGCGTTCGGCCAAAGGGGAGACGGTGGCTCTAGGTTGGCGCCTGTGGGAGGACGCAGCGGGCGGCTCCGCGCGGGAGGTGAGGGCGCAGCGGCGACCGCCTGGGAGGTGCGCGGAGGTGGAGTGCCGGAGGTGAAGGCGGGCGCGCGGGGTTGTTGCGGGACACGCGGCTAGCAGCCGCTGGCGAGCGGTGGGCAGCGCTCCTGAAGGCGCAAACGTGCGCGAGGGGTGCTGGTCGTGGCCGCCTTGATGGCGGCTGGATGGGTGAAGGCTGTCGCGCGCGATGAGAGGTGGAGATGGCGGCCGACGCGAAGGGGGGGGGGTGTCGGTGGAGATGGCGGAAGGTTGGCGTTGGCGTGGGGACCGACTGGGGGGTGATGGTAGAGCTCGGCAGATCAGGCGGTCACACGCGGAGGGTTCGAGATCCCGGTAGCTGGAGGCGCGGCGTGGAGGAGCGCGCACGGCAGAGCTGCTGCGCGGTGGATGGCGCACTGTGGGGCACTGGCGGAGATCGGGCCACGCAGGCGGCTGGGATCTGGAGGTGTTGCGTGTCCCTAGAGCGGGGTCGGCGGGCGGTGCTTGGCCGGCGGCGGCGAGGAGCACGTTAGGGACGGCAGGGACAGTTCCTGCTTTGTTTTTTTATTTTTTTCTTTTGTAATTTTTTTGATTTTTTTGTAAACAGTAAACAATGGTAGATAATGGAACGAAGATATGGTGTGGATGGACACGTGGATTTTGATGGTTTTGGTGATAATAAAATAAAATGAGGATGTTGAATGATGGTGGTTTTTGTATGATGATTTGTGTGTGATGTGTGGTGAAAAATGTGAGGATGATGGTGGTGGGTTTTTTAATGGTTATGAAAGAAACGATTGTGATGGATGAAATAAAATGTGGTGGTGGTGATATGATTTTTTTTTGTTTTGTGATGAATAAGATAAACAAATAAGGTTAGATAAAAAATTGACAAGGAAAAGTTGAGGGACTACTTACCTGTGATTCGCCGAAGGTGGAGCCTCGTCGTGCGGCTTCCGTCGTCGTGGCCTCTATTCGATCCAACGAAAAACCAAAGAAGCTCGGTTGTGCCCAGAAGTGATTCACAACGATACGAGGAGGAGTCCTCGTGGATCACGCCTTTGAAACCGTCGTTGCTCGACCGAAGAATATTGACGCTGTCATCGACAACACTCGGGGGCTGGTGGTCTCTCCCTCTCAATTGAAGAAATGGCGGATGGAGATGAATGGAGGAGTGGAGGAGATTATAAAGAGGAGGAGGAGGAGGTTGGAGAAGGATGGAGAGAGTGGGGTAGTGGGGGGTTATTGGCTTGGAGTAGAAGAAAAGTAAGGGAGAAGAGGTAAAAGGGGATAAATAATAATATAATAATAATAATAAAATAAGTAGGCTACTAAAAATATAAATAATTAAAATAATATTAATGGAAATAATAAAATCCGAAAATAATAAAAAATAATTCCGAAAATAAAAAATTAGGGTGACATGTGGTGGCTCCATGAGCTGCCACATGTCGCTCCTAGAAAATTCAAAAATTAAATGTAAATAAAAATAAAAAAGAAATAACAAAAGGGATTAAATCAAAAAGTGTTCAACACAAAAGTTGCTCGTCTCGACGAGATCTACAACTTTTGTGAAGGGCTAAAAATCAAAGGAAGTGATCTGTACAAAAATATTTTTTTGTGTGGTACCTTATAGATATAAAATACCGCATTTTATCTTTTTTAATTTTTTTGTCATTTTTCAATAAGAGAAAAATCAAAATAAATATAGAGAAAATATGAGAAGAATATTTACAACTTAATCTATTTTTTTGGATTTTTATAATGAAGAAAATAAAAGGATAAAATACAGGGGTAAAACGGTCATTATGTACAATGTACAAAAGGGGCCCAAAACCCAAGTTTTGCATACGAGCTCCGATTTTGATGAAATTGGTCTTGTTTCGAAGGTCTTGGAATGTATATTACTTTAAAAGTGAGTAGACCTAATTCGCAGGCTGTATGAGAGAGATATGCACATTTTAAGGTTCATGGTTTCAGACTTGAGTTGGGGTTTTATTGGTCAATTTTGCAAGTTAGTATTTTTTGGATATTTTTCTTTACTTAGTGTTAGTCATATATACACAATAGAGTTGGTCTTATTAGATTCGGAGTTAGTATAAAATATATATACAAATAAGGTATTTTATCTAATATATAGGTGAATATTTACAAGTGAAATTGGCTTCTTATTTTATGCAAATGTGAATGCTAAAATGCAAATGTTATCAATGCATGCATGAATGCTAATTATGCAAGATAAGGGGAAATATGCTTCTATTTACTCGGGAACAAAGCTCTATTTTCAACTTTTAGAGTGATGAATCACGAATTCATCAATTACCATCACGAGTTTCTTCGAAGCTCGTCCAGCTTCTTTGCTCCGATTTCGCCCGGATCTGACGAGGCGACGACTGGAGTGTAGCATAGCTCCTCCAAAATTCGGGGAATCATAGGTAAGTATACCTCTCCTTTTCCTTGTCATTTTATTTTTATCTAACAATTTTTTTCCTTATTGATTCATATCACAATCACAAACATCATTGCATTTTCATCGTCACATTTTTTCCCACCAAACACCACCACCAATACTCATTTACCACCTCGTAATCATTTTCTTTATTTTTATTTTTACATCATCATCATAAATCACCAATATCACCCCTCTCATTTATCTCTATATTTTATTCCATGTTTAAAAAACCACAAAAACTTAAAAAAAGAAGCAGGAGGAAGCAACAGCAGCGCCCGTCGCCGCCCCCCGCCCCCTCCACTATCGCCGCCAGACAACCACGTTGCCCGCGGCTGACTGCCTTGCTCGTCTCCAGCAGCCGGCTCCTACCAGCCCCATCGTCCACATCCAATCATGCCACACCCTCCAGCATCGTCGGCCCCATGCACGACTATGCGTGAGTGGCCACCGCCTCCTGTTCTCCCTTCGCACGACCGCCGACCTCCCCCACCCGCAGCAGCGTCACACACCCACTCCAGGCTGACTCCCTCTTCTGCGTACACAACAGCCAGCCCGGTGACCATCCTTTCCCCCTCCATGACTCCAGGCTGCCTCACCATCCGCGCCCCCGCAACATCGCTCCAACTGTGCGTTGCGCGCCTCTCCCAGCAACCACACACGTCTGTGTGTAGAGCCACCTATTGAAAGCGATTTTTCACGGGTCTAAAATGTCTCACACAAGGTGAAGACGCAGTCGCTGTGGCGACCCGCAAGAAATCCTTATTCAAACAACAATTAACCCACAATAGAGATCAAACAGTGAAAAGCGATGCGGAGTTAAAATTTATGATAACTCTACAACAAAGATGTGTACAGGTGCAAGTATGTGTAGAGTGTCTAACACATGAAGCAAGAAGGATAGATCGGGGCAAATGATGCTAAAAAATGATTGTGATTAATTTGTCTATAAGTGTGCTATGTTTTTATGGGTTTTTAATTTTATATTTTTTTATTTAATTTTTGATTTATATTTTTATATTTTGATTTTCAATTTACTGATTTTGTATTTTCTTTTTATATTTTGTATTTTTGTATTTTCTCTTTCTTTTAAAAAAGATATAATTTATATAAGGAATATATACACTAGAGATAAGAGAGAGATAAAAATAGGAGAAAAACACTCAAAATATAGTAAATAAATTGTTTTTGAGATTCTTATATTTTTCTAATGTTTTTGAGATTTTTACATATTTTTCCTAATTTTTTGGTATTTTTAAAGTGGAAAATACTGAAAACAGTGAATACAATGCAAATCCAAAATTGAAATGAGGATGTAAAATAATAAACAGAGTCCAAAATTCCTCAAATTAATTTTACAATAAGCATAATTAAACAAAGAAAATTCAGAGAGAAAAGTTATGTTTTAGGATTTTTGAGGAATTTTTAAGATTTTTATTAATATTTTAGGGGTTTTCTAATTTTTAGGAGTTTTCTTTTGAGTTTTTTAGTGATTTTTGGATTGAAGTTAGAAGACACACAAAAACACAAAATATGATTTCTTTGGAATTTTTCAAGAACTTTTTATAATTTTTATGTATTTTCTAGTACTAACAGTGAGGAAAATGTATGTTTTTGAATTTTTATAAATAATAAAATGCAACAAAAATACAAACTAAAAATATAACGTGATAGAGCAATGTAGCAGACACGAAATGATATTTTTTGGGGAGTTTTTAGTGTTTTATAGATGCATGAAAGAAATAGAGACAGCGGAGAGAAACTACACTACTAGAAAGGGTATTTTTGTAATTAGGCAAAAGTTCAAGGGACAGAATGTAATTTGTCCAGAAAATATACAACTAATTAAAAACTTGCTGGACTAAACTTTAATAACCAAAAACCCAGGCGTAATCCTGCAAAAGCTCCGGAGACACGTGCGCAAAGCACGCGACTGGCAGAGACCCTTCTGGAATTACCAAAATCCCGAGGGCTAAATTACAACCTTTCCAAAAATATTGTAACTTGAATCGAAAGTTTCAATAGCAAATGTAAATACCAAAATGATCGGGGGTCCGTCGCGAAAAGCCCCCACCCCACGTGTGCGTATCATGTGAGGTGACGTGGTCGGAGACCTAAATACAATATGGAAAAGTCTGGGGGCGTTTCTGCAATTTTTATGAAAATAAATGAACTGCCTATGAAAGTTTAAATACTAAATAACTATTACAAAAACTAGCAGGGGAAATAGCGCAAAATACCCGCGCCTCAATCGGACGGCGGATGAGAGGCCACTTAAGACACGTGTCACGATCTGACGTTTCGATACCCCTTCACGTCGAGCGGCTTGGATTAGATCTCAGGCACAATCCAACGGTTGATGTGATGCTTAATCAGACGACCGACGATCAATCTGGATGTGCGTTCTTCATCGGACGATTGCGACGCACGGTGGAGGGACTAGTGAAGAGCAGTCGCCCGTCGAGATTAGATTGCGACAAGCGGGCTCCTCCGACAGTCCCTCAAGCTACTAATGCGCCTGCGAGATGCCTGAGTCGACGTCGGAGGTGGCCGAAGGTCGGAGAAGGGCCAGGAACCCGAGGCGTAGGTCCGGGTGGCTGGGAATGCTCGCACAACCTGGGGTTGCTGCAAGAGACAAATTAGGGCTCAGATGCCCCCTTCCAGAAGCGATACCTGCACAAAAAACTGCACAAAACAAGGGCGGAGCTACTGGGCATTTATCGGCGAAGTTTGGAGGGAAGATGGCAAAGATTTTGGTGAAAAGGGGGTGGCCAGAGCTCGAGAGCGCCGGTGAGGTGTATGAGGTTGGAATCTATCCTAACTAATTGGTTAAACAACAAACGAAATTCACGGACTAAAAGCTAGAACCCAAGGCTAACTAAACCGCACGAAAACAAATGGAAAATGACCTCGATTGGCTGGGAAAACCAAGAGATGGGACCTCATGGTGGCACGCCAGAGATGGGGGTTTGGAGACCTCCTCGGCCCTCACCTGAGCGCGTCTAGCCCGGCTGGAGACGCCCCTGTCACCGGCGTCGATTCGGAGCTGGAAGAAAAGGTCAAACAGGGACCAAAAGGGGTTCAAAGGAGGAAGGCAAGGTGACGGGCATTTTTGAAGAAGATGGCTCTGGCGGATCCAAGAACGAGGCTTCTGGAGCGACGCAACAATTCAACGCCCGAGGAGAGACATGGGCGTGAATCACAGCTCTTCGAGGAACAAAAGTCGTCAAGGATGCATGGCGAAAGGATGAAAGGAACGACCTTAATAAATCCACAAAAAAGGGGGAAAACCAAGGTCTGACAGAGCTACAGGGGTGATAAACCGCAAATCCATCCATTTAAGAGTGTGGATTTAACACTAAGAACATTGCAGTCTGACTGGATTCGGTCCATCAAAGACCATCTACTTCGGATATGTCAATGAAATCAGATGGTCGTAAATTTATTTTTTTACTTGATAAGAACCACGGTCGAACTCAAGGACACGAGCCTTCCTCGTGATTATTCAAATTCTTATTCATTAATTAAGTGTAGAGTTAACGAGCAATAGGTCAAACAAGTGCATGAGGACATGACAATGCATTAAAACAAATACAAAACATGCATTTTTTAATTTTTTTAATCATGCAAATAAATGTGATGCTATGCAAAAATAACACGCCCTAGATCGGAGTAAAATGATGAGAAAATTTAACAGTGAGTCAATTTTGGGTTTAATTTAAGTGACAAGCTTGATGGACGAATTGAACAAGGTATAAGCTTAAGCAATAAGAGACACCTGGCTACTAAAATAATACATCAAAGTTAATGTGTCCAAAATAAGAAATGAGCATGCCATTAGAAAGTTCATCAAACAAGCTTCGAAATGAAACTGAAATTGACTGAAACAGAGTTACGATGCTCAAGATATGCATAAAAGAAGACAAGGGCATAACTGAAAGAAAACATGAAAGATAACTAGCAAACATGTCCCTGGGAGGGACTAAAATGCAATTAAAATTAAGTGCAAGTCCTTCCCTGTAAATGTTCTACACGTGCGGGGGCATATTTGCAATTATTAAAACCCGTGAGGGTAAAAATGCAAATAACCCAGGCGTGCATGGTCTGCACATGAAACCAGGGCCTATCTGCAATATGGAGAAGTCAGCGGGGCCTCCCTGTAATTTGCCCAGGTCGCACGTGACTTGCACGTGCTCTTCCAGGCTCGGATGATTCTGAGGCTCGGATGAGGCTCGATGCAGCTTCGGATCGGCTCGGAAGATGCAAGCCTCCAGGCTTGGAGTCGTAGGAGGCTCGGAGTAGGCTCGGGTCACTCGAGTCTGGAGGGTCGGACGCTGAGGTTCCGGGCAGCCCTGGCTTTGACACATGGATTCTAGAGAACCATCATATCTTGAGGATCCGACGACTCCTGTGAGCAGCAGGAGGTATTGACGTGGATTCTACTCAACCACTGGACGAGCTCCGAGGAGGAGCATACAATGGCTGCTGCTTCTCCTCCTCGGGACCGTTGGATGAATCACTGGAATAGATTCATCCAACGGCAGATGTGCTTTCTCCTCCGTCGTGGGGCTGGTGACTAGTTCTGATCTCCGGCGAGGTAGTCCCAGCTCCGTCTTCCTGGCTCAGCCATGCATAATCTCCCCGGAGCCCACTGAGTGTTCGTCGATGAAGTCGGGGGTCCGGGCGAGCTGCGGCACGGTCTGGAGACGTTGTTCAACACTGGAGCACCGGAGGAAGGGACTGTAACTTTCACTCCGATGAGGCTCCGACCATTGAATAATTTAGACCCTGCATTTGTCAGTTCCAATAGCTGAAGCTTCGTGTTTTAACTCATGAGTGGAATGATATGTTGCGGAGGCCGTTTAGGTTGTGAAGAAGGCGACGGACTAATATCTTCTCTGGAGAGATTGGCGAAGAAGTGGGTCGAGGGTGATCTGAGGTTGTGAGGGAAAGGAGAGTGATCAGAGGCGTGCGCGTGGACGGGGGATATAAGGCGAAGCGTATGAGATGATCAATGGAAGGCGTCAGTGACCGAAGAGTCCTAATTAATTATGCAAAGGGAGAAGAAAATACAGTAGAGACATCGAGATGCTTACCTGGTCAGAGAAGGAGGAGGTGGCTTGGGCTTGGGGTCTGAGAAGAACCCCAGGTCTTCGCTGGACCCCAGCAGCCAGTTGGGGCAGCTTGAACGGGCTCGAAGCTCCGCGACGCCGCCATGATAGGCGACGGGTCAACATCGGAGAAGATGGCCATCTTCGCGCTCCATTCTGCCCTTTCACTGTCACCGAGAGGCGGAGGTGTGATGGGCGATCCCTCGCATAAAGGTGGACAGTTGTGATGGGTAGAGGGGTCAGAGTATTTGAAGGGTTTAGATGGCAGTTCCGGTGGTGACTATGTGGGTTTCGGGGAAAAGATGGAGCGAGCGAAGAGGACGATGAGGGCGACTAGTTATTGCGCGAGATTCGTAGTGGATAAGGGAATGTCGTGGGCTAGTTAGAGAGAGAGCATCGTGATCGAGGTGATGGGGAAATGAGAAGGGGGAAAGAGTCACGCGAGGTGGAGAACGTCGGAATGATGGACGACCGGAGGTTGACGACGAGGCTCTGACCGTTGGATCTCAAGATCCAACGGCCGAGATAAGGGCGCTGACGAGCGGTAACGATTAGGTCCAAAGCGATTCGATCGAAGGGTGTCAGAACTGCCACGTGTCGTGCTGAGCGCAAGGCGGGGTTCGACGGTTGAGATGAAGGATGGAGGACGATCGCATGACAGAGATCTCAATGGGAGTGTGTGGTGGAGATTAAGGTTCCAGAATATGATCGGGCGGAGGAAATGCAGCCACGTGGCACAAGGAGGGAAAGGCGGCCACGGGCGGCTGTGATGAGGCTTTGAGTGTGATCAGATGGCAGTGAAAAAAAGGAAGCGTGCAAAGAGTGGAGCCATTGGATCAGGAGGAGATCCAATGGCTGGAAGCAAGGGCGGCAAGGGCAATGAGGCCGAGCTATGTGGCTCAATTAGAAAGAGCCACGTGGCCCAATCATATTATTGCATCAGAGATTTTAATTTTTGAGGGGATAAAAGGCCGAATTTGGAAAACCTCAAAACATGAAAGTTGTAGATCTCAATGAGATCTACAAGTTTCATGTCGATCAAAAATGGAGATGAGGTCAAATAAAGACACAAAATATTTTTGAGGGTATTTTTAAGGCTAAAAACACCACGATTTTTAATTTTGACATTTTTTGTGTTTTTATTTTATTCAATGACTCTGATAATTACAAGACTTTATCTGATTTTTATTGACACATATTTAAGCAAGGGGGTTAAAAATTGGAGAATTAAGATGATGAAATCGAGTTTTATCACCCCCATATACTTAAACTATGCTCGTCCACGAGCATAAAAAAAATGACTGAACTGGATTACCCCCCTTGTACATGTGAGTATAGGATCCAATCTATTCAAGTCCACTCAAGTTTAGAGGTCCAAAAATTTTAGAGTTCAATCTAGCCTTAATCAAGAGGCACCCAATTCCTCTAGTTATCCAGACTCTCTCTGATGTACATATAGACTAAAGTTGTGATATTTAGTGTTGACTACGTTCTCAAGAGTAGAATCAAAACTTCATCCAAGGTCTTGGTCGAAGAACTCTCCTAAGTACCCAATCCTCAACAGTAGGGAATAAATCAAATCTTGCATTTAGTCCACCGTCTCTTTAGTTGTCAGACTGAAAAATGTAGATGGAAGGCCAGTAATGGAGGGCATGGGATTGTGTCATTTCTTCTCTCCCTCTCATTGGAACAAGGATTCTCTCTAGTGCCTTATTACGCAACATAATTTTATTGTGTTGATCAGTGCATCCGTCAAGAGAAGTTTGAGTCGTCAGCACCTGTTTTTCTGGGAATATATCGGGGTGTATCCTTTTTGAGTACCTATTGTACCTTCTACACCCAGACTTGTAGCATTTACGATGCAGAGCCCTTTTTTGGTGCAAGCCCGACTCCTGGTCCTAATAGCGGTGGTCCAAATGGACACTTTGAAATGGTTGGGAGCGCTCACCTTTGGTGGAAGCTCTTTGATATTTGACTTTGTGGAATGAGAGCTTTTTCTTGGCATTTCATTAATTTGTAGTGTTGTTGGCTAGCTCTACTGCTTTTACCAAGAGTTGGCGCACACTGATCAACATTTTTCATTTATTTCACACCCTGGTACATAGGTCAATGTCAAGAGATCAGTATAAGAACCAAGTTCTTATACTGCTAGAATTGCTGACACTCAGGTTTCATGAAGCCTTCAAAGATTTTATCCCATCCTCGAGCATCATTAGATCAAGTCCAGACTCGAATCCCTCATCCCAATCCCTCAAGTGAAGAGTCAACTCATCTCATCAAAACCGCAATCGTGCATGTGATGTGCTGATCATATTCTTATGGTCGGAGACTAAGCATGCAATATAGCATGCAAATCTAGAAATCTAGGGGAATGTGGATGATTAAGTCTAAGACCATGATGGTTAACGCTGGTTAACCTAAAATCTCAAGACCTCTCAAACCAAGTTTCCTTGAACATTTCAGATCATGAGTGGAAGTGTGAATGTAGAGGATTAATCCAACTCCTTTATAAAAGCACTTTTTTTTGAACTTCAAGAGATATTATGACTGCCTAAACTCAATTAAGTAGATGCATCTGCATTCAGCCAGTATGGGTGTAAGTACAGGCCGAAGCCCGTTGCTTGAGGATGGGGCCTTACGCGATGTCCTCTAAACCACCCAATCTGCTAAGGACGAACCCTCACTGAACGTGGCTAATTTTTTAGGCTTAGTAGTCACTAATGACTCAAAGGATTTTTGAATTTTCTCATTTTTACGGAATTTTAAATAAAAGGTTAGAACACTGGTTACAAATAAAGATTTTCAAAATATTTTCAAAAGATTTTTCCAAAACAAGCATAGCACTAGATGATACAAAGTCCATAGTTCCATTTAAATATAGAGAAATATACAGGAACTAAGGAGGGCTCCCCCTATACTTAGGTTAGAAATAACCTAAGTATAAAGGCAAGGAAAGATGAGTAGAGAAAATCACAGGGACTCAGGTCCCCCCTATACTTAGGCTGAGAGTAGCCTAAGTATAAAGATGGAGTTTTGATGATGGGAGGTATCCAAGGTGAACGAAGAAGATGGATGTATATACAAATGAGTGGATGAATCTGCGGAGATTACTGGAGTGACTAAGGCTCATGGGAGGGTATCAGAGCAAACATGGCTCAATCAAACATGCAAGACCCTTCAATTTCACCAACTCACACATGGAACCAACTGAGGCTGGTTTATTATCTTGTCGGTTTTATTGGTGATTAAAACATTATATTTTTACGCGGAGAAAATGTTAAGTAAAAATCATATGCGTAAACGAGGGTGTTACTCTCCCAAAACACAATTTTACTCCATTTTAAGTTGACTTGCAATTAATAACCCCAATTGATTTGCTTAAGGTTACCACTGAATTAACGTAAGCACATAAATCAAGCAATCATCGTCTACCATTCATTCCCATTTTCCATTAACCTAGGTGATCAAGCTAGGAGGGGAAATCGAGAAAAACCATGTATTCGATAAAAAACATGATCTAGGCTACTCGAGAAAACATGCAGTGCCTTTGCGAAAATACGTGAAAACTTGGACTTTTTGAAAACCAAAATGATATGTATGCAAGTCGATCAAAAGGTCGCACCTAACATGCTTTTATTAGCTGGGAAGAACATCTTGAAATTTTGACTAAGTGAAGCGATGCTATGTGAGTCTTTGATTAATGTGTGTCCTACCTACGAGCAAGCACATGAAAATTAAAATGATGAAAGAAGCTCGAAGAGACGCGTGCCTGGTCACTCAAGTGGGGGTGATCCCCAACAACCACATATTTTCGTTCATTTACAATCGCGAGTCTTCGATCGAAGACTGCTATAAAGACAATTATTACATGATAAAATGATATGCAAAATGACATTTTTTCTTTTCTTTTCGACTTGCTCCAAGCATGCTTCTACGACTCCTCGCTGCGGGGAAGCACCTGCTCCTCGCCTCCTTGTACACCAAGGGACCTGCCACCAAAACAAAGGTTAGAGATCAATCGAGAGGAAAATTTTATAATGCAAGATAAATGGACAAATTGATCTAGATAAAAAAACACTTAAATAAATAAATAAATATCCAAATAATACAAGAAATGAGCCGTGTCCCCGGCAACGACGCCATTTGATAAACCTCAAATCCAGCCCTTTAAGAGTATGGATTTAACACTAAAAACATTGCAGACTGACTAGATTGATCCATCAAAGACCATCTAATTTGGATATGTCAATGAAATCAGATGGTCGTAAATTTATTTTTTTACTTGGTAAGAAACCAAGGTTGAACTCAGGGACACGAGCCTTCCTCATGATTATTCAAACTCTTATTCATTAATTAAGTGTAGAGTTAGCGAGAATTAGGTCAAACAAGTGCATGAGGACATGACAATGCATTAAAACAATACAAAACATGCATTTTTTTAATTTTTTTAATCATGCAAATAAATGTGATGCTATGCAAAAATAATACGCCCTAGAACATAGTAAAATGATGAGCAAATTTAACAGTGAGTCAATTTTGGGTTTAATTTAAGTGACAAGCTTGATGGACGAATTGAACAAGGCATAAGCTTAAGCAATAAGAAACACCTGGCTACTAAAACAATACATCAAAATTAATGTGTCCAAATAAGAAATGAGCATGCCATTAGAAAGTTCATTAAACAAGCTTCGAAATGAAACTGAAATTGACTGAAACAGAGTTACAATGCTCAAGATATGCATAAAAGAAGACAAGGGCATAACTGAAAGAAAACATGAAAGATAACTAGCAAACATGTCTCTGGGAGGGACTAAAATGCAATTAAAATTAAGCACGAGGCTTCCATGTAAATGTTCCACATGTACGGGGGCATATTTGCAATTATTAAAAACTGCGAGGGTAAAAATGCAAATAACCCCAGACGTGGTCTATACGTGAAACCAGGACCTGTCTGCAATATGGAGAAGTCGGCGGGGCCGCCCTGTAATTTGCCCAGGTCGCACGTGACCTGCACGTGCTCTTCCAGGCTTGGATGATTTTGAGGCTCGGATGAGGCTCGATGCAGCTTCGGATCGGCTCAGAAAACGCGAGCCTCCAGGGCTTGGAGTTGTAGGAGGCTCGGAGTAGGCTCGGGTCACTCGAGTCTGGAGGGTCGGACACTGAGGTTCAGGGCAGCCCTGGCTCTGACACGTGGATTCTCGAGAACTGTCAGATCTCGAGGATCCGACGGCTCCTGTGAGCAGCAGGAGGTATTGACGTGGCTTCTACTCAACCATTGGATGAGCTCCGAGGAGGAGCATCCAATGGTTGTTGTTCTCCTCCTCGGGACCATTGGATGAATCACAGGAATAGATTCATCCAACGGCAGCTGCGCTTTCTCCTCCGCCGTGGGGCTGGTGACGAGTTCTGATCTCCGGCGAGGTAGTCCCAGCTCCGCCTCCCTGGCTCAGCCACACACAATCTCCTCGGAGCCCACTGAGTGTTTGTCGATGAAGTCGGGGGTCTGGGCGAGCTGTGGCACGGTCTGGAGATGTTGTTCAACACTGGAGTGCTGGAGGAAGGGGCTACAAATTTCACTCCAATGAGGCTCCGACCATTGAATAATTCAGAACCTGCATTTGTCAGTTCCAATAGCCGAAGCTTCATGTTTTAACTCATGAGTGGAATAAGGTGTTGTGGATGCCGTTTGGGTTGTGAAGAAGGCGACAACCTAATATCTTCTCTGGTGAGATTGGCAGAGAAGTGGGTAGAGGGTGATCTGAGGTTGTGAGGGAAACGATAGTGATCGGAGGCATGCGCGTGGACGGGGGATTGTTTACTCCGGAAATCGGTGGTCTTAAGTTCCTCACAAGGCGGGAACCCAGTCGCTGAGTCGACCACACAAAATCCGGAATAAAACAACAATTAACCCACAATAAATATATGCAATGAATATCCAAAATGTGG
The DNA here is from genome assembly GCA_037367405.1 of Ottelia alismoides. Lineage (NCBI taxonomy): Eukaryota > Viridiplantae > Streptophyta > Magnoliopsida > Alismatales > Hydrocharitaceae > Ottelia > Ottelia alismoides. The sequence continues at coordinate 1,333,863 of JAZKJV010000044.1, read as the reverse complement.
AGTTAAAATTTATTATAACTCTACATGAAATGTGTATAGGTGTAAGCACAAGTAGAGGTCGAACACTGGGAGGCGAAGGGAATGTATGTGTGTTGTGTAATTATTCAATCCTTTGTTCATGTCCATTTATTGTTTTAGTGGGTTTTGGGTTTTATAATTTTTTTATTTTTGTTTTTATAATTTTTATTTTTGTTTTTATATTTTTTTTTAATTTTTAATTTTTTTCTTTTATATTTTTAATGATATAATATATACATATAAAGAAATAAATATATAAGAAGAGAGAGAGATGTAGTATAAGGATACATAGACATATATATATACTCAATATATTAAGTATAATATATATTTTTTTAGGCTTTTTGTATTTTTCTAATTTTTATGTTGTTTTTAATTCCAAAAATGTCCCTAATATGGGAATAATTAAATAGGCCGAAATTAATTTGGATTTTAAAATTATATAATAAGTGTCAAAATTAACCCAAATTAATTTTAATACATAAATAATGATATATAGATAATTGCAAAATAGGAAAACATATTTTTGGTATTTTTGAAGGGTTTTTATATTTTTTTAGGATTTTGGAGTTTCTTGAAATTTTTATATTTACTTTTTCTATTTTTTTGGGTTTTTTCAATTTCTGGACTCAATATAGATATAAACATACCATATATAATATTTTTTGGAATTTTTCAAAAACATTTTCTAATTTTTTTGTATTTTCTAATTTAAACGGTGCAAAAAGGGCTTCTTTTTTCATTTTTAACAATTAGGAAAAATGTCAAATTTGTGAAATAAATATGGACGTACAAGTGCATCTCATGAAACATTTATCCTAGTTTTTTCTAGATTTTTAGAAGCCTCATAGGTATTTAAAATAAATAGATAAAAGGCACAATACTAAAACAGCCTCGCAGGGGTATTTTTGCAAATAAAATTATTTCCAGGGGCGTCAGTGCAAAAATACCAGAAGAATTATAACGTGTTCTGCAATTTTAAGGACTAAAATCAATTAAGCAAACCTGTCAGGCCCCCCTTGCAATTTAACCATCACATGGGACTACACGTGATCCGCACCCACAGGGACCAAAATGTAATTTCAGATAATCTAGGGTCCTGGTTGCAATTTTTCACCAAAAATAATACACTTTATATTTTATTTAATGGACTAACGATAAATATGCAAAAATACAAGGGGAAATATGCAATTTTACCACATCACGTGGGACGACACGTGAGGTGACGTGGAATGGACCCAAGTGCAATATGGCAGAGATACAGGGGGTCAAATGCAAAATTTCCACATTATTTACAACGTTATATTTAATTTACAGTATTAAAAATTAAATACAAAAAGTGCGGGGGTTGAATGTACAAATTACCCCCAACGTGGGTGCTGATGGACGGCTGATCTGCGTTCACTAATACACGTGGCGCCTCCACGTGGGCCGACGACGCTTCGCCGATGAGCGGTGCGGATTAGATCTCGGGGCTGAGATCTACGGTGGATGCTCTGCTCCATCGGACGGCTGTAATTGAAACTGGGACCTGCTCTTCATCCAACGGCGGAGATGACGGCTGGAAGAACGGGGACGAACGCTCGCCTGGGCGAGCTTCCTCCGGTGAGAACTCGCGTCTCCGTCGACCTTCGCTGCTCCACAGTGTCCCAAAAGCTTCATGGAGGTTGGCTCTCTCCGCTGGAGGTGGTAGGTCGGCCGGAGGTGCCCTGGAGCGGCGCCACGAGCTCGGTGAAGAAATGCGGCTCCAGGTACCTCCACCCGCGAGCGAATTGACTCCTGGTGCTCCTCAACGCACCTGACCTGCACAGGAACGAAGCTCGGCTCGAGGCGGTGCTCCTCGGCCCAAAACTGAAGCTGTTAGCATAGGGAATGGGTGAGGGCGGCGATGCTCCGGCGATGCGGAGGAGATGAGCATCGATTCACGGAACCAAGGAGGCTCCGGTTGATAGGAGGTAGCCGAAAGGTGGAGAAGGCGAAGGGGAACGAAATGGAGGTGGAAGCGAGTCGGGGAATCAGTCGGGAACACGGTGAAAAGCTCGCCGGAGCGGAGCTCCGACGAACTACGAAATTACTAAACTACGCTAAATTAATAAGCGAAACATAAAACTAATTGCAGGAATGAAATGCTGGGAGTAAAAACTACCTAGAAATGATAAATGCGCAGCTCGAACTTGGCTGGAGGGCCAAGGAGCAGGACGGACGCCGGAGCTCCGCCGTGGGCGCACCTCCTTCCTCCTTCGAACCTCCTCTACCTTCAGGGGACCTCCTGCTGTCACCAGGATTCATGCTGGACCGAAGGCGAGGGTTCTAGGGCTCCGAAAATTGCCAAAAAGTAAGGAAGAAGGAGATGGAGTTATTTATAAACAAGATGGGTCGCCCTTATTGACCGGCTAAAATCTAGGAATCTAAGCTATGTACACGTAATCTAAATGAATGGCGGGGATCATGATGGTTCTGTGAGAAAAATCCATGAACGGACTGTCAGTGATGGAGCATCATATCACATGGGAAAAATGGAGGAAAAGGGGGGACGCGACATTTCTGACGAAAATCAGAGGCGCAGGGGGAGTTGACCGGAGGTCAACACTCCTGGCCCGTGATTGATCCACATCGGACCGATCTTGACTAATTTATTTAATATATTAAATGAATTAATTAGGTTTTATTTATAAAATAAAAAATGCTTATAAATTAATGTAGTATTTATTTATGATTTTTATTTATTTTTTTGAAGTATTTTATTACGGTTTTATTAAAATAATATGTATATGTATGTATTTTAGATGTATTTTGTGTATTTTATTTTTAATCTGTTTATTTTCTTTTGTTATTTTAGTTTCTTATTTTATAATTTTACAACTTATTTGTGTGAGTATACATGTATTTTTATTTAATTTTTATGAGTTTATTTACATTTTTAAATAAATAAGTATATGTATATGTAGGTATACTTATAGGTATTTTATCTGTATATTATATACATTTTATTTATTAAATGAATTTTACTTGTTTTTTATTTTGTATTTGTATTTTTAATAAGTTATATATAATATATACATTGTTATAAAACTATAAATAAATAAAGAATAAAAGAATAAAAATCCCTTTTATTTATATACATACTTAACATAGGTATTTTGCCTATGTGATACATAGACTTATTTTATTTTACAAATCCTTTTTAGTTTTCTTTTAATCTCAATATGTTCATGTATTATAAACATTATTTACAAAATTCTAAAAATATAAATTTTTAAAAATAATGAATATTGAATAAATGGAATATTTTAATCAGGTATTATGTACAAGGGGGGCCAAAAACCTAACTTCCACAGATGGACTCCAAAAATTATGAAACCAATTTTATTAAATAGTTCATGGAAAGCTATATACAATTAAAGATGAGTTTGGGTGATTTGGAGTTTTTATTAGCAAGATATGGGTCTGTGAAGTTGAGAATTTGGCTTTTTATTCTGTGTATAAGATGTACACTGTGCATCCTTTTTACACAAACTCAATTTTGTATTTTTATTTACATTATTATCTACAATTTTCATGAACAAAGTTTCTTTATTGGAGGAATAAATAATTATGTACAAAATAGGTGTCAAAAATGCATAAATAAATGAATAAATAAATGAGATACTTATTGTATAATTGGCCCTTATCTCCCCCTACTTTATTCCTTGTCGACCAATTCCATGCTGGCCTTGGTCTCGGGGTTAGGGTCATAAAATATTTGCAATATTTTATTCCTTTTTCTTTTCTTCCCTTTATTCTATAATTTTGGCATTAAAAACCTTATTTTATGTACAATAAATACAATAAAGAATGGATGCTATTATGTACAAATTGATGCTATTTGTATGCATTTGCTGGGGTTTTTAAGGCCAAAATGATAGAATAAAGGTGATGAAATGAAGATTCATCACCCCCTATACTTGCCTTTGCTAGTCCCTAGCAAATACTTATGCAATAAGTATAAAAAGAAAATAAGAAGAAAAGAAAAAGCAAAAATAAAGAATGTAAAGAATAAATTGAATTGATCATGGTTATTAAACTCATCTGTACAAAATCAAAGTTTGGAGCTCAGGTTAAACCTTGGTGTGAAAATGTGTGTGGAACCTAGTCGGGAACCAAATTTAAAGCACAACAGCCTTCGAGATTCATAGAACTCGATTCAAATCACCTCAATAGCCAGGTCAGAACCAGCCTACATCATACGCAAACCCTTATGACTATGAGGCTGACTTGTACGGTGTAAGTGATGGTGGCTCTTCCCAACTGAAATGACAAAGAGACTAGCTTCTCCAGAATTACAACCCAATGATTCCCCAATCCAGCCCTCTACCGTCGAGGAGCGGGGTATTCCCTTCTAAGTTCAAGTGGCAACCGGCTCAAGAAGAGGGGGGAATAAGAGGTATAGAATTTTGGGAGCTCAACCAGTGTAGCTAAGTCTCCCGCTGCAAGCTTCATGAGATGTAACATGGATACCATAAGCTTTGCTTTATTGAACTATATACACTCCGGTGGGGTTATTAAATTTTCAATCCGACCCACCACTTTTTTGGAGTTCTTTTTGCATTTTTTTTCAAGCACTTCTGTACAACATATCTACATGGTGCAACATATATACAAGAAATTTTCCTCTTGAGCCAGTAGACTATCCCTCTTTTGAAGCTTTATCGCAACCCACACTCTCCTGTCATTCGACTTCATTGAAACTGGACCAGGTTGGGGTGCACTTCTCTCCATAGACGAGGACGAATGTTTCCACCCGTGTGCTTCTCAAACTGGCAAATCCAACCCCCTCACCACTCCAACTGAGTTGAGCCAAGTGAAAGGTGCAAGTGTCCAAGTTAGGTCATGGTCAACAAGAGTCATGCGTGTGTTTCGAAAAGTTCTAGTTAGTCCACTGAGGTGACTTGAACCCAGCCCTGATTTCTCAAAGAATTAAATCTGAATAGACCTGAAGTACCTTAAACCTAGTTCCCATAAGGTTCCAGTGCAATTAGGTGCGGTAAGGTTTAACCAAGCTCCAATCTTTGACTTTATTGGACTAGTTCAATCATCAAGCTCAATCAAAGAATATGAATGCTATGCGCATGCTAAATATGCAAAGAATAATGCAATTTTTAAAAGAATTTGAAAACCAGGAGAAATAATTTTTACACAAAGAATTTACAAATAAAAGAATTTTGGCACTCAAAGAATAAAATATATACAACTATTTACACGGGCGTGCCGCTTTATTTTACAAGAATTTACTAGTTTTGACAAGAGTGGTTTATTGAGGTGTATATACAATTGATAAAGAATTTAATGTATTTTATTTATGATTTATTCATTATTATTATGATGCTTTTATTCCTCAGATTTATTTGAAAATCCTTTTGAAAACTATAGTACAAAATATTTTTTGCAAATTTTTACAATCATTTGAAATCCATTTTGCAAAAGATTTTGTCAACACTATATATACATTTTCACAATATTTTTACAAAAATGTTTTCACAATTATTTGCAAATAAGTTTTCAAATCCTTTATTTCACGCAAATAAAAGAATTTTTGCAATCAAAATGTTTTTACAAAGGTTGAAAATATTTAACAAAAAGTTTTCCAAACAGTTCACACCATTTTTCAAATCATTTTGCAAAAATATTTTTAACCTGATTTATTAATCAGTATGTACAAAAAGAATCTGAGGAATAAGAAGCCTTATTAATTAATGAATTGTATACAAAAGTACGAGTTATGGATGAAGTATATACATAGTATATACGACCCCCCTATACTTAGCTTGAGCTATGTCCTCATAGATCGGAAAGAAGAAAGAGAAGACATAACTCGTACTGAGTATAGAAAAGTCTATACTATGACGAATAAAAGAATAAATGAAAGAATAACCTGATCAAAGAATTAACAAATCAGGGGTACACCCCCTATACTTAGGACAAAGTACGTCCTAAGTATAGAAGATTGTCTTCAAGGGGCGGCACCTTTTATTTAGATACAGAAGGAAAAGAAGAAAAGAAGAAAAGAGAGACATATACAGATAGACGAAAAGATCATGGAGAATTTACGCATCACTCCCTCTATACTTAGGGTGAGATATCCCTAAGTATAAGCAACAACATGAGTGACAAAACTGAACAACGAAAGAACAACGCGGTGTGTACCCCCCTATACTTAGGACAAAGTACGTCCTAAGTATAGACACAAAGATATGGCGATAGATCTAGGGCACACGTAAACATGCGGGAGAACGGAATATACAACACATATATACAAGTGGTGAAGAGGCTGGTGAAGTACAGGACGGTATCTGACAAGTGAATACCGTACTTGCGTCATCGTCTCCCTGTGAGAACAGTGATGCACTCAGACAGTGAAAATACACCCGGATATGCAGTCAGGTGGGTGTCGGCTACCGGGGACAAATAGGTTAGGAAGTAGAGATATTGGGTGCAGTAGCATGAAGCAGATCATCGGCACACAGGGTCAGCATGAGGAAACATAGCCGATACCGTAAGACCGGGAGGAAGAAGGAACAATACAGATTCCTCCGGTCAATCAGAGTCTCGAGAAGATATGGAAGATAGAGAACAGGAGACATCTCGGCATTCGGTGGTCATGAGGTCGGAAGATCGTCGGAGACACACATCCAATGCCGCAAGACATGGCTCATCCCTGCGAGGGTCGTCAAGGCGAGTGGACGCAAAGGCGTCAATGATCCATCAGACGGATCATCAGAAAATATGGTCTCGATAGACGACATATCAGCTATCAGCAGAAGAGACCGGATAATCTAAAGAATGTGGCAGCGTCCCGCAGATAACTCTTGGGGAACGTGCTGCCAGCTATGCATGAAAACAGCAGATATCAGAAGCTCGACCTTGCGAGGACCGTCAAGGCGAGAAGACTCACAGGAGTGTAATCAGATGGGTCCCATGATCCACAGATCGGATAGGCAACTCAAAATGGGACCACAAATCAAGCAGATCAGACGACTCGATTCCGTGCTCTGCAGATCGGAGACACAGTCAGCAGTGGAAACCGAGCGTAAAGAGAGTGTCACAGTCTCCCGCAGATAGTCCTCGGGGAGTACTGCGATCTAGGCAAGGAATAATCAGAATGTGTCTCTACCTCGCGAGGGTCGTCAAGGAGAGAGAAGGGATCAAAGGAGCCGGGTCCATCAGACGGACCCACATATTGGTCTCGGTGGTCGACAAATCGGCTACCATCAGAAGAGACCAATCAGATCTGAAATATGTCGTAGTCTCCCGCAGATAACCCTCGGGGAGCTACGAGCTAGTCGAGGAATAATCAGAGCTCTTCCTTGCGAGGACCATCAAGGAGAGCGGACTCAAAGGAGTCTGAGCAAGTCGGTCTCATGCCCCAAAATCTTAGGCGCATAATCAGAAAGGGAGACCGAGCACACAAATCAGACGAGTCGGCTTCGTGCTCCAACATACAGGAGATCCTGGAAATGAGTGAAGCCGATCGTAAAGAAAGTGTCACATCCGTCCGCAGATAGTCCTCGGGAAGCGATGTGAGATATGCAGTGAATAATCAGAGTACATCTCGTCCTTGCGAGGGTTGTCAAGGAGAGAGAATGGCTCGTAGGAGCCGGATCCATCAGATGGACCCACATAGAATCTGGTCTTGATAAACGACAGACCGTCTATCAGCGGAAGAGACCAGAGAGCTAAAATGTGTCATAGCCTCTCGCAGATAACCCTCGGAGAGCTATGAACTAGCCATGGAATAATCAGAAAAGTGGAGCTCTGCCTTGCAAGGACCGTCAAGGAGAGCAATTTAACAGTTGGCCTCATGTGCCGATAGCTCGGGCACACAGTCACAGAGGGAGGCCAATCAAGCATATCATCTGACTCGGTTTCGGACCCCATCAAAATGGCGACCAAAGTCGTGAATGAAACCGTAGTCCTAGAAATTGTCACATTCTCCCGCAGATAGTCCTCAGAGAGTACTATGATCTAGATCAATGTAGGTCAAGGGAATGCTGACAAGTCATCTCAGGTCCTCAAAATAATGTGAATCCATCAATCTACCGGAGGGCATAAGATCATGTGAGGGGGAAAATAATCAAGTCAATCAGAAACATCCCTCAAGTCAATCCAACAAGCTGAGCTGGCACAATCATATCATCAGTAATCCTCTAAGTGCCAGGGCGGATCAAAGCGTCAAGAGATCAAGGATGGGTCAATCTAAGAGATGAGATATCATGAGGGTTGGAGCACCGTCATCATGAAGCATATATCAAGATAGTACATCCAAAATCGAAATCACGACGAGCCAAAACCTCAAAATAGATGGATCAGTAGAAATATCATGATATCGTCCTTGAATCACCGAAGCACATCACATCCTCGATCCGGTGTGTGAGATTTAAATCCTCAATAACGAATCACACCTAATAATCATGCATCACAAAATCCTCAATACACTTGTATGCATGTATCCAAAGTCAGATCCACCACATCAATCTCAGCATTCTCAACCTCATTGGCCCGACTTACTCAAATAATCTGTATACATAATCCTCGATGCGGGCCTCATCAATATGCACAGCATTCCCGGGTGAAAGGGAGAGGTGATACAGGGTACACAAGAAGGATGGGTATGAAGGGTACACAATGGGGTGGAGAAGTTGATTGAGGCTACGTGCCACTATCATGGATGATAGAAGAGTGATACAGAGGGGACGAGGAGGGCGGGCAAGAAGATCGGGACATAGACAAAATTGGGTATTCCACACAAGGTGGGAACACCGTCAAAATGGTGGTCCGAAGAGCAGGTTCTCCTCGAACCGGAGAAGATGGGGATGATACAGTGGATACGAAGAAGATGGTGAAGAAGATGTCGGGACGACATGGACTTGGCGAAGGAATGATTGAGCTCAAGCGCCAATATCACGACTCAATGCAAATGAAGAGATATATTTATAAGAGAGGTAGAGAGACTCAAAGACGAAAAATGCATGACTCACACGATGGGACTGATTACTCTAATAAAGGATGAGAAACATAACGGACTCCAAGTCACAATCAATACACAAGGCAAAACCCCCAATTCACCTACTCGACACAGTGAAGACCGTCAGGTGACGGTCATTTATCTTTTTGGTTTTTAGAGTTAGGTGAGATTCACAAAGTTGTACAAACACTTAGGAGGCTTAATAGGATTTGGGCTCTACTCCTTAGCGTGCACGTGAGCACTTAAAACGCATACAATGAGGGGGTTGCTCTCCCCAAGACAAGGAATCCATTACGTTTTATTATTAGGTCAATAGAGTTAGCAGTCCCGATTTTATTTAGGTTATCACTTTTTTGGGTATTTTCAATGCACGTGCCTATCGGGGTTCCAATTTCCATTAAGCATCCTAAGTGGCAAAAACAGAGGGAGAAGGTTGGAAAAGCCATGCAAGTCGGAAATCGGTGATGCATGCTAAGTAAGAAGACTTACAGTGCTTCCCAACTCTCTCCATGTGGGATGCATAACAGAATTGAAACCTATGCTATATGCAAATGCAAGTCGAAGAAATCACCCTAGGATAGTAGCTACTATTATCGTGAAGCACCACAAGTCGGTCATTTATCCCCAACCTAAGAGTCCGGTCTTGTCTCACCCCTCCTCTTCTCGACACACTCGAGTTCAGGAGTAGCGCTTGATGGGGCTCGCTCACGGCACAAGGGTTAAGAGATAAATGAACTGACTGTTTAGATTTGTCTAGATCCAAAACGCGCTATAGGTACATGCAAATATATTTAGGGTGTTTGGACCTAATCTATCGGCAAGCAATTCCTAAGCTAGGGCTCATTCACACAAAATAATAAAAATACAATAAAAAGAAAGAGCGTCAAAACCGTCGAGGCCCCCAAGGGAACAATCCCTTGGGCAATGGACCTCGGGAGTCGGAATGTACCTGTGAGAGTCCTGTATTATTACAAAATTCTAAGTGTCACTCTCTCACATGAATATACATAATGAAATAATATGCATAAAAATAGGGACTGTCTTCAAAATTCTCTTTCTTCTCCCTTTGATGCTCTCTCATGTTGGCTTGGCATAGAAGAGCCAACTCCACCTTGCTTGGGTGCATAGGTCCTCCTAGGAGGTCCTCCTTCGCTTGGCGGTCCCTTGCATCAAAGTCAAAGAAAAGAGATGGTCAGAGCAGTCAATCAAATAATATCAAATAAAAATAAAAATCACACAAATAAATAAATATATGGACATGAGCAAATAATTGAATAAATGAACAAATAAGCTCACAAAATCATACAAAATTCGTTGCCTCCCCGGCAACGGCGCCATTTGTTTACTCCGGAAATCGGTGGTCTTAAGTTCCTCACAAGGCGGGAACCCAGTCGCTGAGTCGACCACACAAAATCCGGAATAAAACAACAATTAACCCACAATAAATATATGCAATGAATATCCAAAATGTGGAGTTAAAATTTATTATAACTCTACATGAAAAGTGTACATGGGTAAGCACAAGTAGAGGTCGAACACTGGGAGGCAAAGGGAATGTATGTGTGTTGTGTAATTATTCAATCCTTTGTTCATGTCCATTTATTGTTTTAGTGGGTTTTGGGTTTTATAATTTTTTTATTTTTGTTTTTATAATTTTTATTTTGTTTTTATATTTTTTTAATTTTTAATTTTTTTCTTTTATATTTTTAATGATATAATATATACATATAAAGAAATAAATATATAAGAAGAGAGAGAGATGTAGTATAAGGATACATAGACATATATATATACTCAATATATTAAGTATAATATATATTTTTTTAGGCTTTTTGTATTTTTCTAATTTTTATGTTGTTTTTAATTCCAAAAATGTCCCTAATATGGGACTAATTAAATAGGCCGAAATTAATTTGGATTTTAAAATTATATAATAAGTGTCAAAATTAACCCAAATTAATTTTAATACATAAATAATGATATATAGATAATTGCAAAATAGGAAAACATATTTTTGGTATTTTTGAAGGGTTTTTATATTTTTTTAGGATTTTGGAGTTTCTTGACATTTTTATATTTTATTTTTCTATTTTTTTGGGTTTTTTCAATTTCTGGACTCAATATAGATATAAACATACCATATATAATATTTTTGGAATTTTTCAAAAACATTTTCTAATTTTTTTGTATTTTCTAATTTAAACAGTGCAAAAAGGGCTTCTTTTTCATTTTTAATAATTAGGAAAAATGTCAAATTTGTGAAATAAAATATGGACGTGCAAGTGCATCTCATGAAACATTTATTCTAATTTTTCTAGATTTTTAGAATCCTCATAGGTATTTAAAATAAATAGATAAAAGACACAATACTAAAACAGCCTGACAGGGGTATTTTTGCAAATAAAATAATTTCCAGGGGCGTCAGTGCAAAAATACCAGAAGATTATAACGTGTTCTGCAATTTTAAGGACTAAAATCAATTAAGCAAACCCGCCAGGCCCCCCTTGCAATTTAACCGTCACGTGGGACTACACGTGATCCGCACCCACAGGGACCAAAACGCAATTTCAGATAATCTAGGGTCCTGGTTGCAATTTTTCACCAAAAATAATACACTTTATATTTTATTTATGGACTAACGATAAATATGCAAAAATACAAGGGGACATATGCAATTTTACCACCTCACGTGGGACGACACGTGAGGTGACGTGGAATGGACCCAAGTGCAATATGGCAGAGATACAGGGGGTCAAATGCAAAATTTCCACATTATTTACAACGTTATATTTAATTTACAGTATTAAAAATTTAATACAAAAAGTGCGGGGGTTGAATGTACAAATTACCCCCAACGTGGGCGCTGATGGACGGCTGATCTGCGTTCACTAATACACGTGGCGCCTCCACGTGGGCCGACGACGCTTCGCCGATGAGCGGTGCGGATTAGATCTCGGGGCTGAGATCTACGGTGGATGCTCTGCTCCATCGGACGGCTGTGATTGAAACTGGGACCTGCTCTTCATCCAACGGCGGAGACGACGGCTGGAAGAACGGGGACGAACGCTCGCCTGGGAGAGCTTCCTCCGGTGAGAACTCGCGTCTCCGTCAACCTTCGCTGCTCCACAGTGTCCCAAAAGCTTCCTGGAGGTTGGCTCTCTCCGCTGGAGGTGGTAGGTCGGCCGGAGGTGCCCTGGAGCGGCGCCACGAGCTCGTTGAAGAAATGCGGCTCCAGGTACCTCCACCCGCGAGCGAATTGACTCCTGGTACTCCTCAACGCACCTGACCTGCACAGGAACGAAGCTTGGCTCGAGGTGGTGCTCCTCGGCCCAAAACTGAAGCTGTTAGCATAGGGAATGGGTGAGGGCGGTGATGCTCCAGCGATGAGGAGGAGATGAGCATCGATTCGCGGAACCAAGGAGGCTCCGGTTGATAGGAGGTGGCTGGAAGGTGGAGAAGGCGAAGGGGAACGAAATGGAGGTGGAAGCGAGTCGGGGAATCAGTCGGGAACACGGTGAAAAGCTCGCCGGAGCGGAGCTCCGGCGAACTACGAAATCACTAAACTACGCTAAACTAATAAGCGAAACATAAAACTAATTGCAGGAATGAAATGTTGGGAGTAAAAACTACCTAGAAATGATAAATGCGCAGCTCGAACTTGGCTGGAGGGCCAAGGAGCAGGACGGACGTCGGAGCTCCGCCATGGGCGCACCTCCTTCCTCCTTCGAACCTCCTCGACCTTCAGGGGACCTCCTGCTATCACCAGGATTCACGCTGGACCGAAGGCGAGGGTTCTAGGGCTCCGGAAATGGCCAAAAAGCAAGGAAGAAGGAGATGGAGTTATTTATAAACAAGATGGGTCGCCCTTATTGATCGGTTAAAATATAGGAATCTAAGCTATGTACACGTAATCTAAATGAATGGCGGGGATCATGATGGTTCTGGAAGAAAAATCCGTGAAGGGAGTGTAGGTGAGGGAGCATCATATCACGCGGGAAAAATGGAGGAAAAGGGGGGACGCGACATTTCTGACGAAAATCAGAGGCGCAAAGGGAGTTGACCGGAGGTCAACACTCCCTGGCCCCTGATTGGTCCACATCGGACCGATCTTGACTAATTTATTTAATATATTAAATGAATTAATTAGGTTTTATTTATAAAATAAAAAATGTTTATAAATTAATGTAGTATTTATTTATGATTTTTATTTATTTTTTTGAAGTATTTTATTACGGTTTTATTAAAATAATATGTATATGTATGTATTTTACATGTATTTTGTGTATTTTATTTTTAATCTGTTTATTTTCTTTTGTTATTTTAGTTTCTTATTTTATAATTTTACAACTTATTTTTGTGAGTATACATGTATTTTTATTTAATTTTTATGAGTTTATTTACATTTTTAAATAAATAATTATACGTATATGTAGGCATACTTATAGGTATTTTATCTGTATATTATATACATTTTATTTATTAAATGAATTTTATTTGTTTTTATTTTGGATTTGTATTTTTAATAAGTTATATATAATATATACATTGATATAAAACTATAAATAAATAAAGAATAAAACAATAAAAATCCCTTTTATTTATATACATACTTAACATAGGTATTTTGCCTATGTGATACATAGACTTATTTTATTTTACAAATCCTTTTTAGTTCTCTTTTAATCTCAATATGTTCATGTATTATAAACATTATTTACAAAATTCTAAAAATATAAATTTATAAAAATAATGAATATTGAATAAATGGAATATTTTAATCAGGTATTATGTACAAGGGGGGCCAAAAACCTAACTTCCACAGATGGACTCCAAAAATTATGAAACCAATTTTATTAAATAGTTCATGGAAAGCTATATACAATTAAAGGTGAGTTTGGGTGATTTGGAGTTTTTATTAGCAAGATATGGGTCTGTGAAGTTGAGAATTTGGCTTTTTATTCTGTGTATAAGATGTACACTGTGCATCCTTTTTACACAAACTCAATTTTATATTTTTATTTACATTATTATCTAAAATTTTCATGAACAAAGTTTCTTTATTGGAGGAATAAATAATTATGTACAAAATAGGTGTCAAAAATGCATAAATAAATGAATAAATAAATGAGATACTTATTGTATAATTGGCCCTTATCTCCCCCTACTTTATTCCTTGTCGACCAATTCCATGCTGGCCTTGGTCTCGGGGTTACGGTCATAAAATATTTGCAATATTTTATTCCTTTTTCTTTTCTTCCCTTTATTATATAATTTTGGCATTAAAAACCTTATTTTATGTACAATAAATACAATAAAGAATGGATGCTATTATGTACAAATTGATGCTATTTATATGCATTTGCTGGGGTTTTTAAGGCCAAAATGATAGAATAAAGGTGATGAAATGGAGATTCATCCGGGATGTGAGGCGAAGCGTATGAGATGATCAATGGAAGGCGTCAGTGACCGAAGAGTCCTAATTAATTACGCAAAGGGAGAAGAAAATACAGAAGAGACGTCGAGATGCTTACCTGGTCGGAGATGGAGGTGGTGGCTTGGGCTTGGAGTCCGAGAAGAACCCCGGGTCTTCGCTGGACCCCTATAGCCAATTGGGGCAGCTCGAGCGGTCTCGAAGCTCTGCGACACTGGCATGTTAGGTAGCGGGTCAACACCGGAGAAGATGGTCGTCTTCATGCTCCATTCCTCCCTTTCGCTGTCACCGAGGGGCAGAGGTGTGCTGGGCGATCCCTCGCATAAAGGTGGACAATTGTGATGGGTGGAGGGGTCGAAGTATTTAAAGGGTTTATATGACAATTCCGGTGGTGACTACGTGGGTTTCGAGGAAAAGATGGAGCGAGCGGAGAGGACTACGAGGGCGACCAGTTATTGCGTGAGATTCGTGGTGGATCAGGGAACATCGTGGGCTAGTTAGAGAGAGAGAGAGAGAGGATGGTGACCGAGGTGACGGGGAAAATGAGAAGGGAAAGAGTCACGCGAGGTGGAGAACGTGGGAATGATGGATGATCGGAGGTTGACGATGAGGCTCTGACCGTTGGATCTCAAGATCCAACGACCGAGATAAGGGCGCTAACGAGCAGTTATGATTAGGTCCAAAGCGATGCTATCGAAGGGTGTCAGAACCGCCACGTGTCGTGCTAAGTGCAAGGCGGGGTTCGACGGTTGAGATGAAGGATGGAGGACGATCGAATGACAGAGATCTCAACGGGAGTGTGTGGTGGAGATTAAGGATACAGAATATGATCGGGCGGAGGAAATGCAGCCACGTGGCGCAAGGAGGGAAAGGCGGGCACGGGCGGCTGTGATGAGGCTTTGAGTGTGATCAGACGGCAGGGAAAAAGAGGAAGCGTGGAGAGAGTGGAGCCATTGGATCAGGAGGAGATCCAATGGCTGGAAGAAAGGGCGGCAAGGGCAATGAGGCCGGGCCATGTGGCTCAATCAGAAAGAGCCACGTGGCCCAATCAGATTATTGCATCAGAGATTTTGATTTTTGAGGGGATAAAAGGCTGAATTTGGAAAAACTCAAAACATGAAAGTTGTAGATCTCAATGAGATCTACAAGTTTCATGTTGATTAAAAACGGAGATGAGGTCAAATAAAGACACCAAATGTTTTTTTAGAGTATTTTTAAGGCTAAAAACACCACGATTTTTAATTTTGACATTTTTTGTGTTTTTAATTTATTCAATGGCTCAGACAATTACAAGACTTTATCTGGTTTTTGTTGACACATATTTAAGAAAGGGGGTTAAAATTGGATAATTAAGATGATGAAATCGAGTTCCATCAAGGGGGATGGTCGGAGAGTTGACCAGTGGTCAACTCTCGGTCCCTCCTGGTTGGTCTACGTGGACCAACCAGGAAAAACCCTGCGAAAAAGATTTAAAAATTCACTTAAAAATAGCAAATGAATTTATTGATTTTTGGTTATTAAATAAAAAATTTTTGTTATTTTGTAAATTATTTTATTATGATTTTTATTTATTTTTTGAGGTTTAAAATACAAGTTACCTTTTATGGCTTATATAGAGGTATATTTTTCTATATATTTTATTAATTTAATTTTATTCTATGCATTTAATTTTATTAGTTTTGTTTATTATTTTATAAATTTATAAATTATTTTTATATACTTAAATATATTTTTATTTTATTTTTCTGAAGTGTTTTGTACACTTAATAAAATAGAAGAATTAATTATATAGGTATATGTACAGGTATTATGCCTATGAGTTATATACATGTATTTTTTTATGTTTTATTTAGGTTTTTATTCTGATTTTAATATACACATATATTATAAATAATATATACGAAATTATAAAAAATAAAGTTACAAAAATACTGAATAATAAATAAAATAAAGATTTTTATCGGTATAAGTCTACAAGAGGGGTCCAAAACTCAACTTTCAAATCGTAGCTCCACAAAATATGAAACAATCTTCATTAAATAGCTTATGAAAAGTTATATACAATTAAAGGTGAGTTTGATGTGTTTCAATTTTTATTTTAGAGATACAGATCTGGGAAGTTGGGATTCTGGAATCTAATTCAGATCAAAACTTTTATTCTGTACATTATTTTTGTATGATATCAATTTTGTATTTTTATTTATTTATTATCTACAATTTCATGAACGAAATTTCTTTATTTGAAGTACAAAAAGTGGAACTAAATATAGGTCGCAAAATGAATAAAGAATGAATTAAAATAAACGGAATTTTATTATATTCTGGCCCTTATCTCCCCCTACTTTATTCCCTGTCGACCTATTCATAAAGATGCCTAGGTCTCGGGGTTTTGGGTCAAAAAAAATTTGCAATATTTTATTATTTTTTATTTCTTTTCTTTATTCTATAATTTTGGCTTTAAAAATCGTATTTTATACATTATTTACACAATGATGCATGGCCGCTAAAATGCCTAAATTAATACCATTTACATGCATTTACTAGGGTTTTTAAGGCCACAATGATAGAACAAAGATGATGAAACATAGATTCATCACCACCACCGGTCGTACTTGACGTCCCATGCCTCCCGGGGCACTCCGCCCGCGACTCCACCACCCCCCTTTGCCCGTTGCCGTCGTAAACTGCAACCGTCCTCTGCCATAGCCGCACGAACCATCGCTCCACCTAATAGCGTGGTGCTCCGCTTCCGTCACTGCCGGTCGCATCGTGCCTCCCTCCTTGCGTCTCCTTGCCACCGCTCCCCAGCGTGGCGCCCCGCTTCCGCCACCGCCGGCCACGTCATGCCTCCTTTCTTGTGTCGCCTTGCCACTGCGCCATGATGCCATACATGCTCCCCTCTGCATGCCCTAGCATACAAGGTTCATTCATTCTTCATTTTTTTATGTTTTGGAAAATTTGCATACTTAGTCCTTCATATTTATTTATTTACAAAATTATCTCTGTGCACATTTTAATTTGTTTATTTCATTTTCTGTATTGTTAAGACACCCCTGCATTTAAGCATTAATTTGGACAATCATTTCGCATCATTTTTTAATACAAAAAAATTATCATTTTGTTGAGTAATTAATTATGTACATTATGTCTATTTATTTAGATTTTGTGAGTATTGGATACTTTATAAAAAAATCAGAGTTTGAAATTTAGTGTTATTTTGCCCATTTAAGCTCTGAAATTCGTACATTCATTTTTTACTCTAAAAATTTTGAAAATATTATAGATGATGCTACTAAGTGATGTTTAATAACTGTTCAAATTTCATCTAAATTGGAGTTATCTTGTATGTAAAATAAATTATAGAGTGGTTTCTATAATTGATTTTTAATTAAATCCATGAATATCATTTTTTTGAAATTTCAATTCTCTTGGATTTATAATTAAAACATCTTTTTGAGATATTTTTTCTTCTGTATAATTTATTTTCATGGATTTAATAAAAATAAAATACTTACAGTCACTCTGTTTGCCTTAAAAAATCGTAAAAAATCATACATTGTTAGGAAATTCTAGAAAAAATAGTGTAGCTTCATTTCATCATATTCCACTTCCAGTAAATTTTTCATAATTTTTCATTCTTTTTGCACGAAATATTGCATAAAACCCCATAAAAAGTTTGCATTTTCATTATTGCATATTAACTTCAAAAATTCCAAAAAAAATCATTTTGCTTTCAACATGGATTAGATTTTTAAGCAAAAATATAACTTTGCTATATTTACTTAATTTCACATTAAAAATTTAATTTAGCTAAGTGTATTGTTTTCTTAATAACCTGGTTCAATCACATTGTATTTAGCATTTTTATCGCATAAAAATTATAAAATCCCTCTTGTAAAACCATGAGCTGATTCGTCTAATCTCATCCCAAGTTGTTCCTTTGCCTCCTTGAGTCGACCCTGGGTCTTACCCAAGTTAAAATTACATAAAATTGCGTATTAGTTATTTCATCGATTCGTGCAATTATTTTTTGATCGATCCTGATTGCTCGACTACAACAGAAACGACACTCATTTAATTTAGTTAAAAGTGCATTCCAGCGGGTCCATCACTCAACAAGATCCAATAATCTTTTCTTCCCAGCATCATCGAAATCAATGTAGCATTTCGAATAGCCTAGAGGGATGTGTGATAGATCTTTACAAGAAGGTGACATGGTTTGTCGTAAATAATATGGTATATCTTCATTTCTAGAGAGGTGTGGAGGACAGTCTGATAGGCCCAAAGAGCAGAATTCAGGTGTTGTGGTCAATCCTTTTTTTATCTGATCTCACAAAATTTTGAAGGATGGTTTTTATCTCACAATTGGAGAGCTCAACCAAACCATTTGTTTGTGGGTGGTATGTGATCAACACTAGATGTTGGACTACATTCTTGTTCAGAAGTCGCTTTACCACATCATTTAAGAAATGTGTTCCTCCGTCACTTATGATTACTTTGGGAAGGCCAAAGAGAGCTAACAAGTCATTTAGAAATTTGACTATGGTTGTGCTATCAACAACATGAGTAGGGATCAATTCAACCAAATGAGAGACATAATCAACTGCCAGCAATATATACTGATATCACGTGAGTTTGCGAATGGCCCCATGAAATCAATGCCTCATGTGTCGACGACTTCAATAACATGAACGAGTGAAAAAGGCATCATATCTCTATGAGTCATGGTTCCAGTAGTCTGGCATTCAAGGTAGGCTCAAACAAGTTTATCAGCATCTTTGTGTAGTGTAGGCCAATAAAACCTACATTGCAGGATCTTGACTGTAGTTCTTTTACCAGAGTGATGTCCTCCATACCCATGAGTGTGCCAGTGAGTTAGGATACTAGGAAATTCTGACTCGGGTATACAACATCTTGAAATTAGATCGATTCCTTCCTTAAACAATAAAGGATCTTCTCAGTGATATAATCAAGAGAGAGAAAGGGTTGTATCCCTTTTATGCTTCGACCAGTTCTCAGGTAGTGTGTGTGACTAGGTAGTTGACTATGTCAGCATACCAAGGTTATTGTGATATGACCAGTAAAGATTCATCTAGGAAAGTCTCAAAAATGGGCAATTCAGAGTTGGTTGATTTTTTTAAAAGATGTGGTGGGAGTAGCCAGGACAGGTGGTCAGCTACTACGTTCTTTGCATTGGCTTTATCCTTGATTCAACATCAAATTCTTGGATCAAAAGTATCCACCAAATCAATCTCTGCTTCACGTTCTTTTTTTTGCAAATAAGTGTTTGAAAACGCAATGGTCAGTGTAAATGATTACATGACTCCCTAAAATATATGCTTTAAATTTCCCAAGGGAAAAGACCACATCTAGCCAGCAACTCTTTCTCAGTGGCTGTATAATTCTTTTGTGCATCATCTAAAGTCTTGCTAGCATAGTGGAGGTCACAAGGTTTTCTATCCCTTCTTTAACCAAGAAATGCACTGATAACAAAATCTGATGCATCACACATCATCTCAAACTCAAACTCTAGTCAGATAGTTGCAGAATTGGCATTTCAGTCACCATTGCTTTGAGATTTTCAAAATACCTTAATGCTTCCTCAGATAGTATGAAATCTTGGTCCTTTTTCCAATAGTTTGGTAAGTGGTTGGGTTAATTTTGAGAAATCCTTAATAAATCGATGATAAACATAAACATGCCCAAAAAATGACCATGCACCTTTTGCATTTTTGGAGGGTCCAAATGGTGTGATTATTTCAATCTTAGCAGGTACCACTTCCATTCCATTTCTTGGCACAATATGCCCTAGAACAATCCCTTGGTGAACCATGAAATGTGACTTCTCCCAAGACAAAACCATATTGACCTCATTGCATTTTTGTAAGACACGATCTAATAAAACAAGGGTTTCCTCAAAAGAATCACCAAATATGGAGAAGTCATCCACAAACTTCCATGTAGCCTCCAACCATTTTTGCAAAAAAATGCCAACATACATCTCTGAAATGTAGCTAGTGTATTGCAATATCTAAATAGCATTCTACGAAATGCATAAATACTGAATGAGCATGTGAATGTTATTTTTTCTTGATCTTCTGAGGCTATGGCAACTTGATTATAACTAGAATAACTATTAAAGAAGGTAAAAAATTCTTTCCCAGATAATTGTTCAGTTATTTGATCAATGAAAGATAGGGAAAAGTGATCCTTTCTTGTTGCTTTGTTCAATTTTCGATAATCCACACAAACTCTCCATGATGTTCCACATATGTTGGAATGCCTTCTCCTTTTTCTTTCTTGACAATTGTGATTCCCTCTTTCTTTGGGACTGCTTGCAGGGGGCTCACCCATTTACTATCATATATGTGGTATATAGTCCCAGCACTAGATCATTTGTAGATCTCTTTTTTACCAAGTCTCACAAACTAGGGTTTAGTCTTCGTTGCATTTCTCGAGTTCATTTAGAATCATCTTCTATATACATGTGATGGGTGCAGTATGTAGGAAAAATGCCTTTTGGGTCATGTGATTATCGAACCAATAGCTCTTGAATTTCTCCTTAGGACTTCCATTAATTGGTCTTCTTTTGTGTATGAAATGAGCATTGATGATGACAGAAGTGGTTTGTCTATCATTTTGTAAGACATAATTCAAATCACGTGGAAAGGGTTTAAGCTCTACTTGCACATTGGTTGGTGTTAAGATTATAGATTCTTCATATGCATTTAGAGAAGACATGGGGATGGGTGGGGAATATACATGGGGTTGAGATGTATAAGGTCCCTCAGATGGACAAATTGTCTCAAAGGTGGTTCAAGCATGGGCATTATTAGAGATGAGGCTGAAGCAAGTTTGAATCTGATTTATCACATACCTCATCTAACTCCATAAGTTCTTTTCTAGAAATTGAGCACCATGGCTCCTTGAGATAAGAATCCAAAAAAGGGGTTGTTATGGTGCCTTTAGATCCATGAGAGATGTGTTAGAGGTAATCAGACTAATCTCTAGTGGGTTTTTTGCCAATAGACTGTCGGTGAAATCTTCATTTATTTACAAAACTTTGACATCCTTAATATACCCACAATATTCTGACTCAGAGTCGACATACTTTGGCATGATTATGTCAACAGGAATGACTTTGCCATTAAACTTAAACTTCACCTTCCCATCCTCGTAATCAAAGATTGCCTTGGTTCTCGCCCAGAATGGTCTACCTAAAATTATATGAGTTTGGATCAGGATCTTGGCTGAATCCATATCCAATGCCATGAAGTAAACAAGTAATTGATACCAATGTGCAGTAACTAAAACGTCCTTCAATACCCATCTCGATCGCTTCACAGAGCGATCAACCATTTTGAACTATCATTGAGAAAGTTTACGTTTTCCATGATCACACTGTTAGAGAATAGCAGTAGGGAGGAGATTAATTGAGGCACCATTACTTATTAATGTGTGATCAAAGGTTGACTCACCAATTGTGCATCACACTAGTGGTGTCCCTGGATCCTTCTTTTTTCCGGGCAACATGTGGGAAATAACATTTAAAGTTACTTGAGTAGAATGTGTTTCTCAGAGCTGATTTCATTATGATCTCCTTTTGATTTTCCCTTAGATTTCCATTTTGGGTACATTTGTCCTTCAAGAAACAAAAATACACATGTATATGTTCAATGGCCTACAGGAGTGGTATTTGAATCACAACATTGGAGAAACATTTCTCAAAGTCAGGGTCAGTTGTAGATGGTCTATTCTCTTTCCTTCTAGTACCTCACGAAAGGGGACGAATGTGGGAATAGAAGAAAAGGAGGGAATGAGTGGATCAATCTCAATCTCATCTTCAGAGTCACTTTCAATTTGCACTTCACCATTCTTTTAAGTGCGGATTTTTATCTATCGGGGTTTTTCCATTGTGAAGAGTGACAACATTTGCAAATTAATTGGTATTGCTAGAGCATGCTTGATTATTCTTAAAATTCACATGCCCTTTCTATGGGTGTTTTTTTAGAAATCAGAATTGCTTCATCCAAATCCAAGTGGAGGTCTATTTGCAAGATATGGTATGTTTGGGTTAGGCAGTGGTTGTAGAGAAAGAGATGGAATGTATGATCTAATCTAAACAAATTGCTCAGTATTCTCAGATTGCATTCCAATAGTTTCCGTAGAAATGAGTGCAAAATTCTCATTCATAGTTCTTAGTAGGATCCCCATGTCAGCTTATAAATTATTTTGGGGAATGTTGTTCCACTTGTGGCAGTTGTTGATAGTGAGGGTTACGCTGGCCATGCGTATTTCAACCATAGTTGGATCAATTCGGTTGATTTTTCTGAAGTATGAAAATTGCTTCAGGTATTTGGTCTTATAATGTATTATTGAGGCTCAGGAGTGTTGTGAGTGTATTAATATTGCTTTTAATTTTCTCCAAAATTGTGTTAGCAATTTTATCTCTCATAGAATTCATCCTCTTTTCTATCACTTCAACCTTATCCAATTTTTGAGCTATGACTTGGAGGTCTTGCGAAGAAGAAAACTCATTATTTATGTGTGTGTGTAATCAATTGTTTTGATTGGCTTATTGATTTGAGTATACTGATAAATAGAGAAGTTGTTCACTAATTTTTCAGCCATATCCTCAAATAATGTCCAAACAAAATCGTCATCCTGGTTGATATAATTCCCTCCAAATGAACCATCAACAACCCTCTTAAATTATTCATTCAGTCCCTCATACAATTTTTTGACAAGTTTCTATTTATTAATTACATGATGAGGGCATATTCATTTTAAATCTTTAAATTAGTTCATTGTATTTTAAAGAGAGGTAGGAGATTTGATGCCCTACAGAAATCATTTGAGAGATTAGGAAGCATTTTCTTCAAAAATACTTCTCTAAGGGCATTCCATGCGGTGATGGGTGTTCCATAATTCAGAGCCATTGGAACACTTTATCCTTAACTGAAAAAAGGAATGACTTCATATAGATATATTATTGCTATATCTCCACAATGCTATGTAACGAACCCGATCGTCTGAAAATGATGCAGAAGCGAGAACTCAGTGGAAATTTTGGGATCATTACTCATAGCATTAATCGTAACATAAGAGCAGTAAAGAAGCAACTAAAATAACTTTTCCTTAATAATGAGGACAATGGTCCAAGAGTTCCTTATATAAAACAAAAAATAAATAAACTAGGTGAAATAGCATCTACGATTTTCTTATTCCAGTTGGCATAATGATATCCTTCCAAACCGACCCAACAATAGTCCCATACTGATTATACTTCTTGAAGACAGTAAAGTCTTCCTTGAACGGTAATAACTTAATATTTACGTTCTCATGAAAAAGAGTAACAATACATTTTATAATCTTAACACTCAATATGTGCCGAGTTGAGGTCAAGCCGGTTAGCGTAAAAATCAAGTCACATCTAACCTTTCCATCCATAACATAATGGTAATTATTCCAACAATAAAGACTTATAAATTTGATTATATATCATTGCCATTTTACATAAATTAGTTTACTTGACAAAAACCAAAAATCATCATACATATCATTAATTAACTTAATGATGCATACGAGGTATATTTCTTTCATACCCATGCATCGCATACTATACCTATGAATATAACCTTAAGTTTTGTCATATTTGCATGTATGCCTATAATGTCAGCATAAGTGCATATATACACTTAACATTATCTTAAATTGCACAAATACCCTTAACATTAACTTAAATTGAACGTATGCCCATATCATTAACATAAATTGCACATATGCATTAACATTTTTCATGTTTAGAGTTGTCTTGATTGTTAGTTCTTAGACGACTTTGATAGCTTTGATGGTTTACCACTGGCACAAGCGGTCCATAGACAATACATAATCATGACAGTGTAGCTACAACTGCAGAGGACTTACCTTTCGCCTCACGCCCCTTGAAGGCATTAGTCCTTTAGACCCTTACGACCCCTTAGTTTGAGTCGGTGCCAATACATAAATGTCGACTTTAATAATTTCATAACTCTGCTAAGTAATGTTGACTAATATGAAATTAAAGATTAATTTAATAATAGAGAACATCCTAATATATGTGTCAAATCAATTGACTTAAATTAACATTGTTGTAAATGCTAAACATTTCTAAAAAAATATGTAGCCTGAGATTAAATACCTAACATAAAATAATATTAGCTACATATGTTGTTGCATACAAGTATATCACCTCAGATATTTATACAATGGATAGTTTCATAAGATGTCCATCAACATTGATTATACAAATTTGTTTAGAGGTGTTGATACGGGATCCACTAATGTGAAAATTGATAACCATTTTCTGAAACTTAATGTATTATGAGATTGAATATGCATACAATTACAACGACAAAAGAAATAAAAGATAGAAGTTGATTTAGGGAATTTAGTTGTTTAAGAATATCAATCAGAAACAAGAACAATGGATTCACAATATTACTACCATTTTTTTCTACGATGATTAATGCAAAATACATACATTGAAAGCACGCGTAGCGACAAGGTATATTATCGGGTATTCCTTACAAATAGAGTTCGTATTTATAATTTATCGTGATACTATGAGTGATTACTATCCCATGACTATCAAACACACACACACACATACACACACATACACAAACATTTATTTAAAATTCTTGGAAGCACAAGATCCGTGAACGTACAACTCCATATATCTATGATCGTGGACCTGGTTGTTCGTAGAGGGTGATTATAATATATTTCATATATATCTACTAACATCCAAATTCATCAAACTCACAGTTGGAGTATAAGTTAGTTATCTATCCAATGTAAGTGATTTCATTAAAATCAGAGCTCGTTTGCAAAATACGAGTTTTGGGATGTCAATGTACATTGTATATATTGTAAATATTCTCTATTTCTTCATTTTTATTTTCTTTTTCTTAATTACTAAAAATCTAAAAAAACATTGTCGTACTTTATTTTATTTTTTATATTTTATTTTATTTTTATTTTGTAAATATCTTTTATTAAAAATACAAAAAAAAATAAAATTAGAAAAGTAAAAAAATATGTATATAATGTATATCTTATTTGTAAATTCTCTACTCTTTTTCTTCTATTTATTTTATTGTATATTAGTAGCCTATTTTATTTTATTTTCTTTTCCTTTATTTATTTTCCAGTATCTACAATAACTACCATTCAACTCCATATTTTTTATCCTCCATTCAACTCTACCATTTTTTCTAACCTCCCGTTCAACTCCATCAATCCACCATTTTTCTAAATCCCATTATTCTTCCTTTTTATTCATCTCCTCTTCTTTATTTTCCCATCATCCGCCATTCTTAGAGAAAAAGAGAGAGCTTGGAATGATGTGTCGATGACAGCGACCTAGCATCTTCCTCAAGCGACGACGTCCTTCAGGCGAGATCTGCAGCGATCAACGTCTCCGCGTGGCGAGTTTCTCAACAAGCTAGCAAAGATTCTCCGATTTTTTTGCCAAGTTGGATCGAGGCTACGACAAGAGTTCACCATAGCTGCTCCACCTTCTGGCAAAGATTCAAGTAAGTATTCCCTCTCATTTCCCTTGTTATTTTATTTTATCTAACATCGTTTTTTTATCTTGGTCATATTCATTTTTTTACTCCACAACCAAATCACCACCATCCACCTCCATCATATGCTTCATTATTCCTATTTACATTTCCCCCTTTTTATATATTTGTCTCCAATTTAAAAAAATTTAAAAAATTATTAACAAAAATAAAAAACTCCAAGCAGTTGGCCGGCAACCTCCTCCTCCACCGAAGACCATCGTCGCTCCCCCCACAGGTCCTTACGCGCGCCATCGCCCCATGCAGCAGGCACCCCCGCTGCCGGCCCTCCTTGCTCGCCGTCAGCCAGCTAAGCGGCTGCCAGCTCCCGCGTACGGCGGCTTCACGCAGCAGTACCGCCCTCTAGTTGCGTCTCCTCGCCTGACCGTGATGCCCCTCTGGTCGTGCAAGCACCTTCCTTCTCGATGCAACGACGACCTCCTCCCTCTAGCTGCAGGTCCCCGCCTCCAGCGCATGGCCTTTTGCCACCACCATCCCTCCACCACATGAGTCCATGTGTGCCGCCCTCCATCGCCTCCGCCTGCGACCCTCCCTCACACGATCCATCGACTCACTCCCATAGTCGTGAGCCCAACACTTGCTCCCTCCGCATGCAATCCTCCACTACGACCTCCTCTTGTGCAGGCCGCTCCGCCAAGGTCGCCCACCACCCCCAAGTGTCTTGTTCTAACCACTGCAATCATGAGAGGAAGAAGGTCATCTTTTTCAAATTTTTATTTTTGTGGAAACTGCAATTTTATTTTCTCAATTCTTTTTATTTTTAAAAACATTCCTATGCATGTTTTGTATTCGAAGTTCATTTCTGAATTTGCATGGATACCCCTATGTTCATGAGTAACTTTGGATCCTATTTTGCATCATTTATCTTAATGAAAAATCATGATGTTGAGCAACTAAATCTCTATCATTTGGGCATTTATTTAGAATTTTCTGTACATTAGAAAATTAATTAATATTGTTTCAGTGAAATATTGCATGATTTACCCAATTTGAACTCTTAAACAAATATTTAACTCACAATTGCTTCAAAAATTCCTCAAAAATTGTAAATGATGCCTTGAAATGTGATTAAATTACTTTCCAAATTTCATCTTAATTGGAATAGTCTTGTTCCTTGAATAGATTTTAGAGATATTTTCGTAAATGATTTTTAGCTGAATCCACACACATTATTTTTATAAAATTCCAACTCTCCTAGATTGCTCATATAAATACCTTATTGAGATAATTTGCTCTCTAGATAAATTGACATTGTAGATTTATTAGGAATTAAATACTCACAGTCATTACGCTTCATTAAAAATTCATAAAAATTCAAATATTATAAGAAAATTTCAAAAAATTTATTGTTGCCTCATTTCATCATTTTTAAGTTCCAGTAAAATTTTCATAATTTTTACAATCTGTTTCTGTGAAAAATTATGTAAAAACCCATAAGAGTGTGTATTTTTCATTATTACATTTAACATTCATCATTAGATTAAGTTTCTAGAAAAAATTGGTTAAATTGGATTAATTTCACATAAAAATTAATATGGTAGTTGTGTGCTTTCTTATTAACTTAATTAACCCGCATTTTGCATTAACATTCATTTTCACATAAAAAAATATAAAAAAATCTGCATTGGAAACCTATACAAAATTTTTCTGAATTAACCTGAACTTATTCCTTTGCCTCCCTGTGTTCGACCCTGGACTTGCTCGTGATAAAAATTAAAAATCAAATCCTCTTCACGGAGATCTTTTCTCAATTATGATTGATTGGTTGAGTGTTGTGCTACAACGAGTACGATTAATATATCCACTCAGGACCGATCCTTCAGATGGTGTCGTTACCGAGGAGGCAAATGGCTTAGGGTTTAATTTATAAAATTCGATTTAGGATTTCTCTCTCGAGTAGTCTAACCCCTGAGCCACCAGTATATTTTTTCATTTTTCTCTCAATTATTTTCTGCTCATTTTGTATATATTTTATTGCATATCTCTCTAATATAAATTTTATTTTTCTTGTAAGGGATCGGTGAACTTGGAGTGCATCGGAGGTTGATCGACATGACATGCGCCGACTGCTGAAGAGCAAGGAACTTTAATTTATTTTTGAGAGCATTAGAATTTTTGTAAATTTTTGTAATTATTCTATTGTAATAATTTAGGTAATTCGCTCTTTACAATAACTCTTGTTTGAGAGCTCATGCTTGTATTAAGACTGGACATTTGACCCGTTTCTGGTTGTGTGGTTGATTGACGTAGAATAGGACTTGCACTCGTGGATCTTAGAGAATTTTTACTAGAATATTTTTATTACTTGTGCTCGTAATATTTAGGACCACACATCACATTTAACGAGATGCGCTTAGACTGCAGAGCTATTAGTCCAAATTAAATTGTTCATCACTCGCTAATAGGACTGCATGTTTAGAAATGGTTTTCTCGTTTGCATCTAAAATGGCATAAATTTTCAATTCTATGTTGCATCCCACATGTAGAGCATGAGGATCACTGTAAGTCTTCTAAAATGGACATGCATCATTGATTTCACTATTTTTATCGATTTTTCTTGACTCTCTTCTCCTTGGTTTTGAAACTTAGGTTAAAAGGAAATTATGACTGATCGTTAAGCGTGTTGTATTTGGTGGATTAATCAAGTGATAACCGAACTTAAAATCGAGACTGATAATCAGAGTTGAAAAAAAATTGACTAAAATTAACATTTATTTTCGAGAGAGCAAAACCCTCATTGTACGTTTGTGCTACTATGATTGTTGAGAGGTGAGGACACATCCCTAGGATAGTGCCCAAACCGACTTAAGCCTTACGTAATTGGACGTATATCTTGATTTATCACCTAATTAAATTTGAAAAGATAAAAAATTAGACTTTTGTGACCATCACAGTGTTGAGTAGGTGAACTCAGGTTTTGCTCTTGTGTTTGTTTGTTTGTGTGTTATTCAGTGCACTTGCATGATTTCTTCCTCGATCCGTTTCATTCTCCCATCTCTTCAAATATGTTGAAATATTGATCATCATATCCAGGTCACTCTTCCTTGACCATATTCCGATCATTTCTACCCTCTTATTCCTCCTCATACCCATACCTCGACGGCAAAGTCAGAACTCCGACTGACTTCTCCATTTCTTCGTACTTCTCACCTACCCTACATTCTTACACCCCTACCTGCATCCATACTGGATTGACTCAACATACTCTCGTTTGCTTGCTGGAATTAAGGAACAAATCGAAGATCAAGCCACTACTGAGATGAATGATTGGCAGAATCAGTTGCCCGCATAGATCTCATTCCTACCTCAAGTTAGGATCGGACAATAATTGGCCTATACATATCCTTACTTGACCTTAGGGTACAACATGGTCGACCAAACATATCGAATGGAGAGGCCTGCACTACATGATCTTCCCGACTTGATCGACCTTGGTGATCAATCCCACATTGATCCGCCTTCATACCACCCATTTAGAGAGCTGACATATACAGGGAATTGGATTCATGCAACCAATTTACAGACCTCCTGTCTACTGATTCCACCTTATGATACTCTGACTAACATATGCCATACAAATGTCCTATATTCAACCCAGCATTACATGCCCGAGTCAAGGTGTTTTGAGTACAAGATCCCTAGTTCTCAATAGTATCCTCCAACTAAGCAGACTTCTATCATGATTTGTCATGAGAACTTATTAAAGGATGACATTTCTAGACCGATCAAGAGTTCATGTATGAAAGTGGATCATGTATTTCGCTGATTGAATTTTGAATACATGGAAGACACCGGATTGACCATACGTCATGTACAACTGGAGTCCCTTCTATCTCCCACTTCTACTAACCACTTTCCCTCCAAAACAGAGTCTGTAAGTTCTCTTATTCCCCCTTTACCTATCAAAAAGACCAAAAAATTGAAAAACCTGAAAACACTATAAAAAATGAAAATGGAAAAGACCTTAAAAAGTTGGACCCTACAATTAGGGAAGTGATTGATAGAGAGTTGATTTTTGATCTTCCCTTAATAATGGACATTGAACACTTCCACGATCTCAAAAGATTTGTGACAAGTAAATTTATGACTAAAAGATCAGGCAATAAGTGGACAAGGACTGAGAGACGACATACTGTTTATGGCCATTTCTTTGGTGTAGGGAGAAAAACCAAGAGCTATAGAGTGAAGCGGTTGCCAAGTTTTGATTGTGAAATCGAAGACACTACCTTCACCCATGCAAGAATAGATGACGACTCATCTATAGATATCCCCCCCCGACCTATGTGTTTGCCAAGATCAGACTCAGATCAAGCAGGAAGACAAGAGAGATCATTCAACTGGCTGATCGGTCTATAAGACGATCAAGAAGAACCATTTCAGTCATCATTACTTTCCAAGGTGTTCTACTCCAGGTAGACTTCATGATCATTGACATTGAGCACCAAGGAGAATTCACTCAGTCTTCGATCATTCTCGGGAAACCATTCTTAGCCTTGGCTAATGCAACTATAGATTGTGAGACTTGGGAGATCGATTTCACTGCATTGGGAGCATTCCGATCTCACCCAATATTTGAGGACACACAATATTCTAAGGTAACCCGTAAAGCCGCAAATAACCGTGACCTTCGAGAGACAATTGAGTCATGTCTCTCTACTACACCTAAGATATCGACTATCCTGACGCCCATTGGTTCAGAGACTCCCTACACCTCCATATCACCCACTGCTTACATCACCACCACCGTGATAGCTTATAAAGAAGACTCACAACCAGAAGCTGTCCCAGAGTCACACCATCATTTCAGATTTCCTTGATTATTTAGATGATCCAACGCATGAGCCGACCAATGCCAAGTCAACTGAGAACACTATGCCATACCCGAGACGTGTGCTGACCCTGCAGGAGTATTGCAATGCATATGGTAACTTATCTGATGAAGAACCTCTGGTCGGCACCTCACACGCACCACATTCAGGACCTACACCAAAGAGACAACTGGGACCAAATTGACCAACCTTGATAAATCGATTTCTCCATCCTCTAGTCAGTCATCATGTAAGAAGAAGAAGAGTATTGATTCCTCGAGGTGCTCCCCCGAACTCCTCATGACGTATCACTCTCCTCTTCCTCTTGATGCTTCAGGTTCTAGAAATCCAGTTAAGAAAATTGCCTTCGACATACCATAGAACGAATTTTCTGAGAAGTCCCATCAAGTCCAGATGAGGTGATCTATATGAGTGAACTCAATTCGGTTGTTCTTACCGTGTGTCGACCATCATTGGACGTCCCCTACCCCTCATTATTATTCCTCTAAGGATGATTCTAACAGCAACACATATGTATACTACCCACCCCCTCGCTCTCGCAAGAAGGTCTATCACAAACCTTCTTGATCCTAGTATATTCTCACTCCTCCTTGTGTTCTCTCTAATACGTAAGCTAACCAAAGCCTAAGTATAGGGAGACCGATGCCCGCTGTATATCCTCTATCGCTCTTATATTCTTATTCTCTTCTATTATTTTCACCAACTTATGCTTAGTACGATCTACGGATTTTTGTCACCTAGTGCCATGTGGACATAGCACATGCTAAGTATAGCAAGGTTTGTATATATTACATATATACTTTACCTATAGCTCGTACTTTGGCTTGTTTGTAATTAAAATAAGGGGTTATAGGTAAATTTTTATAAATAATAGGTATAATAAAAAACCTTTTAATAAAACAAAACTTTTTTCAAAAACTAAAAAAACTCCCTTTTCAAAAAAATAAAAAAACAACAAAAAGCTTTTTCAAAAAATCTTTTCTTTTACTTTCTTTTTCAAAAAAAATCATAAAAATCAGAATCACAAAACAAAAAACCTAACTAATGAGTTTGTTTAGTCCATGACACTTTCACATTCACACAAAACCAGTAAAGTTCAAGAACACTTGGTTAAGAGGTCTTGGGATTTTATGTTAACCAGCCTTAGTCTTTAGGGTCTTTGACTTAATTATTCACATTTCTCTAGTTTGAAAGATTTGTATGCTATGTTGCATGCTTAGTCTCCAACTTAAGAATATGATCAGCACCTCACATACACGACTGCAGTTGTGGTAAGATGAGCTGAAATTTCACTTGAGAAATTGGGATGAGGGATTTGAGTTTGGACCTGATTTTATGATACTTGAGGATGAGATACAATCAATGAAGGATTATGAAACATGAGTGTTAGCACCTTTATCTAGTATGAGAACATGGTTCTTGTATTATCTCTTGACATTTATCAAGGTGCTAGGGTGTTATGAAATAAAAAAATTGTTGATCAGTGTGCGTCAACTCTTGGTAAAGCAGTTGAGCTAGCCAAAAAGCAAAGAAAAGAAAAGAAAAATGTTGTAAGGAAATGTCTCACCATACAAAGTCAAATATCAAAGAGTTTCAAAGTGTCCACTTAGACCACCGTTATTTGGATCAGGAGTTGAGCTAGCACTAAAAAGGGCTCTGCATTGTAAATGCTACAAGTCTGGATGTAGAAAGTATATTAGATAGTCTAAAAAAAGGCATACCCTGATGTACTCCTATGAAAACAAGTGCAGACGACTCCAATTTCTCTTGACGGATACACTGATCAACAACAAAAAATACATGTGTTGAGTTAATAAGGCACTTGAGAGGATCCTTATTCCAATGAGAGGGAGAGAAGAAATGACACAGTCCTATGCCCTCCATCAACTGGCCTTCCATCTACACTTTTAAGTCTGACAACTAAATAGACGGTGGATTGGATGGAAGAAATGGTTTATTCCCTAGTGTTGAGGATCGAGTTCTTAGGAGAGTCTCTTGGAATGGAGCCGTGGGTGAAGTTGCGACTCTACTCTTGTAACTGAAGTCCACACTTAATGTCACATCCCTATTATATATGTATATAAAGAGAGTCTGATGATTACGAAAATTGGATACCTTTTGACTAAAGCTTGGTTCAGCTTAGAATTTTAGGATCTCTTAAATAAAGAGTTCATCAATGGATCAATTCTTGTATTCACATGCATAGTCAGGGGTTATTCCTACTTATTCATTCTTTATTTGCTCGAGGAGTAGCAAAGTTAGATATAGGGGGTGATGAATCCACAATTCATCATCTCAATATACTAATTTTAGCAAAATTCATGAGTAAAATCTCAAATAAATATCCATAAAATTAATAAATTAATAAAATTACTCTTGGAAATAAACTACATTGATTATTATATATTATATTGTACAAAATAAATTAATAATAAAAAAGCTTTAACTAAAGGAGTTTTTCATGTGTAAATAGCCCAAATTTCATGTATTTTTAATAAACTCATTTCAACTCCTTTTTGGATAATTCTTTCTCTGACTTATTTATAAAAATGTATATAAAAATACAAAAATATAAATAAATTTCACCTCAAATAAATACTCTTAGATCCCAAAGAGAAAAAGCTGTAATGTCCAACTTCTCAGCTAAATTCTTGCTCTGTATGAATTTTAAATTTATTAAACTCATTTTTAAAGATTAAATTAGAAAATATCTGTCCAATGAAAGTGGTTTCATTAAAATTGAAGTTCGTGTGCAAAATATGAGTTTTGAGACCTCGGTGTACATTGTATATATTGCAAATATTCTTTCTTCATTTTTTATTTTCTTTTTCATAATTACTATAAATCCAAAAAAAATCATTGTTGTATTCTATTTTTAATAATTTATTTTATTTTTATATTGTAAATATATTTTATTAAAAATGCAAAAAATAAAATTAGGAAAGTAAAAAAATATGTACATATTGTTTGTTTTATTTTGTAGATTTTCCACTCCATTTCTTCTCTTTATTTTATTGTATTTTAGTAGACTACTTTATTTTCTTTTCTTTTCCTTTATTTATTTTCAATTCTTTGCAATAACTCACATTCAACTCCATACTTTTTAACCTCCATTCAACTCCACCACTTTTCTAACCCCATTCAACTCCACCAACCCACCATTTTTCTATCTCCCATTCTTTTCTTTTTATTCATCTCCTCTTCTTCATTTCTCCATCATCCGTCATTCTCAGAGAAAAGGAGAGAGATTGGAATGTTGTGTCGGTGACAACGGCCTAGCATCTTCCTCAAGCGACGACTTCCTTCGGGAGAGATCCGCGGTGACCAATGTCTCCGTGTGGTGAGTTTCCCAACAAGATCACAAAGCTTCTTCCATTTTTTCACCAAAATGGATCGAGGACACGACAGGAGTTCAATGTAGCTAGTCCGCCTTCCGGCGAAGATTCAAATAAAAGTTCCCTCTCATTTCCCTTGTTATTATATTTTATTTAATGCCATTTTTTTAATCTTGGTCATATTCATTTTTTACTCAACATCCAAATCACCATCATCCGCCTCCATAATCTTCTTCATTACTCCTATTCACCATCTCTCCCTTTTTATATATTTGTCTCTAGTTTAAAGAAATTTTAAAAAATATTGAAAAATAAAAAAAGCTCCAAGTAGGTGGCCGACACCTCCTCCTCCATCGCCGACCCTACCTCTCCCCCTACAGGTCCTCACATGTGCCGCCACCCCACGCAGCAGGCGCTCCCGCCGCCGACCCTCCCCTCTCGCCATCAGCCAGCCACCGTGCGCGATAGCTTCGTGCAACAGCGGTTCCCTATGGCTGCGTCGCCTCGCTTGGCCGTGTTGCCCCTTTAGTCATGCAAGCACCTCCATCCTTGACACAGCGGCGACCTCCTCCCTCCAGTCATAGGTCCCGGCCTCCAGCGTGCGGCCTTTCGTCGCCACGCTCCCTTCCTCCACCGTGCGAGTCCATGTGTACCTCCCTCTATCGTCTCTTCCCCCGACCCTCCATCGCACAGTCCATAGACACACGTCCACCATCGCGCACCCAGCAACACTCCCTCCGCTTGCAGTGCTCCGCCACAACCGCCTCTTGCGTGGGCCGCTCCGCCAAGGTCGCCTTGCTGCCCCCAAGTGTCGTACCCTAACAACTGCAATCACAAAAGGAGGTCCTATTATTCAATTTTTTTATTATTGTAAAAATTGTAATTTTATTTTCTTAGTTTTCTTTATGTTAAAAAACATCCATGTGCATGTTTTGTATTCTTGGTTCAATTCTGAATTTGCATGGATACCCTAATGTTCATGAGTTAATTTGGACCCTATTTTTCATCATTTATCTTAATGAAAATGTCATGATGTTGATCAACTAATTCTCTATCATTTGGCCATTTATTTGAATTTTTGTGAGCATCCGATAATTAATTAATATTGTTTAAGTGAAATGTTGCATATGTTACCCAATTTGAGGTCTTAACTCATGTTTGCTCCAAAAATTCCTTAAAATTTTTAAATGATGCCTTAAAATGTGATTAAATTTCTATCCAAATTTTATCTTAATTGGAGTTGTCTTGTACCTTAAATAAATTGTAAAGTGTTTTTTGTAAATGATTTTTAATTAAAACCACACAAATTATTTTTGCAAAATTACAACTCTTTTGGATTTCTCATATAGATACCTTATCGAGATAATTCTCTCTGAATAAATTGACATTGTGAATTTATTAGGAATTAAATACTCACAATCACTTTGTCTTCATAAAAAATCATAAAAAATTATAATTGTCAGAAAATTTCGAAAAAAATAGTGTAGCCTCATTTCATCATTTTAAAGTTCCATCAAAATATTCATAACTTTTGCATTCTTTTTGTATGAAAAAATTCGTAAAAACCCATAAAGATATGCATTTTTATTATTGCATTTTAATCTGTAAAATTCCAAAAAATATGTTCTGCATTAGTAATTGGATTAAGTTTTTGGAAAAATATAATTTGATTTAATTGGATTAATTTCACACTAAAATTAATTTGGCTAAGTTGTGTGCCTTCTTATTAACTTAATTCACACGCATTTTGCATTCGCATTCATTTTTTCATAAAAATATAAAAAAAACCCACACTGGAAACCTATACCTAATTATCCTGAATTGACCCAAAGTTGTTCCTTTACCTCCCTGTGTTCGACCCCGGACTTGCCCGGGATATAAATTAAAAACCTAGTCCTCTTCACGAAGATCGTTTTACAGTTCTGATTGATTGGCTGAGTGTCGTGCTACACCGAGCACATTAATATCCCACTCAGGATTGATTCATCAGCATTCAGGGTAATTTTTCACAAATTAATTTTAATAGATACGAGAAAAATTTATTTCTCAGAAATAAAATTATCCTATATAAGTCTATATGAGAGGTATTAAGCAAAATTAATAGTATCTAAAAATAATTGATCTACGATCTATTAAAAATCAATTACTTAAATCACCTATTAGTTTATTCTGACCTCAACATGCATGCAAATGCGATGAATTTTGGGTACTATGTAAAACACACTTAAATATCTACTACGTACTTTTGAGAATTTTTGGAGCTATAATTAATTTAATATCAATTTAAGAACATGCAATGGGTAAAATATGAAATTTTCTACCAAGTTAATTTTATTAAATAAACCACAACTCATAAATCTATACTCACTATCCATAATAATAGAACATAAGTTGTTCTACAATGAATACTTTTTTGAACAATTAAATGATGACAAATGAGATCAAATTAATGGCCAAAGTCAGGGGCCTAAATGTAGTTATAGAAATGAATTAAATAATTAAAATCTGATCGATGCAATAACCTATACTATGAGGAGTGCTTATGCAATTTTTTCTAGGAGGTCACATGTGCGTCACGTGCCTCCTAGAAGGTAGGTCCAGCTAGTGATTATGTAGGAAGAGAGGGGGTCCGTGCAAATTTTCTAAGGGGCATGTGCCTTGCCCGTGCCCTGGTTGGGGAGGGGCACTTTGTATAAATGTGAAATTATGGGGGGAACATGCATAATTTTCCCCCATCACACGTGCTCCACACGTGTGTATGGAAAGACTTGGGAGACGATAGTGGGATCGAGGAGATGGCGAGGGATTGATGGAGGGGCAGTCGATGGCGACTAAGCGATGGCATGGAGTCAGTCGAGGTGGAACGACAA
This sequence comes from Ottelia alismoides, assembly GCA_037367405.1. Taxonomy (NCBI): domain Eukaryota; kingdom Viridiplantae; phylum Streptophyta; class Magnoliopsida; order Alismatales; family Hydrocharitaceae; genus Ottelia; species Ottelia alismoides. Next base: position 1,296,749 of record JAZKJV010000044.1, on the reverse strand, counting down.
GGTCGAAGGCGATGGATGACGATGGCTGGCGATCATGCTCGGGCCGCTCGTGGCGAAAGCTGTGATGTTGGAGGACAGTGGATCGACGGTGATGGTTTAGAGCTGTGGTGGAGGTGATAAGTGTCGATGCACAGCTGAAGCGGAGCTTAACGACTCGATGGGGTGGCACGATCAAATGCCAAGGCGATGTCAGCATACAATGAGGATTTGGGACTTAATCAGAACAAGGAATAATGAATGGACAAGGAAGATGAAAAAGAAAGAGAAAAGAAGAAGAGGATACACTCGTGGAAGGTGCTTCACCGGAGGAAGAGTTTGAGGGAGCTCGACAGAACTCTCATCTTGTCATCGCCTCAAAAGTTGTTATGAAGAAGCAACTTGAAGACTGGCGCTCGCCGAAGCGATCACAAAGTGGAGATGGGCCCACAGATCAGTACTTTATGGGAGTCTGGAAAGGGAGGGACGATAGTTGCAGGTGGCCAAGAAGTGCGGAAGTAGGAGAGGGTCACACAAGAAGTGGGCGGAAGGGCGACTGATGTGTTGGTCATGGAGAGAGAAGAGAGTGGGTTGTGGGTGGTGTGTACATCATGGTGGGACGGTTGCAACCATCGTCGGAGGGGGAGATCGCAGGTCCTAGGGGAGAAGGGGGCGTGCGGTTAGGCGTACGGGTGGTTGTGTACCGTACGCAAAGGGAGGAGGACATGTGTGTAAGTCATGGGAAAGAGGGAGGAGTGGGGGCCACGTGGCCATCTCTAGGGCTACCATGTGGAAATGAATTAAAAACAATAAAATAAAAATTATAATTAAAAATAAAATAAATAAATAAATAATTGAAATAAATAATAATAATTGAAATAAATGAATAAAATTAATTAAATAAATATAAATAAATAAAGTAAAATAAAATAATAATGATTAAATAAAATAAAATAAAGATAGAATAATAAAGAAAATGGGGGTGACATGTGGCGGCTCTGGGAGTTGCCACGCGTCGCTTCTAGAAAAATCAGAAATTAAATACAGAGGAAAATATAAAATAAATAACAAAAGAGGTCAAATAAAAAAGTGATCAACATAAAATTATCTGTCTCGACGAGATCTACAATTCTCATGAAGGACCAAAAACCAGAAGAATCATCTGTACAAAAAGTATTTTTGGTGGTTTTCTTAGATATAAAATACCACATTTTTTATGATTTCTAATTTTTTGTCTTTTATAAATAAGATAAAAATCAAAATAAAATAGAAAATATAAAATTAATATTTACGTAGCAATTTTTTTTGGATTTTAATAAATAAGAAAATAAAGAAATAAAGTAAAGAGGACATATGTACAAACTAATTATACACACTCAAGGTGATTCATTTTCTTTGATTTTTGCTTCAATTTTTATTTATATTTTTACCCATTTTATTAAAACAACAATCAAAGAGAATAAATACAAAAGAAATAAATAAGAAATGATTATTTTTGTACACAAAATAATAATGTAAAATTAGGCAATATGTACAATATACAATAGGGGCCAAAAACCCAAGTTTCACATATGAACTTTGATTTGATCTTGTTTTGAAGGTAATTGACCATACATTAATTCAAAAGTGAGTAGGGGTCTATAGGAGATTGTATAAAGAGATATTCACATTTTAAGATTTTTAGTCTTGAATTAGGGTTTGGGTTCTATAGGTCAATTTTACAAGTTAGTATTTTTTGATATTTTTATTTTATTAGTGTTAATAATATGTACTTTATAGAGTTGATTTTATTCAATTTCAAGTTAGTGAAAAATAAATAAAAATAGGAGGAAATATAGTAATATATATGTTATATTTACAAGGGGATTCAGGCTTCTTATTCATACAATTATGCACGCTAAAATGCAGAGATTATCTCTATGTGCATGAACGATAATAATGCATAATAAATGGAGAAATCTATCTAATTACTTAGAAACAAAGATCTCTGTAATGATTATCTTTTCAAAATTTTAATTTATTGTTCACAAAAACTCAAGCACACAAAAAGGTTGATCTAAAATCTATTTCTAGATTTAAGGACTCTCCTGAATTCTTGTGCTTAGTTGCATCCACTTTCAGTCAGTATGGGTGCAGTATATGGACTGTAGAATGACTATACGTATTTATTTAGGACAATGCAAACTGTAATTCAAAAGGGATTGGCGGCGCAGCTTGTTGCCCGTCTCCCGTCAATTTCTATGTAATATCGGTCAAATAAAAAAGTGGCATTACAGGATTATGTGTTAAAAAAACTGTAGTGTCCTTTACTCACCCACTATGCTAAGGTTTCACTCACCCAGAAGTGGCTAAATGCTTAAATTCTATAGTCAAGAAACCTATGTAGGTTTCTTGAAGGTTGGTTGTTTGTGCATATGAAATTGTGTACAAAGTGTGGCACTTCAATCACTTCAGAATGCTTAATATTCGTGCCATGCAGTACCTTTACGGAAGCTTAATGTCTATGTTATCAAGCATGATTGGTGGTCTTTAATTTTTCTTAAAATCAGAGGGAGAATAACCACATAAATGAATGCAACCGGAGAGACTCACAGTAATGAGAACAGTTGGATCCATATTTTTTTGTGCTCCTGGTTGTGCTTGAATCAATATCTGAATAGAGAGAGAGAGACTTGAGATGAGTTTTTTTTGAAACTTTGATTTTACCTGAAAATGAAAGAGAGAATAATTAGAAATGATAAATAAATAAAAAAACAAAAAATTGTGCGATATTGCATGTCCCCAACAACGACGCCAAAGTGAAAACACGAAAATCGGTGTACTAAGATGTGAATTTTAGATGTCGTTGTAAAAGCACACGATTCTTTATATTTTTCAGATAAAATAAATAATGAATAAGCAAAACAAATTCTAGTTAAAAACTATAGTGGTAGGTTCAGAGGTCGAACATAGGGACATGACGAAAATAACATAAATTTTGGTAAGAGACTAGCTTGAAAAATTGACAAACATGCAAGATATTTTCCTTAATTCTTATATGATTTTATATAGCTCAAAAAGTAATGAAATATACACCAACATATTTTAAATGCTTCTAGGATAGCGCATGATTTTTGTGTGGTTTTTTTGGAGTTTCTGACTATTTTTAATGAATTACACGGGCATAAGCGTAAATTTTTAGATATTTAAGGGCTTGGATGTAAATAAAAACTAAATCAAGAGGTAGAATTCTAATTATATAAAATCACCTAGATAATTTAGAAATTTTCTAATAAAAACTTAATGGCTAATTTGGGGATGAAAAGAAATAACTTTGAGATATTGTAAAAAGTCCCTGAAGGATAGAAATGAAAATAAATAAAACTTGAATAAAATAATTATAAATGTCATGAAATAAAATAAATAAAATTGAATATATTGCACATTTTAATAAAATATTTCTTAAAGGTACATTTACGCCCAGAATGTTTAAAAAATATGATGAAAAAATTGCAAAAATATCCTTGGTCTTATTTACCAAGGAGCTGGGGTCAAGCACGACGGAGTTCAGTGATGCTGCGGCGGTGCAGAGGAGTGGCGGAGCGTCGGTAGTGCTGCAAAGGCACAGAGGAGAGGATGCCAGCGATGGGTTCTTTGGAGATGACGGGTTGACGAAGATCGTTCCTCTGTCGATCTCCTCCTCCCTCCCTTTTATAGCAAATCGATGAAGGGGAAGAGGTGGTGGCTAGAGGAAATGGAGGGATGGGCGGTTGTGTTGGGATGGAAGCCAACTGACGCCGCTGTTGATGCGTGGGTGGATGAAGGGCATGGGCAATGATGGTACATCTGAAGGAAGAAGAGGGGTGACATCAACATGGCATCAACGCCCCATTTCTTTTTTATTTATTTTTAGAAATGCTGATGTCATCAACTATTTTGTCGTGTTTTTTTCCAATGAAATGGGATGAGAGATGAGCCATCATTGACAGCCTCTAAGCTAGACCTAAAAAAGTAAAAAAAATACATTAATTGACAAATAAATAAATGAGAAGATTCAGTTTTTTTTTGGATTTTATTTTTGTAAGGTACTTTTTATAAGATTTTGAATGCAATATGCATGCAAAACATAATTAAAAATTTATGCATGAAATCAAGAAAAATACAACGGACTACATATGAATTCTGCTAAAAAAATGGTATACAAAACATGATAATTCACCTATTCATCAACCACCCCTTCTCTCTTCCATAAAGAAACCCTACACGTCCACCATATTGCCTCCACCATGCATCCCTTTGTGAGAGAAGAAAGCCTACTTCTTTGTACTTCTCGTACATGAAGGACTTGATTTCATATGACAAAATCAAGAGATGGAGATCGTATTGATCCTCGCTTGGCGTGGAGAAATTCAAGAGGAAGTTGATATCAAAGTTTGTCGGAAGCTATGCTACTCATCTTCACGCTCACGAGAAAAGAGTCATTGGATCGGACTCAATTCGGGATGTTTCTTATTTTAGAGACTCACACTTCAAAAGATAACACTAATACTCCTGTGGGATTGTGAAATGGTTTGGAAAATGCTTCTTATACCATGTGTTCATATATAATTTTTTTGTTATTCATGTATCAGAGTTCATATGATGAACTTTACCTTTTTGCAAATTGTTTAATATTTTTTCGTGTTTTTGTAATGTGAAGTTTTGAACTTCCTCCAGGATGACCTCAATACTGTTGTATTTAAGAATTGTAATTAGATTTTAATTGGAAAATCTATTTAATTACAATTGGAGTTAATTTGATTTCAATTGGGAAACCAAATGGCTTGGAGGGAAAGTTGGGAATTCCCACATTTGAAACATAGAAAAGTTTGGGTGGAAGTTTAACACCATACCTTTGAGCTATAAACTTTTGGTGGACTTATATATGAGTTCACACCCTAAGCTCTTGTAGCAATAGTAGAGAAGGGGAATGGAGGACCACACACGCGCGCGCGCGCTCCGTTCCGTCTCCGGCTCCGGCTCGGGAGAGTCAATTCAGATCTCGATACTTTTGTTGCGGGTTTCATTTGGTAAGTCGATTAAATTAATCATACGATTAATTTGGTAAGTCGACCAAAATGGGAATTCAACTCGCCATTATAGACGCAATTCTGTCCACGATCTCAGATCCAAAATGACGTGCCCGTTGAGGGGCGTTTTCGGAATTCGGAAGGCACCGCGCTAGGGCACGCGATCTTCTATATAAATCCCTTTCGCCACATCGTGTATTATACACTCGTAAGAAAAATCTCTCACGTCATCTTGGCTCTTTCCCTGTTCTTCCTCTTGGCTGCAGTTCTCTGAGGTACATTCGAGGTCGATCTCATCGGTGTGCGCAGACGTGATCATGTGCCGTCCTATCCTGGGAGCGGATCGCCAGTACCTTTCGCACCGGTATTGTGGGGGCGATATCCTCTCTAAGGGCAGTCCATTCATGGGCGCTTCAGTGATTTCTAATCTTTTTCTTCTTTTAATTTGTATGCCGTAATGTGTTTATTACTTTACTTTCTCTGGATTATGCCCTAATACTTGTTTCTGTTTACTTAATCCAATCCTATTTGCATATTATAATCGGATAATGAATGGGAAACACATGATATTAATCGTTATTGTTTTTCTGTCAATTCATTTGGATCCGATATATTACTGTTTAATATATGCACTGTTAATCTTGGTAACAACAATCTTAGAGAGGATATTAGGAATCGGATTTAAAATCATGTCAGAAACGATGTTTAAATCGAGGGTAGATATGACGGGTATGCCTGAAAAATTCGGTGGACAGAATTTCAAGCGTTGGCAAAAACGCATGAAGATCTGGTTAACCACCATATGATTAATCTCTATGCATGAAATCGATTGTTCTACGGTGGAAATGGAAAACCCCACACCCGATAGTCAGAAGGTGCAATCCGCGTGGAAAGAACATGATCGTATATGTTATGGTTGCATCCTGTTGGCTCTGTCGAACACGTTGTTTGACGTGTACTCTTCGTCCACGCAGACTGCGAAGGGGCTTTGAGAAGATTTGAATCGGAAGTATAACACCGAAGACCTCGATATTGATAAATATTCCGTGATCAAATTTTTGATGTTTTCCATGGCCGAAGGGAAGTCTGTTTCTGAACAGGCACACAAGTTTTTACTCCTGCTCCATGGTTTAGAAGATGCCGAAATGAAACTTCTAGAGAAATTTCAAGTCATGTGCATCATAGAAAAATTCCTCAAGTCATGGGAAGACTTCGGTATGACCCTGAAACACATGAAGGGAAAAATTTCTATGGATGACTTGATGGTGGCCATTGCCATAGAGAAGGAACACAGGAAACAAAAGCATGCGCTTCCTATCGATATTCAGGCTAAGGTCAATCTCATGACCTCGAAGGACAAAGATAAGAAGGGAAAGGGTGCTAATAACAATAAAATGAAATCAAAGGGCAACATCCATAAAAAGGAAAAAAATAAACCCTGCTGGCACTGTAATCAGGTTGATCATTGGAAGAAGGATTGTCCGTCCTTAAAGGCTCAACCTAAGGCTGCAGATGGGAGTCCTCAAGTGAATGTGATCACTATGGGACTCGGGGCTAGCGAGGGTTATGTCTCTATAAAACCTGAACTATACCATATCCATGATTCAAATGAGTGGCTCCTGGATACGGGAGCCAATGTAAATATTTGTTCTGCCATAACGTTGTTTTCTTCTTATCAGACCTACAGTGGTTGGACTGTGAAGATGGAGAATGATTCTGCAGCCAGGTTGCTAGGGTCAGGACAAGTCAACTTGAGGTTCTCCTATGGACGTGTCTGGACATTGCACAGGGTGCTGCATGTTCCTGACATCAAGAAGAATGTTTTATCTGGCTCTATCTTAGTTAGAAATGATTTTGAATTGAACTTTAAATATAATAAAGTTGTCATTCTAAGACATGGCATTTTTTATGGAAAATGCTATTTGACAGATTTTGATTTGTTATTTAGAATTAGATGTGATTCAGTAAACATTAATGCAATGAATGTTTTAAATTCTGAATGTTCTATTTTTGTGTCTCATGTTGTGAATAATCTAGAATCTTGTGATATGTGGCATGGTAGATTGGGACATGTAAACTTAAATTCAATTAAAAGAGTGATGAATTTAGAGTTGATCCCTAAACACACTATTGATAAAACTCAAAAATGTGAAATCTGTGTATAAGCTAAGACACTTAGGAAGTCTTTTCATTCTGTCTATAGAGATAGTGAGATCTTGGATCTAGTACACACGTATATCTGTGAGTTTAATGGTGTGTTGACCCGAGACAATAAGAAATACTTTATCTCCTTTATAGATGGCAGTAGATACTGCTATGTATATTTAATGAAAATCAAGGATGAAGTCTTAGATAAATTTCTTATATTTAAGAATGAGACTGAGACGCAAACATGAAAAGTGCTTAAATGCCTTAGGTCAGATAGATAGGTGAATATACCTCTAACTTATTTGATGAACAATGCAAATCATTTGGCATAATTCATGAAGTTACGACCCCATATTCATCGCAATCAAATGGGATAGTAGAACGAAAAAATAGAACCTTAACGTACATGATCAATGCTCTCCTACAGAGTTCTGTACTTCCAACCTATATGTGGGGAGAAGCCTTGAATACGGCTTGCCATATTCTGAATAGGGTTCATCCAAGACATATGAAAAAGTGTCCTTTTGAACCTTGGAGAAATAGGAAACCGAGCTTAAGGTATCTCAAAGTGTGGGGCTATCTCACTAAGGTTTTAGTCCCAGAACACAAGAGAAGGAAACTTGGTCCTAAAATTGTTGATGCGGTCTTCTTAGGTTACTGTAAAATAGCTATGCATATAGGTTCTTGGTAATTCGGTCTGAAATACCGGGTATAGAAGTCAACACCATTGTTGAACTCCATGATGCTACCTTCTTTGAGGATGTCTTCCCGCTGAAGACTGGGATTCCTCAGAATCTGACCATTGAGGGTGCCTCTACATCAGGATCTATTACAGATCAAGTGGAAAGGATAACAAATGTGGGGGTTGAGACTCAACCTGAACCCAATGACTTTTCAGAAGAAGTTGAGCTAAGGAGGAGTAAACGATCTCGGATAGCCAAGGATCTGGGTAGCGACTTTGTTGTCTACCAGATCGAGGGTGATCCACCAAGTTACAAGGAAGCCATGGCTTCATCTGAAGCGAAACAATGGAAGGAAGCCATCAAATCTGAGATGGATTCCATTATGGCTAATGGAACTTGGGAGTTGGTTGATTTACCTAAAGGGTGCTCTACCATTGGGTGCAAGTGGGTGTTTAAGAAAAAGCTTAGACCTAACAGATAAATTGAAAAGTACAAAGCCAAATTAGTTGCCAAGGGCTTTAGGCAAAAGGAAGATATCGATTATTTTGATACCTACTCCCCTGTAACTAGGATGACAACAATCTGGATGCTCTTGGCATTGACATCTGTAGATGATCTCTCTATCCACCAAATGGATGTGAAGACCGCCTTCTTACATGGCGATCTTGAAGAAGAGATCTATATGGATCAACCTGATGGACTTGTGACTCCTGGGAATGAGGGAAAGGTTTGCAAGCTCGTTAAATCCTTTTACGGATTGAAACAAGAACAAAAGCAATGGCATGAAAATTTTGACAAAACTATTTTGTCATGTGGCTTTAAGGTTCATGAATCCGATAAGTGTGTCTATTCCAAGGTGAAAGGTGATGAGTGTATTGTCTTTTGCCTGTATGTTGATGACATATTGTTGTTCGGATCACATATGAGGATTATTAATGAGACTAAGGCATTCTTAAGTAGCAAGTTTGAGATGAAGGACATGGGTGTTGCTGATGTAATCTTGGATCTCAAACTGGCAAGGTCAGTTGATGGGATTGTAGTTTCTCAATCTCACATGTTGAGAATGTACTTGAGAAATTTGGATATCAAGATTGCAAAGCTGTAAGCACTCCTTTTGATTAATCCAAAATGTTGTTTAAGAATAAAAGTGAAGTACTTGTAGCTCAACTAAGGTATTCACAAGTAATAGGAAGTTTAATGTATCTTGCAAATTGCGCGAGACATGATATTTCATTCTTGGCTGCAAAGCTGAGTAGATACACTAGCTGTCCTGACTGTACTCACTGGGAGGCTCTGGGTCGAGTACTAAAGTACTTGAAGGGAACTATTTCCCTTAATTAGAATTATGGTAGACATCCATATGTACTAGAAGGATATAGTGATGCAACCTGGATAGAGAAAATTGAGGAGTCTGGGAGTAATGGTGTTACTGGGTATGTATTTACTCTTGAAGGGTGCAGTCTCCTGGAGGTTTGTGAAACAGACCATTCTAGCTCGATCCACTTTTGAGGCCGAGCTGTGCGCTTTGGACATCACTGGAATTGAGGCTGAATCGCTAAGGGAACTTCTGTCTGAAATTTCAATGGTAGGTCAGCCAGTTCCTGCGATATCGGTACATTGTGATAGTATGACCACAATTGCCAAGATCAAGAGTTCAAAGTTCAATCAGAAAACAAGGAGACACATACAAATCAGACTTAAGACATTAAGGGATTTGGTGTCTCGAGGGGTGTTGGCTGTGGATTTTGTCGGATCCAAAGACAACACGGTAGATCCGTTGACTAAGGGACTTGATAGATCTTTAGTCCTAAAATCTAGGATTGGGATGGGACTGAGACCCATTGGGAGTTCCTCTACAGTAGAAACCCAACCTAACTGAGTGGAGATCCCACAAAGTAGGATCAATGTGGTAATAACAAGCTGTTTGGAGAACTGGTTGGCACTCTAATCTTAATGCGTATGCACGAGTGTCTTATCCCTGGAAGCCTGAGTGCCATTTAACCTGCAAGTTTAGGAAGAGAGTATGCTCTGAATGGGTTCAAGCCTTTGGGCAAGATGTTAGCAGTGCATCCTTGGAGAACGTCACCTATGTGAGTGTTACTGTGGGCCGCAGTTAAAGGAAGAGGGTCTTTCCTGAACACACTCATGAAACATGATAAGGGTGCATGGCTTTTAAGAGCACCAACCCTGAAGATTGTATCAAGAACAACATTTTGTTGTTTCTACCCTATACTTTAACACCAAGGTCTGAAGTTCAAGACGTAGTTCACTTCGTTCCTGTTAAATTGAAAGTAGTAAACTCAGTTTAGGATTCAAACTGGAACCTTTACTAAAAGCAAAGTGTGGCAGTCGAAAGTTGTGTTTTAACTCCTTTTAAATCTCTTTTTCAAATTAGTGAATTCGTGAGGGATTATTAAATATAAGAATTGTAATTAGATTTTAATTGAAAATCTATGTAATTACAATTGAAGTTAATTTGATTTCAATTGGGAAACCAAATGGCTTGGAGGGAAAGTTGGGAATTCCCAAATTTGAAACATGGAAAAGTTTGGGTGGAAGTTTAGTACCATACCTTGGAGCTCTAAACTTTTGGTGGACTTATATATGCGTTCACACCCTAAGCTCTTGTAGCAATAGTAGAGAGGAGGAATGGAGGACCACACACGCACGTGCACGCGCTCTGTCTCCAGCTCCAGCTCGGGAGAGTCAATTCGGATTTCGATACTGTTTCTGCGGGTTTCATTTGGTTAGTCGATTAAATTAATCACATGATTAATTTGGTAAGTCGACTAAAATCGGAATTCAGCTCGCCATTATGGACACGATTCTGGCCGAGATCTTAGATCCGAAATGACGCGTCCATTGAGGGTCGTTTTCGGAATTTGGAAGGCACCGCGCTAGGGCACGCGACCGTCTATATAAATCCCTTCCCCCACGTCATGTTTTATACACTCGCAAGAAAAAATCTCTCACGTCGTCTTGGCTTTTTCCCTGTTCTTCCTCTTGGCTGCAGTTCTCTAAGGTACATTCGAGGTCGATCTCATCGGTGTGCGCAGACGTGATCGTGTGCCGTCGTATCCTGGGAGCGGACCGCCAGTACCATTCGCACCGGTATTGTGGGGGCGATATCCTCTCTAAGGGCAGTCCATTTTATGGACACTTCGGTGGTTTCTAACCTTTTTCTTCTTTTGATTTGTATGCCGCAATATGTTTATTGCTTTACTTTTTCTGGATTATGCCCTAATACTTGTTTCCGTTTACTTAATCCGTTCCTATTTGCATGTTATAATCGGATAATGAATGGGAAACACACGATATTAATCGTTATTGTTTCTCTGTCAATTCATTTGGATCCGATATATTACTGTTAAAAATATGCACTGTTAATCTTGGTAACAACAAATACGTTGTTTTTTGTGTGCTGGTTGGTGGCCATAGCCTCTTATCGATCTATTTCATGTGGAGTGAATGCATGCCACCTTATTGTGTTGTTATTTTTGCCCCTGATTGTTGTGCTGCCACTGATTGGAGTTTTTCCCAAATTTGTGGTGATGCCACTGATTTGGATTGGATATATTGATCTTGCTTCATTTGTGTTTGTCCTGTTTCAAAATTTCGTGTTCTTATTAGGATTGGATATATTGATCTTGCTTGACTTGAAGGGAAGTCTTCAGAAGTTATTCCATTTTATATTTCAGCAACTTCTCGAGGAAGAGTTTACCCTGCTGCTCACGTGTAGTGGCTACTAGCCTTGCGATATATAGCAGATGCTTACATTTGTATGATTGAGAAAGAAAGGGGTTTAACTCGAACTATCCCATTTGTTTAGTCTTTATGTTCCTGAAAATCAACAATAAAATAATGGTGATCCAAAAAGGCTTGTCCTTGTATATTATACTGATACGCAAAAATACTGGTGATCCACAAAATTACTTGATCAATCCAGTTCGAGCAGTCTTTATACATAAAAATGGTAATCCATAAATACGCATTGATCATTTTAAGATTCTCCTTATACTGCTGCCATCCTTCATTTTTGGGTTTATTACTGTCTACGCAGCGTTTAAATCACGAGGAGTTGATCTTTATATATTTTGTTCATTCTTCTGAGTAGCATAAAGCAGCAGGATTTGTGTGAGCTCATTCTGATGAGTAGCATAAGCAAACTTGAGTTCAGGGGAGGTCTCCAGAGCTCGGGTCTCTTCACACATGCATAACTTCGTATTGATCCAATTATAAACGTGTATTTAGGATTAGAGATGCTCTAATTTGCATGGATGATTTCTGCCAATTCTGTTGCCATTTTCGATTGCTGGGTACCGTGCGTTTGATTAGAATACCCGATTTCTGAAGCAAATCTTGATTATTAAAGGGCTTCTTGAGGTATCTTCATTTCCAGGCCTATCACGGAGACAAGAAAATAGGAATAGCTTAAATTTATATTATTCTTTCATTGTGTATTTAAATATAAACATGATATATCACCCCATATGCGAACTAGAGTTGCTCTTGATTTGCCGTGAATTTTTTACTTAACTTGGATTTAAGTTGTAAATCAAGCCTGACTTTAGGGAGTTCTTCAGAACTATTTTCAGTTTCCACTCTGCTCCCTTTCGAAAAATCAGAATTATAAAATCTGTTTGCATTATATAACATATGCTATACCCTTTACAAATTTAAATTAATTTTTGTTCGAACATCTAAAAATTAATATTTGAATTGAGATGCTTTGATGTTTGTTCTGTCATTACTGGGATTTCTGCTGCCATCTCTGTTTGTTGAAATATAACCATAATACATATCTACTAATCCATCGTTCTGGGATTTCTGCTGCCATCCGTGGTTGGATTAGAGATATCCGTGTTATGTGTGATTTGAAGTTATTATTAATCCCGTTAGAATGTCTGAACATGTAATTTCCGATTATTCCAGAGAATATCTGAACAGTTACCAGCAGTACTGCTGCCTATCTTCGGTTCTTGAGTTTACTTATGTTAGTCAGCGTCTAAATACTTTCTGTCCACGTCTTTGCCATTTGAGATTTTTGCACCCATAACCCTGACTAATTTCGTAATAACATTCATAATCCTACATAATCGCGAATTACATGAGAAACTCCGAGTAATGCTTAACTCTTACATGACATAACACTGTGTTATATTCCGTTTGATATGTCCGTCATATTTGACGGTTTCCGTCAGAAAAAGACAAAGTTGCCCCTAGTCTTGGTTCTTATTTGCAAATCATGCTCTTTGTCCATCACTTTGAAGGGCTGTCGGCCGTTGACCTCCGAGACCCACCCCGCACCTCTGCAAGCCCCACTCCCGCAGTCATCATCGACCTTGCAAGCTCCCCCCCGACGATGACCTGCAACCCCGCCGCCTCACGCCAAGGATCCCCCTGCCATTAGCGACCTCCAGGCCAGCCCCCCCTCAAGCCTTCGACCAACATCGCCAGGCGTGTATTTCCCACGGTTGCCTTGGACACCCGCACCTCCTTCGCACCTGGAGCAGCTACCCGCCGCTCATGCAGATCGTGCCCAGGAAGAAGAAAAAGGGCGAGCACGTGAATGGCACCCCCCAAGTGGAGAAATTGTGCCCGTGACCCACACGTGCATAGCACGTTAGTGGGTAATTTGTGACCGTGCATCTGCTCTTCCAACATATTACAGACGCGATCCGCCCGTTGGATAATCCTAACCGTTAGATCATAGGTTGGCCAGATTAACTCGAACATATGGTTGAGTTAACTTATTAAACTAACGGAGGGTTATTAGTGTAAGACGGAGTGACTATCCGGGATTTCTCACATAATTCATGATTATGCAGGGTTATGAATGTTATTCCGAAATTACTCAGGATTATGGGTGTAAAAATCCCTTGCCATTTCTATTTCGGCGGCTTATTTTAACCCCTCTTTAAATTACATGCTTGTATGTTGACTGATATGATTGTGATATTTAAGATTGCGTAAATTAATTCTGATTACATATATTCATATAATAACTTGATCACAAGGGTGCTATATAGATTTTGTCGAGCACCCGTATACGCTTTAGTCCAAAATAACTATAAAAACCATGCTCCATATATGTGCCTGTGACTACATGTGAAAATCATAAAACGAAGTCTATGATTTAATGAGGTTCATGGTGACCTGATGAATGATAATGCAGATGGTTAATGCATCAAATGCTTTCACACGTTAACATTTGCCTAACTCATTAACTGGATGTACTATGTCACTTGGTATGCACCTTGAGTTGGAGTCCCGTACAGGTTGAACGATTAAGTCATCCGATATCAATTGCGCATTTCGCTTGTGGAATGTATTTATTTATTTCCTTCCTTTATGTTCCCCGTGACGTTTTCCCTGTAACTTTGCTGCTACTGTTTTGTGGTTGATAATCTTCGCTTATACCACAGTTTAGGGCTGTGAATAAGAAGGTGGCTTCTCCCATCTTGGGTTATTCGCGGTAGGCAAAATAGGAGCCTTTTTCCAGTACAATGCTGCCAACCTTCGATTACACACTTGATTGCTCAATGTGATTCACATTGACATGTCGTTGATGAGTTTGACATGACCCCCTCTGATCAAGGATTTTGACCAAGTACACACTACAAGAAAAATGAGTTGTGGTCATGGAATGTGGCTATGGAAACTTGTGGCCGCGATAATTCCGTGACCACTAGTTTCTCGTAATTACAATCCGTGGTCAAAATCTTCAAACAAGAGTTGTGGCCACGACAAGTTATGTGATCACTTGTAGTGACCACGACATATTCGTGGTTAGAGAATTCTCGCGATGAGATTTATATCTCGACTACTGGCCACGACGTGTTGTGGTCGGAGTCCGATTCCGTGACCACAAACCCCACATTTATGGACATAGTTCTTTAGCCACAACTTGTTTTCCTTGTAGCGACAGAATGTTCCACAACTATGCCTCCTTGTCAGCGACATCTGGTGCATGCAGATCAACCAGATAAGCAGTCCGATGAATTGTGTGTATCGTGGGCACATGCAATGGTGAGTGCCTCCTCCAGTTATTCAAGCACCATTTTGACATTCATAATTGGGCAGGAGGCTCGTTCACCTCCTTCGTGTGGCGGACGATAATCGCACACTTCAACATGCATACAGAGGACACTAGATGAGGATAAGCTTATGCACACAAGGAAAACTATCAAGGACTACATGGGCTTTGTCTACTTTTCGACAAAGAGCGGACGGTGTTTGGATCCGGGTCTCTTGCACCATAGTTGCCCCTGGTATAGTGAATTCGAAACGGTATATTTTAATTACTCTAATGCAATTCTTGGTATTGGTGGTCAGAGTCCACCATCTCATGCAGATGGATAAGGCATGCGAGCTGTGTAAAAGGAAGAGCTTCCCGCAATACGACCTTGTCTACAGCAAGATCAGGGACTCCACCGCACAGGATATGTTTGCCTTCTCATCGCAGACCCCCATCCCTCCACACAGTAGGCTTCTCAGATGATGTTGATTGTTGAGGAGGGCCTAGAGGGGCAAGACATGGTGTAACCGACCGAGTCCGGCGCCGCCACCGACTCTTCCAGTCGAATGAGACGATGTCATGACTCTTGGGGTAAAGCACCGATATCAATGTGATGTGGTCCCCCTCCGCCCATCGCAAATCCACGATTAAGAAATAGTCCATCTCACAGAAGAGATGATCCATCTGCAATACGAGACGATCAACGTCCTGAAGCCGAAGAACCCGTACACGGGGGTAGAGGACATCCTCGATGAACTAGGGTCGTTGGTCCCAGGCAGATGAGGTTGGCGCACTCCTAAGCGATCCGTAAGAGCGGATTCTCTTCAACAGCGTGAAGATGTGTGATGCCCCGCCCCTGCGTCAGGAGTGTCCGACCAAAGTCTCCATAGGATCCAGAATATCTACGCTCATACGTCAAGATTTTTATTCGGGATCTATCTGTTGTAAACGATGACCCTACATGATGCAACTAGCGGGCACCCCGTGCTTTGCACGGACGAAGCTCCCAATTCGCACACGCACACGCACACGCACACGCACACGCACACGAAAAAATGGGGCTGCCCCCAACATGGCTGCCCCCGCCCCATTTTTCGACGTTTTTTTTTATTTTTTTTTGAAAAATAAAATCATGTATATTCATCCATATATCCCTCCTACATGCCATTCGAATTTCGTCAGAAACAGAGACTCATACGGCCTCCATCTCGATGGTATCGATTTAAAAAAATCCTGTTACCGTTAAAAAATTACTGTCCGGATGGAGGCCGTAGGAGTCTCTGTTTTTGACGAAATTCGTATGGTATATAGGAGAGATATAGGGATGAATGTAAATGGTGTTATTTTTCAAAAAAAATAAAAAATTTTGCCCAAATAAGGCAGGGGCAGCCATGTTGGCTGCCCCTAGGGGGCAGCCACATATGACCCATATATATATATATATATATATATATATATATATATATATATATATATATGAGTTCAATGTGGCTGCCCGCAAGGGGCAGCCAACATGGCTGCCCCCGGCCTTATTTTGATATTTTTTTATTTTTTTTCAAAAAATGTCGCCATGTATATTCATCCCTATATCCCTCCTATATGTCATTCGAATTTCGTCAGAAACAGAGACTCCTATGGCCTCCATCCAGACAGTCATTTTTTAACGGTAACAGGATTTTTTAAATCGACACCATCTCGATGGAGGCCGTAGGAGTCTCTGTTTCTGATGAAATTCGAATGACATGTAGGAGGGATATAGGGATGAATATACATGATGATATTTTTCAAAAAAAATAAAAAAATTTGACGAAAATAGCGCGGGGGCAG
This sequence comes from Ottelia alismoides, assembly GCA_037367405.1. Lineage (NCBI taxonomy): Eukaryota > Viridiplantae > Streptophyta > Magnoliopsida > Alismatales > Hydrocharitaceae > Ottelia > Ottelia alismoides. The sequence continues at coordinate 1,280,049 of JAZKJV010000044.1, read as the reverse complement.
CCATCTTTGGCTGCCCGCAAGGGGCAGCCCCATTTTATCCTATATATATATATATATATATATATATGGGTCATATGTGGCTGCCCCCTAGGGGCAGCCAACATGGCTGCCCCCGCCTTATTTGGGCAAATTTTTTTATTTTTTTTGAAAAATAACACCATGTACATTCATCCCTATATCCCTCCTATATACCATTCGAATTTCGTCAGAAACAGAGACTCCTACGGCCTCCATCCGGACAGTAATTTTTTAACGGTAACAGGAATTTTTTAAATCGATACCATCGAGATGGAGGCCGTAGGAGTCTCTGTTTCTGACGAAATTCGAATGGCATATAGGAGGGATATATGGATGAATATACATGGTTTTATTTTTCAAAAAAAAAAATAAAAAAATGCCGAAAAATGGGGTGGGGGCAGCCATGTTGGCTGCCCCCAGGGGGCAGCCCCATTTTTTCCTATATATATATATATATATATATATATATATATAGAGGGCCCTTCCAATGAGGTGCACCTTTCCTGGGTGCTTGGAAAGCCACTCATAATGACCATAAGATGGGGATCTAATGGATGAGATTAAAACCACCAAGGAAAAGGTAGGAGTGGTATTCAAACTAACTAATTAGCTAAGATTAAGGAGGACAATGAGCGTTTAACATAGAATAAAATATTTTAAAATTTTTTGAAATTTAAACACTTCTACAATTAATTCGAATTACTAATATAAAACATATCTAAAATAAATTATAACCTTACCAAAAACGTACGACCTGTATAACAATACAAAAACTGTTAAGCTCGATGTGGTGCTTAGAATTGCTAAATTTTACAAAAATAAGGGCTACAATACTAAACTATGCAAAGGAATACAACAAAAATGCTGACATACATTCAAAAATTGTTAATAGATTTACAATTACTAACATTATAATAAGAAATATCTTGATAATATGATATATGTTTGTTGTATAATACAATATAATGAAATCACACATATTTGTTATAATGTATTGCATGTTGGAAATATAGTTCAAACTCGAAAAGAGCATACATATTTGCATCTGTTATTGTCGGTCTGTGTACATTAAATTACTAAGATTTACAAATTATTAACACACAATACAAAACACTGCAAAAGAATACAAAAGAAATCCAGGACTTTGTGAAATTGTTGCCAGTTATAACGAAATTGTAAACAAATATATGATGTAAAACACTTCCAATTACAATATAACAAGCCACAACACATTTTCTGCATTTACAATTTCAACTCTTACTACCATAACCAAATGAAAAATTCCTAAAACAAAGCTTCACGCTATAAGTAAAACTTACCTTAAACCTACGACTTGTAATCTGATAAGCTCAATGTGTTACTTTAAATTACTAATAATTACAATAATATGTACTACAATACAAAACAATGCAAAGGAATACATAATAAATACTCACATATATGCAATAATTGTCATTTAATTTACATTTTTTATCAAACTAATGAGATATGTCTTCGAGAACTACTATAAGAGAACGCATAACACAATATGTGCATACAAGAACTCTACCTTTTTAAACAAGTTTCATAGAGAAATATTTCTATAAAAAAACTTAACAGTATTAATCGAACTTGAGTAAAATTTTGAATTCACAAGTGATAAAAGCGTTGGGTTTACTTTAATTTACAAAGATTTACAAATTATAACATTACAATACATTAGAGTTCATTAAAATACAAACTATTACAAAACGAACCAGTAAATTATATCCCGTAAATTACTATTTGTAACTTTGTAATACAAAGTTGATCGATAAAATAAATTTTATAACGTAAAAAATACAATATCAAAATAAATTTTAATGTTATGAATCTTAAAATAATTAGAGGATGAAATTTACTATATAATAAATCATGAACTTGTTAAATAAATGAATTACTTTATAAATATTAATTATTTATTATAAAAATACATTATCTAATAGAAAATAAAATGATCCATTAACAGGGATTCGATTTAATAGATAACATCTTTTGATAGATAAGAAATTTTGAAAAACATTCAATTAGCATGATATAAGACAAATTGATCTTACAAAATTTAACTAATAAACCTATTTTTGAATGAATCAATGAATACTATGTACTAACAACGATGCAAAAAAAAACTCTTCTAAATTTTTATAAAGAATAGCATTGAAAAATTGGAAGAAGGATGAAAGAATTCATACCTGGAAACGTGAAGAAGCTAAAGACGTTGTGGAATGAACATTGACGGGAAAAATTTTAAAATTTGAGAGTATAGGATTATTTGAGAATAATATGTTTCTATTTTTAGCTAATACAATCAACTATTAAATATTGATTATACAACTACATAATTAATTTGACTTAAATAACTTAAAGTAATATATAGGAAGACTATACCACCGTGATTTCCGCCTTCAGTTACAAGGTGACAGAAACAGAGTTCCCTCCCTCTCCGAATGACTTTGGCGATCAAGAACCCTAGGGGTTTTGTCACCTTCGATCCACGGCGGCAAAGGCACGAAGACGATGAAACTAAGAAGAAGACAACCAGGTCAGAAATAGCTCTAAAATGCTATATTGATTAGATTTCTTAGAATTTGGATTCACAAAAAATAATCGTCACCGTAGAAAATGCATGAGAGAACTGTATATATTTTAACCATCTGATTATCTTTTAATTGCAAAGGATGGATTTTTAAATCATCAGATTATTCATATCTCGTTACAATGATCTTTGCAAAAATTACGACAGTAAAAAAAACATGTAAACAATAAAACTTAGTTATACTGCTGCGCTAAAGCAAAAAATGTTAACAACAACATTCATGTCTGCTGTGTAATATTAAAATTATAGATGCATATTTTATACGTTTTATTTATGGTGTTTTAACATATAAGAAATTATAATGAAAATATTGTAGAGATGAGTTGCAGTGAATCTGATTTTGATGAAATAAGGGGACCAAGAAAAATGAAAGAAAACTTAAGCGGAAATTCTTCTGATGAGGACAATGTGAAGGAAGCTGCTGATTCAAACCGCACAATTTCATTGGTGATGAAAGGTACATGAAATTAAATAAAAACTAAAACATTACGTGTCTTCTAAAAATATTATGTATTTGTTATTTGTGAATTACAGTGAAGGGTAAAGGCATGAGTAACATCCCTGACATAGAAGATGCAGCTATTGAAGAGTGCATGACTGAAAAATATGGCAGTAAGATACAAATTACATATCCCTTTAGATAATTTTGTAAATTCTTATTATTTAATCTGTTTTATATTTTTTATACAAAATTACTATAAGAATGTGTTTACTTCTTTAAAGGTAAGGGCTACATACAACACAGATGCTTTGTGGAGCAAATTTGTTCAATTCATAGATGCTCATAGACCAACAGCAAAGCAACAATGTCTGATTAATAAGACTGCATTCTCGAAATTAATAAACATTGGAAAGGTTGATATCCAAAGGAGGATTCTGCAATGGATTGTTGAACAATATCAAGGAGGACGCCAATTTAAATTTGGGAACCGGGTTCTTAACTTCACGGACGAAGACATAGGAGCAATATTAGGAATTCCAAGCACAGGCTTTGCAGTGACTGTGAAGGGCAGACACCTACAGTGGAAGAGCTATATTTCAGAGGAGATATTTGATTCTGTAATGATTTTCAATAGGAAGAAATTAGTCAATATTTTGATAGATTTCTACGATAGAGATGATGATGACTCGGTGGCTGTTTACGTTACTTGCTTGATATTGTTCGTGTTTTCCACGTTCTTGTTCTCAGATTGTGGATACTCTTTTCCAAGAGACTTACTCCATTACGTAGAATCTTTGGAAGATACCCGATTTTTTAACTGGTCAGACGTTGTAGCAAAAATGATTTTGTTCAACATGGAAGATGTATTGCATAGAATACATCAGAGGAGGCAAGGATCGTCAAGAACAATACTTGGATATCTTACGGGTTGTGTAGCATGCCTATACGTAAGTAAATATGTTATTGTATAATAATTTATAAAATCGTAACTAATCAGATATTTTTGAAAATTATAATAGGTCTAGATGTTAGAACACTGTTGCAAAGATCTTGTCCTCAACAGAGATCTACATCCAAGGATACGGAAATGGGCAGGCTCAATAAAAGGTTTATCAAGGATAATCGCTTCACTCACCAATGAACAGGTATGAAATAGTATATGCACATAAATAATACTATATATGACTTAATGTTGTAAATGATAGTAATTTAAAGTTGACAAACCTTTTTTTATAAACTACAAATGTATCAGATTGTAGGAGATTTGCATCCACAAAAAAATGAAATATTTAAAATAGGAGCAGATGAATATGTTTTCCCGTATGAAAGATTCATTCAATATGGGTTCTCATTGAGAAGGCCACAGATAAACCTCCAATCCCGAATAAAAGTGCCTGAGGATGGACCTGCAAGGAGAGGGAGATACAAGAGGGCAGAATTTCAAATTGTAAAAGTATAAATCAAGAAACTAACATTCGTACTGGAAAAGGGACTGACAAGCAATGCATGTGTGATGAATTTTCAAAAGAAATAGTCAGGTTGCAGAAGCTAATAGAAGAGCTGAATGATATACATCAAGATAAGGATGCCAAAATCACAGATTATGAAATTCAGTTAAGAAGGTTGGAAATGGAAAATGAAGAACTGAGAGGGAAACTGGAAAAAGCAAACTCCAACTGAAGTGGACAAAGAAATCAATGAGAAATTGATAATGGAAGGAGAGAACAAACTGACTGAGGTTGATGATCAGAAAAATAGACTTGTGGTGGAAAGCAATTCTGAATTGTCACCAAGATGGATACAGAACAAGAAGGAGAAATCAATTTATCCAAAAAAGAGTGTATTCCATGTTTTATTCTTGGGATTGTGGAGCATGAGTCCATTGTCACGGATAAAAATAAGATCGCACAAAGGAAGAGAAGAAATGAGAGATCAGAAGTGCATCCTAGCTCGTTGACAAAAAGAGTCAAAGAGAGGAATGCAGCAAAAAGAGATGCAAGGGAAACAAGAGAAAATATTACAAGTGAAACAGACCACGAGGTGTGTATTTGAACTTGATTATTAATCATACAATGATTTATAGTTCTTCCAGAGAATATATATGACATATTTACAGTTTTAATGATTAATCTTCTAAAAATGATTTATATATAAACATTACAGTATCTCTGTGATCCTGCGTCTGACTTTATCGGATATGCTAACATATCCGAGGATCAAAGGAGATTGATTCAGGATTTCCTAGGAGACCCGGCGGACAAGTAAGTTGTGATTTAAGATAAGAACTTATGTTTTATAGAAATTTGTAATTACAATTTAATGATATTCTGCTCAAAACTGCAGGTTCAACGCCACATACTTCACATCTCTTGGAATTTTTTGCAAGGGAAAAGAGATACATCATTTCTTATATGAGAAAATGATTGAAGATAGCGTAATCACATTATTTTAATTCATATTTCTATATAAACCATAAAATACTCTGATGATTTATTTACTTGGAATACAGATTTTGGAAATGTTCATGGATGTTCTGCGACATAAATATTGTAGCGGTGACACGATCCCATTCCTATTCACGTCTATTTACAAGATGGTTAGTCACTTCAATCACATATAAATCTCCAAATAAATCATAATACTTTCAACCTCTACATGCAGCAATATTTTGTAAATACGGTTGATAGAGCTACAAAGGAAAAGATCAATAATCTGGACAGCCTTCATGAATTGGAAGATGAAAGGCTGATTGGATTGTGTAAGGTTTTCACAGTTATTCATACCAAGAATCACTGGCATCTTTTGGTCACAGACTTCACAGCGAGGAAATTCTATGCATATAACTCGATGTGAGGGTCAAAATTTCACAAAAAAGATGCTCAAAAATGGGTATGTTTAATTACAATATGTTTTTTTATTGAAAACATCTTATGTTTACAATGGAAATTAACAAGTTATTTTTTTAGCATGACTGGATGTGCGAATGCTTTGGCATGAACCTGGTGGATGAAACAATGAATGATTGGGAGATAATATATGTGGTTGACAGCCCGCAACAACCTCCTCACAGCTTGGACTGCGATGTCTACGTGATGAAGACAATAGAGTACTTGTGTGAAGGAAGGGCTCTGGACTTCAGCTATGAAGACATTCCAAGATTTAGGGCAGAAATAGCATGTACTCTTTTGACATGTGGACACGTTGATAATTGATGAATCCGTGATTCATCACCTTTATTCTTTCATTTTGGCTAAAATCCTTGGTAAAATACATGTAAATATCCACTAATTCCATCTAATTAACACTTTAAACACAATTATTAATATTATATATTTAACACTTATTTTTACCAAAATAAAAGAATAAAGAGAAAAAGGAAAATAAAAATAAAGAAGGCTGGATATGTAATATACAGACTGATCCTAACCCCGAGACCAAGTCAATATTGACCGGGTCGATAAAAGAATAAGTAGAGGGAGATAAGGATCCTAATTTATAAAAATATCAAGAAAATCAAGACCAAAAATATAAATCACCTATTATTCACTTTGTAAATACTTCACCTATTTTATTTATCATCAAAACCACTTCAAATCAAAATATTCTTTTTATAAAAATTGTTCACAAAAATATATATTATTTTATAAAAATATTAGAAAATATTTCGGCTTAAAAATAAGATAACCATAATGAACCGGAAAAACCGTAAAAGCCGACTTCCGAGGTTCATATTTATTTATAGAAAACTCCAAAATAACCAAACTCACTTTTAAAATCCGTTTTGTATATAGTACTATTTATTAAAAAAATCAGAAAAATATCCGGATAAAACCGGTGAGTTTCGGCTTTTTGGACCCGTTGTATACTTGTACTATATATATAAACTTCCCCGATTTTTAATTAAATAACCGTAAGTCCGATTAACTTAATTCGTTTTCCTAAAATCATCTAAAATTGTATATAAAAATATAAAAATATAATAGAGCCAAAATACCCAAAAATTCCGGAGGTCCGAAGCCGCTACGTTTTTCGTCCGGGCCTCATAACTCGGCCGTATGAACTCCGAATTAAGCAAACTCAGTCCCTGAAATTATATTTTTCAGTTATCTACAAAATGACACTAGTTTCGCTAAAGTCGGAGTTAATGCGAAAAACACGATTTTCGGATCCGTATTGGTATATTGTACAATAAACCGTAACTCATATTACTATTTAATACAATAAACCGTAACTCATATTACTATTTAATACATTAACCCCTTATTTTTTATTTAAAATTAAAAAATACTTTATTTATTTATTTATTTAAATTATTTATTTATTTAATTATTTATTTATTTAAGTAATACTTAAGTAACTGTTTAAATAATCTATTCATTATTTTTATTTATTAATTATATATTTAATTTCAAAATTATTATTAATTATTTTTACTATTAATTATTTAATTATATTAATTTTACTTTTTTCTCTCTCTCCAACTTTACCCTTTCCATCTTCTTCCCCCGTATCTTCTTCTCCAAACAACCCACCGCCTTCTTCCTCCTTCGCCAACGACCCCAACGGCTTCTAACGGCCGGCCGTTGGCCGGTCGTTGCTCAACCGCTCCCGATCCCGTCACCGATGGCGGTGACGCGACCGCCTTATGCCTATAAATAGGAGCGTTCTCCCCACATGGAGCTCAATCTGCCATTTTGTTTCTCCACCTCCCCGAGTTCCGGTGTAAGATCGAGAGAGTGAGTGACAGACGCCTCCGGTCGCCGTCGAGCGAGTGGGTGAGTGAGGGATCATCGGCGTGATCATCGCCGGCGTGAAGCAGCTGCTCCGCCGCAGTAAGCCTCCGCGCAAGCCGCGGACGCGTCGCAGGCGAAGACTCCGAGCTTCTCTGAAGCTCAATCCCAGGCGACAACACTCAATTCGTTTGCCCTCCAGGTTACAATTCTCGCATCTTCCTATTCCTTCTCTCCTGTTTCTCTCTCTATTTCTCTTCCTTAGTTCTATTTCCCTTTTTCTCCCAAATTCCTATCTCCCTCCTCCGTTTTTGATGCGATTCTTCTCTCATCCCCTATGCTTTCTCTTATCATTTGTGTCCTTTGATTCTCACATTCGATTTTCAATTCATCACATCACCCATCCATCAAACCGCTTTCTCCGTTGTTTTGTTTTACTTTTCCTCCTTCGCAATATCAACTTAGATCTTAGGATCTGAGACGTTTGGGGCTCGTTTCCTCCACGAACACCGCCGAGGATCACCACTGCATCAATCGAGCATTTCGTCACCGACCTCTGCAGATCGAGTACTTTCGAGAGCTCATTCCGCCTGTGACTGGATTCGCATCGATCAACACCGCGATGAAATAACATTCACCTCAAAGTGCCGTTGCCGCACCAAACGAAGAGCATCACCGGCAGGTAATTTTGTTTGATTTGCGTTTTTTTCGTTCTAAACCTGGTTGTCTGTTGTAGATTAATCATTTTGTACACCCTCGGATTGAGTATAATTGCCGCAACCATTACAACACATGCAACTGCCGGAGACCCGAAATCAACGGGATCTGAAACCATCATCCATTCAGGAGATCCCAATCCATTGGTCTTATTTTCTGCTTGAATAACAACCAACCGAGGCATATTAGCTTCGAGCTCCTCAATCAATTTGCAGGTAGCAGAAATTTTGTTTGAAAAGAGATCTAGGACGAATTGAGGTCCAGAACCTCATCCGGCAACGTAACCGCTTAGATTCGAGAAGCTGCACCTGAACGAAGCATTTGCATAGTCGTTTGTGAGTAATTGAAGCCCGATCTGATTCGAAGAAGCATCGCATCTTGAAGGCCTCATGCAGATCACAAGTGAGCAGACCGAGCAATGATCCAACGTCGAGCTGAACGAAGATCATGACACCATCGCTGTCACGCGAAATCAAATCTTGCTCCAGGCCGTAAAGGAATCGTCGATAAGCTTCTAATCGGACGCACGAAGCGGCACACGCGTGAACTGGAATTATATTCGCATTTGACATTTAACCCCTCAATATTTTCTGTATTCTCGAGCAGGTTCAAGTCGAAACAGCTTGAACACGTGCATAATCACGTGTTTCTCCGGGTAATTTTGCAGATCACGATTGGACAGAGCTTTATTCTCAAAAAGGTCCAAGGAGATTCATCACATGCGAGATGCTCTGAACGGATAATTGCGCAGATATTCCTAACCTCATGCTCTTCCAGCCACGTGATTTCTGAGGATAATTGTGGAGCGGCCCCTACATTTCTAAGATTCTATACTCGTGTCTCATTATTCCCAGTATATTACCTATATACTTCATCACGCATATACCCCTATCCTTGTATATAACCCATATACATAATAAATACACCTCTAAAAATACAAACAAAAATTACCTTTAGCACATTTTTCTATATTTTTCGTATTAAACCCAAAACAAAACAAAAATTAAATAAAAAAATCTAAAATTCACAAAACTTGTAAAAATCATAACTAAATAAAGAAAAATCCCCTAAAAACGCACAATATATCATTTTGAAGGTATTTTCGTCTACTTTCTATAGAAAATAAAATAAAGATATTTCGTTATCGTATAATACCTTAAAAATCCAAAATACATCACAGTTTTCAATAAACACTTAGTTTTTACCTAAAAATAAAACAAACATCACAAAAACCATAAAAATCAGAAAAACTCTTTGAAAAATTCATAAAAACAGTAAAATAAAATTAAACCATAAAAATAACAAAATAAAAACCAAATAAAAATTTAAATATTTTCTAATAATAAAAAATCACAAAATACATAAAAATACAAAAACAATATAAAATTCATGAAAATCCAAATAAAAATTGAGAAAAATCCTTAAAAATTAAATTAAAAATTAGGAAACCCTTTTGCCTAAGCTTTTCTACCGATTTCCCCTAGTTTCCAACAGTTTGCCTCCCTGAGTTCGACACTCCCGTGCTTAACTGCTATACATTAAGTTTAGGAGTATAAATAAATAAAAAAGAAGATTAACTAACCCTTAATCTTTTCTGGTAAAATTCACCTGGTTGATACAACGACCGGAATCTTTCTCCGATTCTTTTACAGGCTCAGAAGAAGACAGTAGATCGGGTAGTTTTTCAATAATGAAGCTGGAAATTAATTGACCGAGGATGGTGCATGGTGTTTTCATGACAACACCAAAAAAATATTTCATAGATGTTGAACAGTGTTGACATTTAGATGTCTGAAACAATATTTAGAAGTTTGTGTTTAAAAGTATTTCCTGGAAAGATAACTTTGGTTTGTATTTAAAAGTATTTACTGGAATGTTGAAGAATGTTGGTTTGTTTATTTTGTTTACCTTACATAATTCAGCCATGTTACGTCTTTTATACCGTCTATTATGAATGAATTGTATTGTTTGATGATCTTATATTTTTGTAATATGCAGATAACTGTAAATTCATATGTAAAGACATTATAATTTAACTGTATAAAATGTAGGTGCATAATATATTTAAGATTATATAAATGATGTCATGAAGTGAGAAGGTACCGTTAACTATAAGAAGATAATGCGATAAATAAACCAATCGACATATATGTTAACATTAAAAAACAAAATGTATTTTGGTCCATAGTTTATTTATTCAATTGTTACATTATAATGTTTAAATTTACTGTATTGGTCTTACATTTATCACTGCAAAAATTAAAATAATATGATATATTTTAATATATGTTACTATATTTTACAATAACTGCAACATGGTTGCAATACTGAAATTTATTGTTTTACACATTAATGAAATACATTAAGAGTTCATATTTTTCCATTATATCTAAATCTTTTGATTCATCATAAAAAGTATGATTATGTACCTATAATCATTTAATAGTATGTTTGATATTCTCTATTGTAATAACATTATACAAATATCATTATATATTAAATGGATTTGAGTACATTGTCCGATATAATGATGAAATTCTAAAATCGAATCTAATGGATATATGGGTCTAGTATGTAAAATTAACTTAATTATGATGTGGACAATCTGAAGATAGCGTCATATAAGTCGTTGCAAAAATTAATATATTCCTGAAAATTTAAAAATTACTGCAATTGATCAGTTAGTGTTAACAATATGAAGATAACTTGAAACATAAATCAGCCGTCATATATTTTACATTATATTACAATAAGAATGTGGCTATATAAAATGATGTATCATATTGTACATTATATTCCTTTATTTTACAATATTACACTTATAATATATTACGATATTTTGTTATATTTTACTATAACATTATGACAAATACAACACTGAAAAGGATTCTTAATCATTACCAACAATAAAATCCACGAATGCTATTTATTTAGTTAATCTTGTTTGCACAAATTCAAATGATTGAGTAACATCAACATTTGTTTGAGTAACATCAGATCAAAACAGTACAAAAAATATAACATTAAATAAATAATGAACATCTATTGTTTGAGTAACATCAGATCACACAATCAATATAAATCAATCAACACCATGATTTATGAAAAAATACATATAAATATAGTCTTAAAACATCAGTCTGTATTTTCTAATGGCTGCAACTATGTACTCTTCCATCTTGATCAAAAAGATCCTGCAAAGAAAAAGGACCCTACATCAGTAAGCTTGATTGAATATAATAAATCGAAAAAATATACAATTTTAATGTGTAACTTACCATGCTGATTTTAAATAATTGTTTATGTGATATCTGAAATATGTTCTCCTGAGTAAACTCTGTAGAAAGGAAAAAGGATATCTAATAATATGAAAAAATATAATAACCAAATAAAGTGTTAAAAAAAATACCATCTAGCATGCAAGAAATTTGCAATATATTTGGTATCATTCTGACTGTCCTGAATCATCACCGAATGTAAAAATTGTCAGATTTTAAAAACAATAGAAATATATAAAAAATATATACTGTTTAACCCTTCATACCAGTCTGAAGTTGATTGAATCTTGTTTGAAGGGCAATTCCTAAAATCATGACCAACATTGTACTTCATGCACGCTTTGCACTGCCTGCCTCTATTTCTTTTTAATTCTTGTTGAGATATTCGATGACTACCTGAACCTTTTGGTCTTCCACCCCTTCCACTACCTTTAGTTTTTGCAGTAACCGGAACAAGAACATGATTATTATTATCATGAGATTCCAATTGAGGTTGATCCTGTGATACATTTGATAATCTTTTTTTGCATTTAAATTTTGAACTTCTTCGAGCAATTTCACAAGCTTTGCTTTGACGAGAAAAAAATGTCATCATATTCTACGCTACTTTCAGCCACAATCTGAGAGCAAATATTATTTAACTGTCCAGACCTTTCATGTTGTGGATTTTGGTTGTAGATTGGATAATTACCAGAACTCTTAATATTCCTGGTCCATCTGGGCAGGATAAAAGAACTAGAAAGAAATGATTCTCCTCTGAACTTGATAACAGCAAGTAAGTGCCTGCATGGTATTCCTTGAAGTTTCATTTTTTTGCATTCACAAGATAGATAATCAGAGTGATGTATTTCGGAAACTATTCTATCTTTTACAGACTTATCAATTGAAGAAACATTATAAAATGACAATCCATCTTTGATTTCAGCAACACGAACATTTAACATCATTAACTCCTTCAACTCTTTCTGAAATTTGTAAAAAATCTTTTTCGAATAAACATCAACCATTTGTTCTTCCAAAATTCATTTGGTTCTTAACTTAGGCCTTCTAGTCTTTGAATCATGATCCATGTCATTCTCACATTCTCTTAACCTCTAGATGGCTGTCTGGAATCTGGAAACAAACTCTAAAAGAGTGTTCTGTTTAGTAATAGAATTTTGTAAAAATGAGTTCATACTTTCACTCCTTTGAGTACTACGCATCCCAGCAAAGAATGTGTCATTTGTATATACATCTATCCATTTGTGTCTTATGTCATACTTCTCTGCTAACCATTTATTCTCAAGCAATCCAAACTCAGATATGGCTGCTGACCAACCATCTTCAAATTGATCAATAGACTCACTCCACTAAACAAGTCTGCTGAATGTTTTAAGAGCCTTGACAATTTCCTTCATTCTACCCAATTTAAGTTTCAGCTTTGTCATAATGTGCCATGTACAAAACTTGTGAACAGTGTTAGGAAAAGAAAGACGGATTGCGGCACATATTGCTGGATCTTCATTAGTAATTATAGAAATGGGGTGTTTTCTACCAGCTTCAAGAAATTGATTAAATAACCATGTAAAACTTTCTGTTGTTTCTCTATTTATAAATGCATTACCAAAAAAATTGAGCAACCATGGTGGTTAACTCCACAGAAAGAGGCAAATATTAATTTGTATTCATTGGTTCTATATGTCGTATCAAAAGAAATTGTATCGCCAAAAACCTTATAATCTTCAATGGATACACTGTCAGCCCAGAATAAATGGGTGAGCCTATTATCCTCATCAGTTCGATATGAGTAAAAAAATTCAGGCGTCAACTTCTTGCAATTATCAAAGAGATCCAACACAAGTTTTGCGTCCAAACCATCGCGACGTCTTCTCTCATCCCTATTAAGGTTGTATATATCACGTACAATGCCACCAACTTTGTTGTTTGTAATGAAGCCGTTATCCAAAAATGCCGATTGTTTTGAGGCAGGAATATTAACATCAGTCATGGACTTGATAAGCATTTTAGCAGTTTTAGAAAACTTTCTATTGGCACGAAGATACAACCGTTTGCTGGGGAATACTAGGTTATGATTGTGTTCTTCATTGAAAGAAAACACTATCCAATCATGATCATCAAACCTATATTTAACCGACATCATGGCCTTACACCCAGTTCGAACAACACCAACAGCTCTCGCTGATCTTTCAAACATACTTTCATCGCTGCAATCACTTTCAACTGAGTATGCACCTCTTGATGATGAAGAAGCTCTTGATTTTCCTTCTTTCCAACAAACAAAACTCTTAAACACAAGTGTCTTATTTTTAGTTAATCTATCAACTCTATGTCTTGTGCTACTTTTGCGTACATTGAATCCCTCTTTTGTAGCATAAGCTTCATAAAAATTACACGCATGTTCAACGGAACCAAAAACCATGCCAACAATGGGTATATGCTGATAATTATGACAATTTGCAGTAGGGGAACTTGGATCAACTGCATTATTTTAAATATAAATCGAAAACATATTAATGTTATTACCTGAGGATATATTGTTTGCATCATTAATAAATTTACACAATAATATTATTACCTGGAAATGATCCATCAGTTTCTACGTACTCTGAGTATAAAATGTTTGCAGCAGAATCCTAATATAAAAATTGCAGAGACATAAATTCTTAAAAAACAAAATTAATAATAGATAATTATTTGGTGTCTCATTACCTCAATATATGGAAGACGTTCTTCTGTAATATCTTTGGAATAAAGAGCTCCAGAAATTTGTCCTAGCAAAAAAAAAATAAAGTGAAATTCTGTATACTGTCGTAGGAAATAGTATTCAAGAGCAATAAAAAGTAAAATAAATACTCATAAGTTGCACTGGATATTGAAATTACATATATTATACGAAACTAATATATTGAAAAATATGAAGATATATAGTAAACTATAAATATGTATTATTTTATAAAAAACATGGTTATGTAACATATTGGTAAATATAGTACAATAGAAAATAAAATTGTAATAGAAAATAAAATTGTGAATCCAATACGGAAAGAATGAAATGGATACATAAAAATCGTATTATTTATATTAAAATGAAGATTTAGAATAGAAAGAACAACACTGGATAGAGAGAACCGATATCAGAATTGTCGTGACCTGTATCTATGGTGCTATTATCCTGTTTAAAACATGATAATGTAGATCAAAACGAAATAATTACAACAACAAATAAATATAATGTATGAACCTGGTAGATTTCTTCAAAAAAGTTAGACATAAACTCGGATGCAGAATCATCGTCTGATGAAGAGGACGGATCTTCCATGACGAAGAACGACTGACAATACAAAAAATTAAACGAAAAAAATGAAATAAAACTATTTACACAAAACCACTTACCGTAAAATATGGGATAATTAGGTAGAGTAAATGACGCATGACGAATCTAAAAATAGGAAGTAGAATACTTATTGACAACCATGCGATTTTAACATATTTGATTACGTCTTAAATGAATTAGTTTACTGAAAATAGAATACCGGGAGTGGTTTTCACAGTGGTTTCGTATGGCTGAAAACAGACATATCATAGCCTTCGATACAGATCAGACGGTCAAGATTCGTGGCTTTCCTTATAGCAAGGAAAGGTGCACCACATCTGAAATTTTCCCTATATATATGGGAAAAAGGAGTATGCTCCCTGGGTGTAGCTAACTTACATGGTCCCACCTCTTTTCCCTTATATTTTTGTTATTTTTCTTAAATGAAACCTATTGGAATTTAGATCACAATAGGTAACCATGATGTCATTCAAATTTCGACTTAATTCGATACTTCTATCCCCTCCATCAAGACTATCAAATTTTAACGGTCTCAGAATTGCTGAAAATGACCCCCTTCAGATGGAGGGCATATGAGTCTCTGTTTCTGACGAAATTTTAATAGAATGTTAGAGGTATATAGGGATGAATATACATATTTTTTATTTTCCAAAAAAAAAATAAAAATGGGAGAAAATGAAGGTGGGAGTAGCCAATTGGCTACACCTAGGGTGTAGCCTCATTTAACCCTATATATATATATATATATGGAAAAATGTGGATGCTCCCTGGGAGCAGCCAACGGGCTGCTCCCACCCTCATTTTTTCCAGATTTTTTATTTTTTTTGGAAAATTAAAATTTGTATATTCATCCCTATATTCCTCTAACATTCTATTAAAATTTTGTCAGAAACATAGAATCTTAGGCCCTCCATCCGGACGTCATTTTTTTAACGGTCGCAGGATTTTTTAAATCGACCATGTTTGGATGGAGGCCATAGAAGTCTCTGTTTCTGACGAAATTTTAATAGAATGTTAGAGGGATTTAATGATGAATATAAAATTTTTTATTTTCCAAAAAAATAAAAAAAATTGAGGGAAAATGGGGGTGGGAGCAGCCCGTTGGCTCTCCCAGGGAGCAGCCACATTTTCCCCATATATATATATATGGGTAAAATGGGGTTGCCCCCAGGGAGTAGCCAACTTGGCTACTCCCACCCCTATTTTTTCCTCATTTTTTTATTTTTTTGGAAAATAAAAATTTGTATATTCATCACTATATCCCTCTCACATTCTATTAAAATTTCGTTAGAAACAAAGACTCCTAAGCCCTCCATCCAGACGTCATTTCTTAAGGTCACATGATTTTTTAAATCGACCATGTTTGGATGGAGGCCGTAGGAGTCTCTGTTTCTGACGAAATTTTAATAGAATGTGAGAGGGATATAATGATGAATATGCAAATTTTTATTTTCCAAAAAAATAAAAAAATGAAAGAAAAATAGGGGTGGGAGTAGCCAAGTTGGCTACTCCCTAGGGGTAGCCCCATTTACCTCTCTCTCTCTCTCTCTCTCTCTCTCTCTCTCTCTCTCTCTCTCTATATATATATATATATATATATATATATATATATATATATATATATGGGTTAAATGAGGCTACACCCTGGGTGTAGCCAATTGGCTACTCCCACCATCATTTTCCCCCATTTTAAAAATCTT